>VZRV01005762.1:222100-364135 GCA_013398115.1 Falcunculus frontatus | reverse complement strand
AAAAAAAAAAAAAAAAAAAAAAAGGCACATAGGAACTGAAATCACTTTGACCAGCACTGCAAATCAGAGCATCTGTTTAACAGTGTACATCAATAGTGTTCTTTAATTCAGGGAAGGATTTAAATTGCAATAGTATATCTAGCAGGAATTATTAGCCCATGTGCCTTTATTAATTCCTAACAGATTGTACATAGAAGGAAAAACAAGGGCAAATTACAGAGCACTGGATCACATCCACATCCAAATTACTATAAACTGTAAAGTCCTCATTATAAAAATTTGGATCTGTACGTAAATATCCAAAGTATTTCAAAGCTGAAATTCAAATGCCAAAAGCAGAGTATAAGCTGCAATATGTGCACAAGCCTTGTGAAAAATTGTGCCAAAGGCCACTGATAAATCAAGGAAATCTAATCCCAGAGAAAAGCTTTGACATTTGGACGAAATAAGGACATTACGCTGAGTTGGTCAGGGATTATATTTCTCGGTTCTTTTTCTTCAAAATGAAAAAAAACATTTCTCAAGAAACTATCAGTTTCAATATATTTTTATACACTTCTTTTCAACAACAATAGATGTTGTTCTCTACATTTTCTAACAAAACCTTCTGTTTTTCTAGTTAAAAATTACTTAAAAGTCATTGAAAAAAAAGAAAAAAAAGGAAGTGAAAACTTCCAAAATCCAAAATTAATTACACAAAGTTTCATTGGCCATAACTCATTGTTTTTCTAAGTCTTCTGAGAGTCCAACTGTTCATTCCAATACAGAATATTTTGGTATCCTGATAATTTTCCCAGGACAGGAAGACTTTTTTCTGCTTAAAACTATTATGAATCTAACTAGAGCAGTTTGCATCAAGTAACAGGAACTTAACATGGCCTGATGCAAACCAAGTGAACTATGGTCACTTGGAAATGGTAACATGTATAAGGACAATGAACTCGTCCTTAACCGATGTTTGTCAGAAACAAGCTCCACCTCTGCCCATTCAAAGAAAAAGGACTGAAAATCAAAGAGGAATTAATGATATAAAGGAAGTAGCTCTTGCAAAATAACAGATGGAATGAGATCGGAAACACATGTAGTAAGCTGAACTTTTTTAATAGGACCAAAATGACAGAATTGGAACAAAGGAACAGAATGGATAAACATGCACACAAATCAGCAAAACAGTTGCTAACTAGAAATGGGTCTGTAATGCAGATTCCAAACCTTGATTTAGATCCCAAATTATTTTTTAAATTTGGGGCTTAAGATTCATGATGCTGGTTTAGAATTTTTCAGAAAGAGTAGCAAATTATAAAATCTCTATCCTGACTACATGAAAAATTTCTCCACAGTTAAGGTGAATTATTTGCATCATATTTTAAATGCTGATGTTTGGGATAACACATGAGATCAAAAGTAAGTTCATATGAAGATTCTGATCTAACGCTGAACTGTGTGAAGAGGTGTTAAAGTAGAGCAATATGGACTGCAGCCTCCCTGCCAAAGTTGAGAAACAGCTTTAAGAAAAAACCAGGGATGTTGGAGAGGTTGATCATGAAAACAAGCTACACTTAATAACTTATTCACCTGATAAATTTAAGTAAAATCTTTTGAAATAAGGTCTTCTGGGTCTCCTTTACTCACTGATTTTGAAATTGCACACTCATCCCAATGTGAGACTGTGTTGTGAAGGCACAACTACATCGGAAAATAGACAGGACTTTAAATATAGAGAAAAAAACCAAGTGGAGCGGTCATTATATGAGTTAACTAGAGAAGTATTACAAAACTTCCCATTGAATATTTGTTTAAATTGTTAGGACAAAAGTTACCCTGATGATTCTACCGACAAAACAATAAACTAGACCTTCTCCAAGTCTTTTAGATAGTATTTAGTATAACATTTACCACTCTTTAAATACATTGCCCAGAAGTAAAAACCTTTAAATATTCCGGTGGTATGAACTTATCTATCTCCACTGAAGTCAACACAGATGTGGAGGACAATTTGGTATTAGTGTGATGTGAGAGAAACCATCTTTCTTTCAAATATTTGTCTCAAAATGTATAGTGATGTCAAATTACTGCCAAAAGAGAAGTAAATGATTAATCTAATTCACATAACATTTTTCCTGTTTACAGGAATTTCAGACACATTTTCTTTTTGGATGTTACATATTTGAAAGTTTTTGATGATGTGTCGTTATTTTTTTACCTATTATTTGAAAACACACAATCATATATTTCTTCATTTGTTTTTTCTATTAAATTCTGTCATGTAGACAACTGCTAAAAAAAAATTACTCAGCAGGTTTCCATTTCCTAACTACACAATACCAAGTGACATCCAAAATTACTATTTCCACTCCAATATATGTTTCAGAGTCTGTATGAATACTTGCAAGGGAAATTCTGAAATTGTTTTCAAGAACAGTGGAATCAATAAAATTCAGCTGTATAAATACTGGTGATAATCAAAGAAAAAAAGAAAGCACATAGAAAGGGAATCAACTCATAAACCTGAGGAAATATAAGCTAAAATTTTATTTCTACTTGTATTTCTGATTTTCCAGTATGACCATTGGTTGCATGCATTTTTTGAGGCATTGAAATGTAATAGCAAGGAAAATTCTGTTAATGCATGTAGTTCAAAGTTATAGAGCTCCTGAAAATGTCATTTTTATGCCAGCAACCCAGTAGTAGGGAAATGACAAAAATAAACAGGGTTTCTTTCCTGAGAATTCAGATTACCTCAGAATATAACCCGGAACTGTCAGACAGACCACAGTTACATCCTCCAGTTACCAGTCAGGCTTGTGTGACTGATTCCTCAAATACAATTAGCTTTCCCTTGACTTTATACAACTCCCTGTAACTCTCTCCCTTTCTCTCACCAAGTACACCTGTGAGCTTCTGCCTAAATACTAATTATCCAACAATAAAATGTTATTAAGTTTTGAATTTTGTGTATTTGTTTGAGCCAAAACATATACCACTAGGACACAAAGGATAAACTCTACCTGGCAAAGCACTTTACTATTTTTAATTTTAAAGTAATAAAGACGGCAATGTCTTGTCCTATGTGTCATGATCTAGTATGCCATTTTGTCATCCTTTGAAAGTCTCATGGATGAAAATGACATTACAGCCTGCATTACGCTTAAGACACAAAAAAGGTACAAAGTAAGCAAACCCAATTCTTTACCCAGTCTAAGACATTTTTTCCTCCCTTACTTTCTAGCAAAGAAAGACCATCGAGATTTCTTAATTAAAAAGTAGACCTTCTACGTCTTGACTGTATCTGTACTGAGAAAGTCTTGCTACTGCTGTCACTTCTCATACATGGGCACACACAAAAACTTACCAGACTCTGTATTTAGGAGGACAAGAACAGAGATTCAGTACTTTATTTAATGGCTAAATTAATCATTAGGGTAACTGATATATAAAATAGCTATTAGAGACTGTTCTACAAAAACGTAAAAAATTCAGCACATCTTTTTTAAATAGTATCTCATCAGAAACTATTCCAATATATCTTGCAATTGAGAAAAGAGCTTTATTTCAAAGAATAAGTGGGATTCATAAAACTAAAACAATGGATCGTAGTTATCTTCATCTATCTAGCTAACAGGAATTTCTTAGAGTAGCGATCTGTAGTGTTCTAGCAGAGAAAAAAATAAAATTATTTTCAGATGTGCACTTAGGAAAAAACACTTCATTAAGCATTTGTATTCTCTATCATTTATAAGCATGTACTTATATACTGTTCCTCCCTTGATGTGAGCAGATAAACAAATCTGGTGTTGTTACTGTAGAATAATAGAAAATTGCTAAACACAGAAAAGATATTGCAAAATGTCATAAAGGAGCCAAACCATTTTCCAGGGTTTCAAAATAATCTTTGACAGAAACTTTATTTTCTCCAATTTTTTATTAAAAACATACACATACACAAAATATTAATGAAGCACTAAGCCACCAGTCCACTAGATGCGAGCTTCTGACATCTTCCCTAAACTCCTTCAGAACAGTAACCTAGATCAATGAGAACAATAATTTGAAATGGCCGCAGGACTCTTTCTACCAAACACACTTCTAGACAAAAAGGCAGGAAACTCAAAACACCATAAATACTAGGCAACAAATGGTGCTTTCCTACATCCTTTCACCTAACCAAAAGGAAGAAAACCCTAAACCAATCACCAAAACTATAATAGCAGGAAGCGATAAGGAAATGGCGGATTATCAATACCATGTTGGTGTTGGGAAAGATTAAGTACACAAGGGTACTTAGAGGCACTGCAAGAAAGGAATAAAGTCAACAAAAATGTATCAGAAAACACTCTATGTCCAAAGTTCAGAATTAGAACCAATGTTTTATTTGAACTTTCAAGGCCATCAAAGAATTAATCTGCTACAGTAAATTGGGACCATTACAAAATGAAAAGAAGAAGCATGATGTTAGGAACATAGAACAAAATGATGGATGAAATCAAAGGGTATTCTATTCTTGGTTTTGTCATTTGCTTTCAAAATGTAAGTATTTTCAAATACTACCATCTGCCGAGATCTGCAGAAAAGTTACTGCAAAATCTGCGTAATATCTCTGAATACATCTGCATCAACGAACTACAAAAATTATCACTTGGGTGCTGCCCACTTCTGCAAAGAGCTGCAGCTAATTCAATGGAAGAGTTAACTCAATGGAAGTTTCTTCAAATGAAGAAATTTGTTTAATGGATTTTTTATTTGATTCAGCTCCTCAGTTTTACTTTGATCTATAATCTGATTTCTTCTGCACAGCTACTGTTCTTTCCTTTTTTCCTACTTTTTTCTTTCTTCTAAAAATTCCACTGTTTGTGGACTCATATTTCACATTTAAGCGTTTCCTAATTTTTACTACTTTTTATTGTGTTTTTAAGGATTGTTACAGTTTCGCAAATATCCCCATACACTCTTTAATGCTTTACATTTCTGGATCTCAGATCTGAAAAGCCTTTTCACTACTAAAACTGTGTGAAACTCAGTAAAATCTCAAAGAGAAATGGGGAAATCTGTCCTTGTGTCCTGAGAGTTGACTGTGGGGTTTCTATCAGAAAACCGAATGTATGTCTATTGACTGCCAGTACAGATGTGCAATTAATGCATTTTCTGACATATGATATGTGGCTTATACTAAATTATGAATGATCTACATTCATACTACAAAAGAACATGACTTCTAGTTCAGCACAAAGAGAAAAATAGGAAGAGGTAAAACCAAAGCTTGAAAGCTATAGGTGAGTTATAGCACAACCTGCCAAAATGAAGTCACTAAAGCACATCCTTTGGGGACCACTTGACAGCAGAGCAAGACAGATTTTTTTCTTTTAAGTTTGGTCTTGTATTTGTTTTGCTTGTACCTTTTTGCTTCTGAGCCTGTAACTTCAATCTTATGTAAGTCTTGTTTTAATAGTATTGTTTCAGTGGTTCTTGGAGGGGCAGAGAGGATCTCAAAACCACCAGGTGCATTGCCTCTATATGAACCAACACATTCCATGCTACAAAGGGATATGGAAGAAGTGCCTCAGCAAACTCCAAACCCCAAGGAGGACCTACAGCAGCAGTTAATGCAGATGGAGCCTGAATAACTGTCTCCTGATGTTGGACAATGACCACAGACAGAGGACTTCCTTCTGCAAAATGCAGCCTGCAAAAAAAGGCATCTCAAGGCAAATCAGAGAACCTTATTTAAACAGAGGCCAAAAATGCATCCATTAAAAGCTCACACGTTGGCTAACTGGAACTAGAATATGAAGTCATAATTGACAATATCAGGCATATTCCAGAGACCACAGCTGTCCTCACCATTTGTCTGGGGCTGATTAGTCTCCTAGTGAAGCTTTTCTGCCTAGATGATTGGGACCTAGATAGAGCTCCCAGAGAAGTACATGGTAATTATTGGCACTGCCTAACACACATGGCATGAATACTTTTCTCCTTCTAAAGTATGCTTCTCCATTCTGGTTGGCTTTTCATGTACAGTAACACTCACTTGTGAATTTATATAACAAATAAAAAGCATAGAAAATAAAAGGGTATTCCAGAAACTAGAAACACAACAATTCTTTTCTCATTTCAGTAATCAACATTAAAAAAAAAAACTAACTTGAGCAAATTTTAGAGGTAATTTAATAATTTACACTCATATAAGAACAAATATCCAGAAAACAAAATAAAGACAGATAAAAGGATTTTTTTTAAAAGATAAAAATAATGAAGTTATTTAGCTTACAAAGAAAATATGGAACACCTTCCCTTATTATTTTTATAAAAAATCTGTGAAAATTATTTTTGAGGCAATATGGTATTTCCCAATTACATATAAAAGCATTACTGCAGGTATTACATAGAGTGAGTGAATTTAACTTTAGCAATCTTCATGTCATACCATTGTGTTACAAGAGTAAAAATACATGTCATAAGCAGATTTAACACTTTCAGATGACCTCTAATCAGAAATGTGCCATGCTACTCAAATTCCATCTGTCAAATGCTGTAGATACAGGTAAGTAAATATAAATGTCATTAAAGGCACAAGTTATCTTATTTGGAGAAGTTCTAGGATTTTATTTTTTGACAGCTTGTAATTTGGATATCTTCCAGTGTCAACAAAACCTGTTCAAGCATGATCTTACCTTGTTTTCACTACATCAAGGGGATGCATCAGGCAAATTTCTACAAGACCTATAAAAGAATAATAAAGAAAGGCCTAATAAACATTTGTACAAATAGTAATTTAATTTTTGTTGACTCCAATAATTTTTGAAATTTGAAAAGTAGAGTAAAAACCCAAACATATCATTGATGATACAGTACTTATACACTCCATATATTAAACATGCTCTTCTGTAGTGTGAATAAACTACAGGGCTTTTCAACATTAAATGGTGCTAGTTGTTCATTAGAGTGGGGAAAGTCAGGACTCTAATGATGCAATCAATTTAATCTTAGTTTTTGCTCAGTTTTCTCACCTAAGAACAGTGTGAACATTTGACTGGCATCATAATAAATACATTAAGTCTTGCTGACAGTAGCGAAGGAAGGGAGCTCAGGTTGGCACTTGCTTCTTTGTCATATAAGAATAATTCCTAAGGACACTGCAGGACTGCACTGGTGGCTCAGATGAACTTGATGTTAAGATGACATCTGATGCCTGAGTATCTGAGCTGCAGCCCCACTGGTTATTTGTCCTATCCTGCCCTGTGCTGATGCTGAGGTATAGTCCTGGCTTTTCCCCTTCCTTCTCCACTGCTCATCACCAGCACTTGATGCTGACTTCACATGATGAAGGTTCACATGATGCAGACTTCCCACGTCCTGCCAACTAATTTCCTGCCACTGAGTTTGAAGAACAGTATCAAGTTAATATTTATGATCATTATTTTGTCGTATTTTCTTTTCACTCCATGCAACACTGTTTTGTTTTTCAGTTCTGGATGAAGGGAAGACAACATAGGTGATATCAGCCAAAGGATATTAATATTAGTAGTAATGAGATTCATTAAAAAGAATGTAATTTTTTTAATGAGAGCAAAAGCTGTCATTGTCATTTCTGTGTGGGTATATTTATTGCTGTAATTATTGTCCAGGAATTACTTCTATTTTACTAAAATAAGGCCATATCACATTTCATGTAAGGGAACTGTCCCAAAACCTATAAACTGCTCCAACAGCTGCCAACAGGTGCTTTGTGAGTGGAGCTGCAACTGAGTATTTCAGTGCTGGCAGGGGGCATAGCCTATTTCCCTTTCCAACCACCCTCCTTTCCTAAGATCTCCTTTTCCAACCTTCCCCCTCCTCCCCATTTTTGATCTTCTATTCCATCTCATTTTGGCAGATAGAGCCTACAGTAGGGGGCCAAGCATGGGGCCAAGGGTTGTTCACCCTATTCTGTTTTTGCAGCATTAATGACCATTTTGGGAGAAAACTGTAGAGTGCCAGAATTTGGCTCTATTTTCTTGGTCCTCATAGGATAATTTTCAATTCAGGCATTTTTCCAGCAACTGAATCAGATGAATTCCAAGGTCCTTGGCAAGAGCTCTGTTTTGATAACTTCAGGATTCTATTGGTTATCTGCCTTTCTCAGTCTTTCCTTTGTCTCATCATATAATTACACACCAGGTTTTAAACGATGTATAGTTACTTGATTTCACCAGACACAATTCTTCAAAAGATGCTGGGATTATGACACAGTTCTCTGAAGAGCACCAAAGGACTGCACACTGTGCAAGACACTAATGAAACAGCTACAAACACAAGCTACATTTTCCATCTACTATAGTAGTCATGCAAATCATTACAACATCCTACTTGATAGCCTGCCCAGAAAGTGTGGTGGCCCTACTAAATTACTAGCACTCTGAGATGTGCTCAATAAAATAAAATATATTGCTCTTTCTTTAGCTAATGTTCATCAGCTTTGTGACAAATTCAATTAGCACTTTGAAAATCTAATTTACTAAACAGCTCTATCAGGGTGCAATATATCTTAACTTGTCACTGCAAAGACTACTGTTTAAAAACTTTATTTCCATGATAAAGCAGTTAACATAGTTACAGATACATTGTCCAAAAAATACTCTAATTGTCCCATTGGGTCTCCTTGGTGATGTCACATGCAAACTAACCCAGAGTGATTTATGACGGCCTAATTATGTTTAAAACAACTCAGATCCAACTAGCTGAACAAGAGCCCAAAGGAAATATAGGAAAGAACAATTACTGGGTCAGTCCAACATTTGTTGTCTTCTGGGTGGGAAAACATTCCCCGTGAAAACCAAATACTAACCATAAAACAAGACATAATCAAAATCTGTGTGTTGAAGAAATAACCAGCTGTCATCATTGACATGCTCTGAGTGTACACAAGTGGAATATCAACAACCAAGAAGGGAGTCCAGAATTCTACTAGGTAAAACATTCTCCGCAGTAACTGAGCCCATGGAGGGAATAAAATGACAGAAAATGCTGACCCCCAAACTGACCCTCCTCAGTAAAGTATTTTCCCTTTCCCAACTAATATCTTCTGTCTTTAAATTGTTTCCCATTATGGATTACATTACACTTTCCTCTACAAAATTCACACTTAAAATTTCAAACTGGCCATCTTCACACACATCTCTTCAAACATTTTGGTGACTGGTGGCTATTTTGAGTTCCTTTGTTCTTTGTTGCTCTATTCCATCATTCACACAAGTCTTGTATCAATAATCATACAAGGCTTGAGAATACTGTGACACTGTTTAAAATGCGCCATAATTGTAACAATCCATCTGGCAAAATGTGAAAGTAGGAGATTTCAGCAGCACAGGATTATAGCTCTCCTTATATCTGCAAGGGTTTCCATACTTCATCTATTCACTGCATAGGGAGAAAAAGAACGCAATCTAGCTAACAGTTCTTGCAAAATAACACATAAAACCAGAACCTTTTGGGCTTTGGACCTCCCTAGGAGAGGACTTATCTTATCTTTAGCATTCCATTGATTCTCAAAGCTACGAACTGAAAAGTGTGAAGTGCCTGTGATAGACACTGACTTGTCTTTCAAAGACACCTGAGCAGCTCAACCTCTACGTGTTTTCTGCATAATACATGAACACAGATTCTACCCAGATTCAAGAGATGTAGAGCATGATCCATATGTTAGTTCAGACAACCCCCTACAGTGTAGAAGCCATTATGCACCCTCCTCCCCTTGTGTTACTCATTTCCCTGGAATAACACAGTCACTGGAGAAACACAACAGACAGGAGACTGGTCATAGAAAATGTGGCAATAAACACATCAGGCACTGTATATTGTAGAGCTGGAACAGTTGATATTTATTTTGGCTTTTAGATAGATACAGTTACAATGTACAAAATGATCATAAATATTTTATGCGTACTATGCATTTCCTTCTGAGAATATAAGTCTGACAGAAAGAATCTTATGTTGATCTTTGTATCCTAATAAAAACAATGACAAATTCCTCTTAAATATCCTTTTCTGTTGGCTAAAACACTCCATTTGACAAGACGAAGCACGGACTCTCTTCCCAATTGTAACAGCACTATTTCATAAACACTCAGTGTCTGGAAAAAAGCATCCCTGCACAGGGGATTTCTATCAGCTGGCTGTCTGACTTCACCTTCACAGACACATAAGGCTTTTACCTGTTCTGTAAGGGTACATCTTCTTCAGAAAAGTCCACAAAATGTTAGGTTCACTAGGCAGCCAAGGCTCACTCCTTTCCTAGGGAAGCAGTCACATACTGTGCTCTTCTCAACTGCAGTACACATCAACTAGGCTCCAAGGAAAACTGTACAACAGCATGCATAGACTGTGCTGAGAAAGATCTACCTGTCAGCCTTCACTTAAGAAAGTGACACATATTTTAACTGTTGCCCAGGATTCTATTCAGTGACATAGTATGGGATTAACTAACAGTACCCTGGAGCTCCTCACACACATTAATTAACGTTTTAGGTAATGAGCCAAATCAGTGCTTTCATTAGAAAATGCAGAGAAATGGAAAGTTACTCCAAAAAGTACTCCATAATGGCAGTGCTGTATTCATGAGTCATTCTTCCTCAGAGACCTAGCCTACATGGAGAAAACACACTAGAAAACATGTTAATTAAGTTGTTGAATATGATTTTCCCTTTGGTGTAGACAAGGATGTCTGTGTTTAAAAATGTGTTGGCTGATCACAGGAGGATCCCAGGAGGAGCTGTTGGTTTACTGTCACATTATAGAAGAAGACTTTCGCATGTCTACAGGAGGAGCTGGGTCATGCTCAACTTCTGGTTAGGTAACAGTGTTCCCTAACAGATGCAACCTGTCAGTGTAGCACTGCTATCTGGAATTGCTATCCCCAAAAGCAGGGCTGGGAACAGTGATTACCTGGCTTTCAAAAAAAAACAAACCCAAACCACCCTGGACTTCAGCAGCAGATGGAAATTTTTGTTGTTTGGTCTATAGTATTTGTGCTGAAAGTGGTGAGTGTTCTCGGAGCTCTCTCCATGAAAGTAATTCAGCTTGTGTTGAAATAATAATGACTCCTTGGTTATATGGTACAGCAAACAAACATTTTAATCTTCGAGGTTTCAAGTAAAGATTCCTCAAGGGCAGGAGAATCACACCCTAGGTGTGTGGAAGACAGGAGCTGGAAATGAGTGTTTCAGGCAGCATTTTGTCTAGATCAGCTATTGCTCAGCCATAAACCCCCTTCAGCCTCCAAGTCCCAGTACACAGACCTAGCTAGAAATATGCTCATGCTCAAAGCTCACATCAGAAAGTTCAAACTGCTCATCCTTGGTGCTCACAATTCTTACCTAGTATCTCCTGCATTTCACTGCTGCATGCCCAGCTAAAGAGAACATTACTACCAGATGGGAAACTGTTCAGTTCTATTGCAAACATAAAAGAAATGTAATTGTAGTCTATTATTTTTGCTGAGCTTGAAAATTGAGTTACAGCAGTTAAGTGAATAAAGACAGAAAATGGTATGCATCTTCTTAAATAGTCATGCTCTGAATAAAAGATACTCAAACCTAAGTTGTGATCTATACCTGGGCACATGTGCCCAAAGCTTTATAGCCCTTGGAAAGGCAAATTCCAGCTTGAGATAATACATGCATATACAAGCACTGAGAGGTTGTTGTAGTAATGATAAAGCAACATTTGCAATTCAGCATTTGTCAATAAGGAATACATTGAGACAAAGTGGTATTTGTCTTGCCTCAGGGACTTTGTCGGAAAAATGAAGAATAATAAACCCCACTGAGATTATTCTTATATTTTAGATCCTTTTTTAAAACTTATTTTTATTGGATCTTTAGATTGGTGACAAAGGGTCCTATCAAGCTATTGTAATTCCCTTTCACAGTAGTTCTACCATAGTACAGACACTTTTTTAGTGTAACACACAGCCAAGCTGATACATGTTGATTCAATAAGAGTGGGATAGTTGTAAATATGCTCATCAAAACCATGGATTCTCAATCAACAATCTCTACCTAACTTATATTTAGCAGAATTCTGCAATATTTTATCAATGTATTTCTTGCCTTGAGGTAAAATATATCTAGCTTTAATGTTCAAAGCATGTATGCAAACTGCTCTAAATTTAGCACAATTTTTTTCATTGTTTTCTTTCTTCAATATTCAAGGCCCAATCAATCAAAACAGGAAATTATGCTCATGCTGCCAGCAATAACTACATATTTGACCCTACTGTTGCCTAGAATACAGCTCTCTGAATCTCTTATCATGCTTCATGTAAACTGCTCAATGCTCATTTATGCTCTCTGAGTACTGAGTAAAAACAAAAGCCATCTTCCAGTTTAATTTGATTTTTTATTTGCTGCTTACTTTAACATGAAAAAATTGAGTCCTTGTTTCACAGATCTACCAACTTGATTAGCGTCATACCTATGGGTTGACTGCAGAAATACTTGTATATCTGCCATTAAAGAAATCTATGACAATTTGGAGGATCAAGTTGATTTTACATTATGCATAGTTAAATACATTTATAGTAAGACTAGAAGGAACTGTCAAATCAACCAGCAGAAATCAGTGGCTACTAACAAAGAATCTTCTACTAGAGCTACATGTCTTTGGAAGAAAGGTTCTTCCAGACTCCAACAATATATACTACTGTCACAGGCATGCAATTCCAGCTGCACTACTCACACAAAGCCTTTCTGAGGCAAAATGCTACATAGAATATGTTCGTTTTATGGTAAGACTGTTGCCTTTCCCTGGTCTTAAAATTAATAACCAAACACGGTTAAGGGAAAAGGGGTTTTTACCTTGATATTTATTTAAGGATCCTTAAAGGTACACCAAAGGTGGAATGCGCCGAAAAGCACACCGAAATGCATGCACAAAATAGATCGTGTATACAATTTATAGGCCTTGCAAATTAGCATATCTATCAGAAATTCCCCAATGAGACCATGAATGAACCTCCAATCCCAAGGAATTCCCCCCTGGATGGGCCTATCTTAGTTTACAGGATGTATTCTAGGAGGGACTTTGGTTTCTAAGGCTTTCTGACCCCCAGCTGCGAAGCTTCCAGGATGTTTGGTCCCCTGGCTTAGCGGAATATTGGGTCTAAGCTAGTTATCAGACTTAAAGAACTACAAGTATGTGGGCTAAAAGCACTGAGGATACATAAAAGTTATATAAAAGGGTATATAAAAGGGGTATGTAAAAGGGTTATAAAGAAAAGGCAAAAAATCATCATGGCATCAAGACCCACAACATTTGCATTTATGATATAATCAAAAAGACTGGTTTAGAATTCTAGAATTTTCACACTTTTACTTGATTTTAAAATACCAAAGCTGTTCCAGTGGGGTTTAATAGCATGGAGGGTTTGATAATGCAGTCAAACATTTAGGTACATTTAGTAACATTTAGGTACCAACACATAAGATAATGGAGCAAAACACAGCAAACATTACAAAAAGCAAATATTTTCTTCAAGTTCTTAAATATTATTGAGAAAATACGGCATGGATCACCAGAATTTACCATTTAGAATGTCACAGGTATTTGCTGAATTTTAACTATCATTTAAATTCCCATTTAAAAACAGTAATAAAAACATTAAGATATCAAACAATTTTCAAAAAATACACTGAGTTGGATTCACAAATACTTCGGTGGAAAGTCACGTTTTCCTAAATGACTAGCAATAAAAAATTGTTTGTATAGCTAACAGATTTTTTTTCTTTAGTCTTTCTGATACTATATTAACATTAAAACTTTGAGTTATAAAATAAACACTTGCAGTTTACAAACTTCAGTATCTGAGTCTCTAGACACAAGTGAAAGGCTATATATTGTGAAAATTCTCCATAAATTTTTCAGCAAGTATTACAGGCCATTATGTCACTCACATATGACATATTCTTTCCTTCATGTGTGTCTGAAATAGAAGTTTTTTAAACCATGACTGAAGGGACCACTGAGGTCAGCGCTGGGTTACATGATGTTTGTGTCACTATAGCTTCGGATATTTCAATGCATATTGAATCAATATTCCTGCAACAAAAATCTGTAACTGATATTTTCTTTGCTGACATAGTAAAATGCTTCTCAGTAAACTTGTTTTCATAAGAAGTTTGCCCATTCATACGTCCCTGAGCTGTTGTAATCTTCATTGCTAATGCTGATCTAAGAGCATGGACATTATTTTATTTCTTGACACATTTAAAGTTCTCTAATGAATAAAGCAAACAGCTTATGGCTGCTTGGACTGTCACTCGATTGCCCTAGAGGGTTTTAATGTCTTTAAAATAGGCCTCCTTGCCTGTATTTAACTACCTTGCCCACAGAGGTCTGAGGGGTAGAGCAGATCAAAGATGTGCTGGCAACACAAAAAGCAGCTGTCCTTCATTTACCTTTAATTAGCTACATCTGACCAGATTCTTTATGGCCTCTTTGTCACACATTCAACAGTCTATAAGCCTTCTGACCTGTCCTTAAGGACTCTACCATTACAAGAGTTTCAACAAAATACAAATTAAAAATAGGAGCTATAGAACTTAGAAAAAATATTTGGTCTCACTATGGAAATACTACTTGAGGCATTAGTATTTTGGATTTATCTGCAAAAGCTACAAATTGCTCAGTATTTGGAGTGTCAAAATGGAATGGATCCTGAGCTTAGGTTAGCTATTTATAGTTCTTTGTGTACTACTCAACATTACAGTGAGTAAATATCACACAACAAGGAATCCTACAGAAAATGGAAAGCCAAGCACATGCCTCTTTGGCTAGGACACAATGCTGCTCTCGCGGGAGCTGTGGCACTCCCTGTAAAGGAAGTTACAGACCTGCCCACCCTGCTCCTTTTTTACCTCTACTTTGCACAGAATGCATACCAATATCCAGCAGGATTTTGACTAAGGAGAAAGTTCTGTTGGTGCTGCAGGATCAATAAGCAGTTCGTGTACATTACAGTCTTGCAGTCAGGGTGCACTGAAAGCTTGTATCATCAAACTAAGGTCCTTATGGAATAAAAAAAGCTGTTTAACACAGCAGCTGGAGTGTATGCTAAATGACTCAAGTTATTGGTACTTGATCACACAGGCCATTATATTAACCCACTGAGATGGACATCTTCAAACTACCTGGGTTTTGGGTTACGTCCTTTCAAAAAGGATTAGTTAACAAAAGAAAAACATATAAAAGATATATACAAAGTAGAAAGGTTTCAAAAATTTATTCTATTGTCTGAACTATCCTTTTATATCTTTCTCTGTATGTAAAACAAATTTATAATCTTCATATTTCTTTCCAAAATTCCAACCTTTCAGACTTCCCTAGGAAAGTTTTAGTTAATCACGTCTCCAAGTAAGTTAGCACACCTTCCAAGGCATTTGTGGTGAGGTACATAAACAAGTAAATAACCTGCCTCAATGAATGTATATTAGCTAGCAGGTGTGGCTGGAAGCTTTATCCTTTGAGAAAAGTCTTTACTATGAGCAGTATGCAGAAGTAACTTCCTCCCCAAGACTACAAACCTTGAGGGATTACTGTTATACCTCAACCTTATTCTCACAAAGTTCTTTTCTAGTACATAGCCTACATGTACTGTACATGGTGCTTGACCCAGTGTACAGCTGACAGACTTATTCATCATTTATTACAAAGGCATGCATCTTTCATCTCTCATTTGAAAAATTTGATTTAAACCAGGAGTCAAATCTATTTCCATATATAACTAAAGGAGAAACATGCATGAATAAATAAAATTAGGGGACTGAAAAAAAAATTAAACATGCTTACTTTTGTCCCGTAATTCCTAAAGTTAAGAATAATTGGACAGTCATTAACAACATGTGAATTTTTTTAATGTTTTTTACCACCAAACTAAAGACATACTGAAGTACCTAGATGTATGAATAATGAAACGACAGTACCAGTTTCAGCTCAGGTGGAGAAAGCAAACAGAGATATGCATAGTAATGCTGAATGTGTAATATAGATAATGGTAATTTTCTACGTACTAGTCCATGTTACACCAAAAATACATCACCTTCTTCAGGGACGCTCCTGGGACCCATAAACTGTCAGAGAAACAGCTTGCCCAAAGACAGACCTAACTGCAGGAATAGGAACGGTCCTAAAATATTGCCATTACAAAGCACTTATATAATGTAGAATAAAACCTTATTTTTCTTCTGAATCAACAAAAATAAGTAATTCTTCTGGGTAAAAATATCTAAACAGTTTAAAAACCCATAAACATTTTGTTAAAAATATACAAGCAAGATGTAGAACAATTACTGTTTGAGATCCTTAGAGCAGCTGGCTTTGGAGCAGCTGCTGAAGTGAACAATACTATGAATAAGCAGAAGTGCAAAAAATGTATTGTGAAGTCTCTTACTCTGGGGTAAACCATGCAGTCACAATGTGACCAACTATCCTAGGGTGCGTTCTCACTCATTTTCTTCACAAAATTTCAATGGCTTCAATTTTCTGCTTTTTTGAGAAAAAATGTTTCAGAAATATCAGAGAAGTAATTCCTGTTTGCAAACTTCCTTTCGTTCAAGATCTATGAATAATATTTTAGACAAAATGTACCTCAAAATAAAGTATATATGCTGTAAAACACTGTTTATGACTATAAACATAAGTTTCAAATCAGTGATTTTATATGGAAATACATGAAATTCGGCAAAAATAATAGCTAACTTGCTATCAGGGGGAAAGCTCAGTATTGGATGGCCATTGCCTGGAAAATGAGACAACTGACCACAAAAAAGCAAAACTTTCAGAATTAGTTTATAATGACATGTAGGTTTGAACAATTACTGCACCTTAACATATCAAACTGTGCTTATTTTAGTTTTGTAAAGTGGCTTTCTAGCCCTGTCTTTGCTAATCCGGACTTGAATGACTTATGAAAAAGTTTTGGTTCCCATTAGGATAGCCGAACAGCTTTTTCCAAACTCTCCACTTGTTGCTGCAATATAAACTGAACAATCCATGATTTTTTTCCATTCGCTGTGATGCAACTCTGTGGCTGATAAGACTTTATAAAATTTTTATGAAAACCTCAAATATCTTTAGTTCCCTACCTACTGGAAAGATTCATAATCCAAAAGTATAGGTAAATTGATGTTGTACAAATGTTCTAGGTTCGTTCCAGATGGCTACCGAAAATTTCCCTTAAAACAGACTCTTTTTACTGTTTAACAATGAGTACTACTTAAAAGCAAATTTAAGACAATTTTTTCTCCCATTTCAACTGCTATAATTTGGACTACTAAAAACATGTTCACAACAGAGAGTCTTTTACACACCTAAAATAATATTTAATTTTTTTAGAAAAGCAAACATTAGGACTCCAAAAGTTTAGGTTTTCACACAGTGTCTGAATATTCCTGAGATTTTAAAATATATTTTCTGGGGGGTTTTTGTCTGTTTCAGTATTTATAGCATTACACGTTGACAAAAGAACACATTACTGTCAAAAGTAGGTTCACGTGTTGCCAGTTTAAGATTTGTGTTTTCATTAAAAAATTTGTACTTATTTGCAGGCAGTGCTCAGCAATTTCCTCATACTTTACACAGGTAACTAGAAATTTAATATTTTTGCAGTACAAAAAACTCCCAAAACTCATCTTTGATTTGCTGCTGTCCAAAATTTCCACGAAGTTCTAACTTTTTTTTTCTATAATGGAGACAGGATCAAATTCCAAAAGATGTCTTAAGAAGAATATACTCAAACTTTATGTATCCAAGCAAAGTAGTATTGTGGTAAGTGCAGTTCTGCAAAGAGATCAAAAACTAGATGCATCTTTCTTTTTCTTCTCCAATGTCCCACCAATATTAAGAACACTTACTAAATGATTAAAACATAAAAATTCATCCCAATTACAAGATGGGGCCTAAACCAACTGCTTTGAATAATAAGATCTTCAGGATTGAATCCCCTGCTTATTGAAATGGAAGCAGATTCTTAACATTTCAGAGAAGTCTATACGTATACTAGAAGGAACCAGATTCTTGGTGGCAAGTGAACTAAAACACAATGACCAATCATCAAGTATCTGTGGATAGAATAAAAAAATATAAATTATTTTCTTCAATGTGACCTATATACACAATTATATTCTAAGGTCCTCTACTGCATGCATTTTTTATTGAATTCTATGTTGTGGCAACAGGTGATGACAGCACCATTATTTTGTGTTATTTTAGTAGTCACTGGCCTTCCCAGTATTTTTCACCACTCCCATTTGCTGGCAGTATATCACGGCAAAGATTCAAGAGAAATCCACTATGAAGCTGATTGTTAACTGGGAAATGTCAACATGCAAAGCCATGTTTAGAATTAACCTGTCTTTAACATTTTCAGGCATCCACACCCTCTCTTCTTTCCAAACCTTAATTACATCAGCAGCTTGACAGAATAAAAAAAAACAAACCAAAACAAAACCACAAAGAAGTAGAAGGGGAAAAAGGTGTAGCCCTATTTAACAAAAAGATAGAGCAATAATCCTCCAACACAGGCACAGAGGATGGTAACACTGAACTTGCCAAGAGACAAATGTCTTGAAAAAATAAATATCGCCAGTTAAGAAGGAGTAATTTTCCACTAAAACTATGAGGATTTACCACCACTGACTGTAATGATAGAAATTTTCAACTTCTTCCTCTGGGAAAATGCCTGATTTTTATTGGTCAGTAACTATGTACGTAACTGAATTCTTAAGGGTCCTTTCTCACAGAAGATGCATTTTCTCCACTGATTGTTTTAAAATGAGATTTTCTTTTTTCAGAACAAAATGAACCCTCAAAACACGCAAGGATTCTATAATCCCCTTGTTTATTTCTTTAATACAAGCTCTAACCACTGACAGTGGTCAGCTACATGTAAAGTAAAAAAGGATAACTCTAAGTACCAACATAGCTACAGTATCTTTAGAAGGTGTTTGTCACCTGAATAAAATGCCTCTGCCACGGTGTAGTGGGCCACACTACATTTGATGCTAATAAAGAAACTCTATATCCCTTAAATTATGTCCATACTTTCCCTGCAAAAATATGCGTGTCAGAGCCAAGTAGTGTAATGCAATCAGCATCTGAAAATTATTCTACAGATCCAAGTTTCTGGCATCTAAACAGTGGATATCCTGAAATGCGCACTTCAAAGTCAATTCTTCATTGTTCAAACCTCTGCTCTCCGCATCATCAATCCATCTTCCTCTCACAATAATTAAACAAACAAACAAACAAACAAACAAGAAAATCAGAGTTCCTGTATACCGGCAAGTTCAAGTGTTGTCCTCTTCTCAAACTGTGAAAGTTAAGAATAAACAGACCTGCAAGATCTACTCTGTGAGAAGCAAAACCAGTTTGAGTGCTTGCAGAAGGCAAATGCTGACATATGCTTCTTCTCTATTACGACATCAGAGAAGCAAAATTCCCTGCAAAGTTCCTAAAGATACAGCATTTGCATTTTACATTATTATTAGAGGACTGTGACTAGTTGACTCAACTAATTAATTTAATTCCTTTTGCTACCTTTTTATTTCTATATTTGGAAATAATTTAACACAACAGAAAAGAATGACAAGACTAGGATATTAGTGCCGAGGCCCCAAAACACCTAAATTACATACATTTTTAGTTAAAACCAGACTTTGTCTAATCCTTTCATTTGGACTCCTTTTGCTTGTTAGGGTTTGCAGAATGTTTGGTGAACTGACATCAGAGCAGACAGCTTTCACTGAAAAGGTAGGGAAGAGAGGTTTTCATGAAGAGAGAAAAATAAGTTTCTTTGCTTATGCCAGAGAACATAGCCTACTCTGCTTTAAAGCTAATTCTCTGATCAGTTTTGATGTGATATCAAAGAAAAAGACAAAATATAGCTTTTGAGGAACTGTGCAGCTCATCTAACGCTGCTGCATCACACCACTGGCAAGTGGCACAGCACCATGGATTCAACATGGACTGCTGGGTGAGACTGAGGTCTGATTAGAGCATGATTCCATAATGCAGTGGAGTTTTGCAGTGTCAGGAAGCCACTGTTATCATCTATATCTGATATAAGTCTCAGAGTTCCCTGCTTTCACAGTTCTTTGCAACTTCTGGCACTCAGCCACACATGGTGTTGGCAGTATGCAGATTTGGAAGTCCAAAGAATAGCCACCCTTTACGGGGAATGAGGGAAAGAAAAGCTAATTTATGACAGCAAGAGGTTGTAATAGGAGGAAGGCATGGGAAAATTCTTGGACTTGAAGAAAGAAAATGGAATTCAGCAATGTCAGATAGTGTTTGCATATGAAATCTCACAGAAGAAATCAGTGGTGCAAATTTTGGTCAAAAGCCACACTTAAAACTGCATGTAGTGAACTGGGGCAAACACCAACATTTAGGCTGAAGTGAGACTCCCAATGTCCAGATTCAGCTATGTACAAACTGGACGCTTTCTACTGAAGATAGTGTCAGGGCAGTTTCAGAAACTGCTTCAAACAGACATTGGCTCATTGACTGTCCTTAAGCACAAGTGTGAAACTGCAACAATGAAAATTCAGTCTGTAACACAGAGCATTCTTGCTAAAGCTACTGATGACAACTATTAGCGATATAAATTTTGTTATGCTCTTTTCTTGAACACGTGCTTTCGTGCACCACTACACTGGTTATTTTCATTTTACATGAAATCATGGCATAATTTAGTTTGGGAGGGACCTTCATTTAGTCTAATAGAAAATCCTGGTCTGCTCCACTCTGGTGCTATCCACAAACTTGCTGAGAATGGCTTCCATCTCACCATCCAGTCTGAACACTACTGTTCCCAGTATCGCTTCCTGAGCAATATCAGTGGTTACTGGCTGCCAGTGGGACATCTCATCACTGATCACAACTCCTACAGACCAGCTGTCCAGTCAACTTTCCACTTAGTGACCACTGATCCAGCTCACAACTCACCAGCATTGTGACAATGAGTCTACAGGAGACTGTGTTAAATGTCTTACTAAAGTCAGAGCATGCAACAGGCACGGTCCTCCCCTCGTACACAGAGCAAGGCATCTCATTAATGTACGATTAATGTAAAAATTGGGAGACCAAAGTAATGCAGATTACTCAGAAAACAGATGCAATCCTGTTACTAATGGGAATAGTGTTTCACTTGCATAAATAAAATCAGGCCTTTAATATATTTGCTCCTATTCTTATTTTATTTGTGATATTGATTCTAACAGATATTACTTAAAGAACTCTTTAAAACAAACTAAGAGTAATTTAGTGAAATGTAATTAATGTAATTGTGGGATACATAGGCTCTTTGACTTTTATCAACCTTAGTGTCATAAATCACGGAAAAAAATGTTTTTGCCAGCCTCACTATAACAGAGCAAATCTTACATTTTAATTAGGGCAAACACATAACTTAAACATCAGAGTTCTGTTTTGTGGATGCTAAAAGCCTGGCTGCAGAGAGATTTCTCAGTTTCTAACAGCGTCTGTGTGAAAGCCTTGCTTTCTCACAGATGCTAAAGGAAAACAGTTGGAAGAATACGTAAACCGTGATATTGTTTCTCATAACAAAGAGAAAACTTATCTGAAGTAGGGGTATTGGATTCAGCCAATCCCTCTGGGGGGGGGCTAGTCAGTGAACCAATAACCTGCATGGTGGTGTATGGGCTAAGATATAAATGAGAGAGTTCTGTAAATAAAGTTGTCGATTGATTTTCATATCGGATCGTCCATGTCGCTTTATTACCTGGTCTCTGCTTGCCAGCGACACTGTTTGGTTTTCATTTCCAAATCCTTATTTTCTCTGTATGCAATATATATTCAGCATTTTTCATCCTCCACTTTCATCTGTATCTGGCATGACAGATGCAGATAAAGAGAAACATCAAGTTACAAAACACGAAAATTCTGTGAGACTTGAAAAGGCAAGAAATGACAGTTTGAGAACTTTGAAATTAGCAGGCACAGAGAACACTCAGTTTCTAATATCTAATAGTTTTGATATTCCTTATATTCCACACTCACAGCTTAATGCTGCAGATACTTTAAGTAAGCTACCTGATCTGGTGAAAGGTGTCCCTGCCCATGGCAGAGGGGTTAGAACTAGATGATCTTAAAGGTCCTTTCCAACCCAAACCATTCTATGATTCTATGATTAGTTTGTGGGTTAGACATTCCTATCTTGGATAGCCTACGAGAATAAAATCAGTCTGTTCATTCAGAGTTAATTCCAAGAATTCATTCTTGCAGAAACCATAAAAGTCCTCTAGAAGACCACCTCCAGGAGCCCTGCACTCTGGAGCTATTCCACTAGGAAAGTCTGTGACACAACAACCCTGCACTACTGAGCTGCAGGAGAGAACTGAAACTTGATACTTAAACTGGAGAGGATATCATCTGTGTAGCTAATTACCACCGTTTTTATGGTATATGTATAAGTACATGAATAAACACATTGTATATGTTGCAGGGTCCTTAATTTATAAATGGTCTAGATTGCAACTTTTATTTGGTTTCCTACTATGAGACCCAATAAAGAAAACTTCACTGTTTTCCCCCGAAATGATGGCTGGTGCCTCTGCACCTGACTGTAATCACTGTAGAAGCCTGTACTGGAAAGCAACCCAGTTCTGACTACAAACGTATGGAAAAAAGTAGTTTTTCTTTTCAAATGGAAAACTGTTCTGAGGAGAGCAACACACCTTTCTGAACTATTACATTCTGTTTTAAACAACAGCATTCATCCACTTAATTTAGTACTAAAGCACTCCTTCTCAGATGAACAAACAAGCATCTGCTGTCACTTTAAAAATAGTAAGAATTTTGAAGAAGAAGCTAGAAGTACAGCAAACACCAACCTTTCTTTTAACTTAAATACAGCGTGTTTTTCAAAGTTCAACATTATCAAGTGCTATCACAACTACAAAGATTTTTTTCCCCCACTCTTGTAAACTAAACCATCAGGACAGTTTCTCATTAAATAGTCTTTCATTTGCCATGGACATCATCGTATTTCAGAGTCAAAGTTCAGATGTTAAGTTTTGCATCTCTGTAG
Organism: Falcunculus frontatus; assembly: GCA_013398115.1. Classification (NCBI taxonomy): domain Eukaryota; kingdom Metazoa; phylum Chordata; class Aves; order Passeriformes; genus Falcunculus; species Falcunculus frontatus. Next base: position 341,055 of record VZRV01005762.1, on the reverse strand, counting down.
AGCAATGCTGAATCTGTGGTATACAGCAGATATGTGCATAGAACATAAACATTAATCAAAACAATACTCCTCTATGAATCATACAGTCATAGAATGGTCTGGGTTGGAAGGGACCTTAAAGGTCATTTAGTTCCAATGCCCCTGCCATGGGCAAGGACACCACTCCCTAGATCAGTTTGCTCAGGAGCCCATCCAGCCTGGCTTTGAACACTTCCAGGAATGGGGCATCCACAGCCTTTCTGGGCGACCTGTTCCAGTGCCTCACCACCCTCTGAGCAAAGAATTTCTTCCTAACTCTAACTGAAACTTGCTCTCTTTCACTTTAAAGCCATTGCCCCTCACTTGTCACTATCTGTCCATATAAAAAGCCCCTTTCTCTCCTTTTCATAAGGCCCCTTTGGTACTGGAAGGCCACAATGAGGTTTACCCAGATCCTTCTCTTCTCCATGCCGAACAACTCCAGTTCTCTCAACCCCTCTTTGTAGGAGAGGTACTCCAGCCCCAATCACCTTTGTGCCCCTCCTCTGGGCCGGCTCTTTCTTGTGCTGAAGACTCCCGACCTGGACACAGCAGTCCAGGTGGGGTCTCACAAGGGCAGAGCTGAGGGGCAGCATCACTTCCTTTGCCCTGCTGCTCCCACTGCTTTTGGTGCAGCCTGGGATGCAATTGTCCCTCTGGTCTGCAAGTGCACATTGCTGCTTCATATCCAGCTTTTCACCCACGGGAATCCCCAAGTCCTTCTCCACAGGGCTGTTCTCAGTGACTTGTCCCAGTCTGTACTTTCATGTGTGCTTGCACAGTAGCAGATATCCAAGGAATCTGGCAATGCATATGTTATACAGCGGCAACAAAAAGGGTAAAACTTCAGTAAAGGCAATTTAACTCAGGTCATCTGCAGAATTCAGGTGGCCACAGCTGTACTCAAACTTTGCGTGCATGGCACCACCACTTCACGATAACTGCCTATTCTTTTCCCTTTTTCTACATTTAAATTTATCACTGCCATCCACCTGTTGTATCTTGCCATTTTTTGTGAACAATGAATCAGACTGTAGCTGTATATGCACAGCCTAGCAGTAGGAACCATAGTAAATCGCAGCCTCAATTTACTAATGCTGTTACTTCTGAATAAACAGTATTTTCCAATTTTACATCTTACGCCTTACTGCTTTCTTTTCACTTAAATCATATCTGCTTCCAGTAGAAGACACTTTTTTTTCTGAAACACACTAGAAAATATATTACATTTTCTCCAAAAGCACAAATAAATATTTAAGACCTGCATATTCTTGTTGTTCCCTGAAGATCTTGTGCGACACTGTCATTCATTAACTTGCTCTGGGCCATTACATTTCTACACATTTTATTTATACTGGCACACAGCCAGCACTGACTGCTCAACTCTAGAAAAGTCCACATGTTTTTGTATTTTTTGAAACTAGCATGACAACCATTCTGAAGAGTAGCTCTCACCTGGTACGTTAAACTGTAAAACCATGAACATTGATGCTCTTCTCTCTCTATTTAGTGCTGAAAGTGAAACTATTTTTTCAGGTGCAACAAGAGCCATATGAAATCTCCCTAATGTGTAGACATTCTGTAGCCATGTTTTTAATGGAACAGATCCATTAAATTTATCTAGAAAAGTAAAAAATAAATGCAAGTTTTAAATTGAACCCTGTGTATAACCAGACAAAAATCGTAGCTCTGACAAATGCTGGGTTGCACTTGTGTCTTTCTCAACTTAAGAAGAGACTGAGAAGTAGTGCAGCAAAAAAGATCCTTTGTGCAGAGAGAACCACAACACTTTTCCTCCAATATATGAAGGAATAATAATTGACTCCGATGAAAACTGGGGAAATACTGAAATTCAAACAGTATCATAGATCTGTAAAACTAGCAAAATATACATTGTTTACTTAGCTTGCACATAAACATGTAAAAACTATTAACTTCAATATATATCACCTGAATAAATTCTTAGACTGTATGTGGCAACTAAGCAGGAGAATTACCTGGATTCAAATAATTAGCCAAAGCCCTTCAGCAATACAATGTGAAGATTTTTATTTAGTTAAACTTTTTTTTCTACCTCTCATGAACCCCCTGAAAAGGGAAGGAGGAAAACTGAGGCTTTAATATAATCTCATTGGGATTTTTAAAGTAGAGTAAATGGTGCAAAAATGCATTTGTACTAAAAATGTTTCTATCAGTTCTCCACTGACTACTCCCCTAAGTTTGTCTTGCTCTCGTTTCCTTTCTTACTGTTTCTGAGCCACTGAATGGCAGGTACTCTCTTTAAACTGCAGTACTCAGTACTGTCACTCAAATAAAGTTTTAAAATCCATTTCTTGTGTGTTATTTGCTTACATTACTTGAGAAGCTAGGAACAAAGGGGATTAGAAGAAAGCAACCCTCATTTGTGCAAACTCATAGGCATTGATTTCCTGAAAATCTGACCCAACCTAATTATTTGGACCTTTATGTTTATGTTTATGTGCTTATCCAGAAAAGAAATTAATACCTAGTTCTCAGGAAAATGCTGTAATCTTGCTGGATGAAGAACTAATTTGATACACTACAAAAATAATCAGTGTGTACATATATAAATTGTTTAAAAAAAATTCTGTCCTATTTCCACTTTTAAATCAGAGAATCAGCAATTAATTGAAAAATTTGTATTTGTCTTTTCTTCAATTAAACTAGCTAAATATTAATTAAAGCTCATAATTATGCTTTTCAATTTAGATCACTAACTGCAGGTTCCCCAAAAACATTTCTACCTGAAGAGAATTCTTCCATTATTACTTGCATTTCAAAGTATATTGGTCAGCAAGAATCCTGACAGACAAGTATCTTACAGAAGATAAGTTTTTTTAAAATAATGTTTATTTCAGAGGGGAACTTATAATAAAGTGCCATTTAGGGCACAGTTCATTATGATTATTGTAGTTGGAAAAAACACTATTTCATAAACAAATTGCATGATATGAAATAAATAATAACCACAGCAGTTGTAGATTCAGAGGCTGCGTTGTAACACTGGCTGGTGATCCCTGTAAAATTTCAAAATTAAAGTATCTCTAGAACTGGAGAAATCCTTGGAGGTAATTTTCTTTGTAGGTCAGCATTGTTCTCTTTCCCTCCAATCTGCCTGACTTTGCTAAGTCTGTTCTCTATGCTTTTCTCATACTTGACACTTTTGTATTTGAATGCACCATGTTTCTTTAACCAAGGGACAGATAACCCAAAGGTGGAATACAAATACTCGTGTAAAAAGTCATATTTGGTAAGGTGCAAATGCATGTCATGCTTACTGGAATGCATGCAACATAAAAATCTATACATGAGCACTGTTCACCATAGTTACATCTATCTTTTGTTCTTCCAATCTAAACTATTCAGATTGGTAAAATGAATGTCATTGTAGAATGACACCATGCACAGCTGAGAAATAGCATGACATATTTGAAAATCAGTTATGTCTGAGAGCCCAGTGGAATCAAAAGGGAAGGATTAAAATATATTTACAAGTCAGTTCTACATTTATATATTGTTTCATAGATACATGTATTATGCATATTATATATGTATTTAGGTTCATAGATAAATGTGGTCAAAGTTATAACTATACTTTATATAGCCAAATAGAGTACTTATATTGTTCTATTTTTGCACTCACAACACAGCGAAATAATGCATTCAGAAAGTTTAAAATGTCACATAGTTGTACCACTTCTGTGTGAAAGGGAAGTCAGTAGCCTGAGTAAACCTCATTAAAATTTCGGGTGTAATCAGAAGACTGGATTCCAACATTATTCTTTTTCAACACAGCAAATTCTTTGATCCAAATTCACATATCCAGAACAATAAATAGCGCTATTAGTGACAGACAAGATGCTGTTCCTTTGCATAATCAGAAAAAGTATTTTCCTTACAGTATGGGCTAGTGTTCCTTCCTTAGCTTCTGCAAATTTTTGACTGTTACTAAGTAAAATTTAAATGCATTCAACAGTACTGAACTGTAAGAAGAGGTACAGAAAACATGTGCAGTCTTGTACTTGAAGAGTACAGGACAGAGAGAAACCGGAGCGAGTACAGCAAAGAGCCCTGAAGGTTATTAAGAGACTGAAGCTTCTCATGTGTATACCTGAAGAGGCTGGCACTGTTCAGCCTTGTGAAGAGAAGACTCAGGGGCATCTTACTCATGCGTATAAATACCTCATGGGGCAGGAGGTTGCGCTTTTTCAGTGGTGTCCTGCTGACAGGACAAGAGGCAAGGGGGAAAAACTGAAATACAGGAACTTCTGCTTCACCTAAGAGTATTCTGTAATGGTGAGACTGAAGAGGTTGCCCACAGATGTTGTGGAGACACTGTCCTCAGAAATACTCAAAACCTAACTGGGTACAGCCCTGGGCAATCTATTCTAGCTAGCCCTCCTTTAAGCAGGAGGTTGGACTAGACAGTCTCCAGAAACACCTTCCAACCTCAGCTATTCTGAACACCTTGAATTCACCGGCCATTTAAAATCATATTTACCAGAGGAATAGCTATCTTAAACAAACAGGATTCTTCTATTTATTTGATTATTTTTAAAATAAATTAGCTGCTGGGAAGTCAAGCCAGACACTTTTTTAGTCTAAAAGCCTTAACAGCTTTTATCAAAATTGAAACATGAATAGGAATTGTTTGGCAACAGCCACATAGCCAGTTGCAGGTGTTATTTACTAGTCTGTTACTAGTCAATGCATCAAACTAGCCTCAGCTCATACTGCCTTTGCCCAAAGGTAAGAGCACATGGGAAAAGCTAGCAGGTTACAGGATGGCATTAGGAAGGAACTCAGGAAGTACAGGCAGAGTACCTCAAGGTATAAAGAAGAAAGAATTGAGGCATTCATTTTTCAGCTAACTAATGCATTTTTATAAATTACTTCGAATGAGACTAATAAAAATGAAAGTCACTTTAATGTTAATTTTTGCTACTTAAAATTGGAGAAAAAACTTGCCTTCTTGCTTGTGCTGCAAAAAAAGATGGCAGAATCATAACACTATGTGCTAGTAGCAAGAAACCAAGATGCTATTTAGCTAAAGGATGGCAGATGGTGCAATGGCTTACATATAGAGCAAAGGCTCATGCAGTCTTGGAGACCTCTAAAATAATGCAGATAATTTGTAGAGTCTGTGGTCAGTGTTCTGCTGCAAAATGGGGCTTGTTCTCCCAGTGCTGTCAGAAGGATAAATACCTCCAATATTATGAGGTTCGCAACCATTCCAACAGCAGAGGTAAGTGTTGCTGCTGAAAAAACTGCAGTCATCTGCATTTTCTACCTACTACATTTTGATTTAATCTTAGTATTTCATTTTTTTATATACTCTATGAACAACGATGTTTTACTCCTCCACCTCCAGCTATCTGCTACTTTTCTCATAGTACAGAATTTTTTCTTTTGCATGTTCCTAAATGCATCGATTGTTTTTGCCAAGACAAAATTGAAGACAAAATAACCACTACAATTCGCAAAGAATGAAAAATAGTTTTTAAGTCTTGATTGTGAATGACAGAACTACAGCTTATAATGGAGTCATAATTTTTGCAAGTAAAAATACAAATAGTGTTAAAACTCAGGCACCTCAAATCAGCAATGACTTTGGCTATGTGAAATTAATGGATATACAGCAGTGTGCACATAAATCCTTGCAGGATCAGAACAAAGGGCTTGACTCGACACCTGCTGAAGTTGACAGAAAAGCCTTGCTTTTAAAGATTTCAGCAAGTTCAGAATCAAGCCATCAATTTTTCCTGTGAAACATGGAATAGAGATGACCAGACTTAGTAGTGAAGGCATTGTTTCACATCCTATTTTGTAGAAAGAGCTGCTAAAAGCATGACCAACCTGATGTTTCTCTTGGACTGCTATAAATCACAAGCAACCTAACTGAAGTCATTAGTGTAATATGAGGAAGGTAAGAAACAGGAGCAGGGTGTTGGTACATGCACCAGCCCCCCTTAAAAAGAAATTTTTAGTTAACTTCTGTTCTGCTTAGAAACTAATGGCATGACAGAGCTCATGAAAGTTTGCCTTTGGAAAAGCATTCTCAGAGAGCAACTATTTCCAAAAATAAAGATTCTATTTTGTTAGCACTGATACTTTTAAGAACTACAGGGTTTTAAAATTTTATCTGGAAAAAATAAAATATTCTTTGGTTTCCAAGTTAACAGAAATGTGTCTGAAAACCACTAATTTCTACATATGTACACCCCAAGAAAGCAGAACTGTTTTTTTCATAGTTAGAAACATCACTGCCACAAAAAGACCTCACAGCTTCTCTTGTTTATTTTTAAATGTCTGAGTACAGCCATAAACACCCCAAAATACCAGTTTACTATGGAAGTTACACATTCTTAACTACAAAGTTATGAATAGAGTTGCTACTTTGATTCCTAAATTATTTGTAGAAAAATGCAACATTTTTGGAAATGTATTTTGCTTGCAATCTCTTCTTTCTCAGTTAAGAACTCAGTAACTTCTTTGTTTAGTGTCTATTATCCACACAATTGCTTAAAATCAGGTGGGAGAGCTTTCTCATTTAACTGTTTTATCATTAAACTGAAAGGTACAGAAATGCTTCTTATGCAGTGCAGTCAGAGGATGCATGTATTTAGTTTTTGTTGTATGCCTAAAAGAAAATTACCATAATGGGAATGCAGTTGACTACGCAGCAAAATGTATTTGATCTTTACCTTCTAAGAAAAAACAGGAAAATGATAGAATTCAGGGAGGAACTCTTTCTTTTAAATGAAATATTCATACTCCATGTTGTAATAAGACAAAAAATAACAGTTATATACATGTATATAAAATGATGTCTCAAAGGTGAACCACAAAATTTTACTAGAAGCCCTGAAATAAACCAGCTTTTAATGTCACTAGAAATCCTAAGTCAATGTACAAAGCAATCCTTTGTACTGCTCTATCATAAATTTTAAATGTGTAAGTCTTACATGGTCCTCAGCCATTAAACATAAATGGGCCAAATTCTATTCAAACTTGCACTGTTTTGGGGAAGAGGGTTAGTAACCAGAGCATAAATCTTGTCAAAATTTCAACTGGCAATCAGCTCTGTAAATCATACTGATATTTATTTACAGGAATGATGCTTTATAAATTATTACAGGTCCGTTTTTCCTAAATATTTAAAATCCAGCTTTCTATAAAGTTTCTACTGAAGATGCTTGGTAAGACAACCCATCAAATCAGTAAAGTTATTTCATTTTACTTACAGACCAGCATGTTTTATTATTGTGTAATATTCATTTTGCTTATTTAATTTGCCTACTGTATACATTTAGGTATTCATTTTAAAGAATTATTCACAGAATGCAGCAGAAGAAAGAAGGAAACAGTTCTGCGATGCAACAAATTTGTTTTCTTTATTAAGAAACAAGACAATTTAGTATGAACATGCAATTATTCCACCATTGAACAATGAGCAACTTGACAGTGTAACATAAAATAATCTCATCCAAATCAAATATTATCATCAAATATATTTAAAAAGTTTATTACAAACACAAAATGTGGCACTCGGCCTTTTTAGTACTTGTACTTGGCTTTCAGAAACATGTAAAGTCTCTAAACATGACAAATTATGATTTTAATTAATTATATCATTATTTTTTTTTATACAAGTACACACACACACACACACACACACACACACACACACACACACACATATATATATAGGAAAGTTAGTATTTACAGTACATTTAATCTTGCACAGGGCATTGACTCACAAAACTTTTCTGTGGACACTTGCAGACATAACTTGACCCAAGCATAGAGTAGCAGTGAAATGAATTTTAGCCAGGATCATTTTTCAAAATGCATTTAATTTTGCATGGAAATAAAATTCTATAAACTTTATCTTCTGTTTTCTTCCCAATGCTTGGGCTTCTCAAGAATTTACAGAAAATTGGAAGTAACTACTATAGGAGAAGACAACTGCATTATAAAATACAGTACTGAAAGTAGTGTATCTCTAATTAAATCACCATAAACAAGGTTTACTGCACTGCAAAATCTATTATTTATTAAGAAGCTTTAGTAATTTAAGCTCTTTTTAAAGACAAATAGTATAGTCAAAAGTATAATTGTTCTGCATATCTTACCTTGGGATTGAAAACTGCTTTTTTTCCCCAGTTATTTCCAGGACTTGCTTTTCCATACCTATTTATCAGACCATAATTAAGCCACTCTGCACTATCTTTCACAGTTAAACAACTTTGCTTAATGATAAAGAATTTTATTTGCACTAACTAAAGTAACCATACTAAGAAAAATTTCCTTACCATATAAACATTAAACTCATTAAAACAAGCATGCACAGCACATACTTTTCACTTGGAAAGAACACATTCTTAAAACTTCGTGCTAAACTACTTTTTAGAAAAGCACCTAGGGATAATAATAAAAAAGGTAAAAGAGCTGTGCTGTCACCTAGCGGATAAAGGTAGTAGAAGAGTATACCTAGGATTAATTTTTAAGCGACTTACAGTTTTAACAACATTAATATATACTTCAGGTTTTATATTGACTTTCTGAAAGAGACACGTAAACATGAGAATTGGATCTATTGCTGACATAGGACCTCTGAGTATTTTAAAGACAGACTTACAGAGCCTTTGGATCTGAACATATCTTTTAATTGTTTCATTGTAATGTTGGCTATTACATTTTAAATCTGAATGTAAACATTGCATATTTAAGCACCTGGGATGTAGGAGAAAAGCCTCAGGTGGAGGGGCTGACTGGTAGTGTAGACAACTAATAAAGACAAAAAAATGCTGTGCCACAAACCTTTCGTCTTCTGCTGTGAACACACCATCTTGTTTTTGTACTGACAAAGGCTGCACGTGGTGCTTCTGAGACACAAAAATGCATCTACACTATAAAGTCATTGAGTTAATAATTCAGCCTAAATACATGCATGGATCAGACCCCTCAATTGTACAATTTCAAGTAAACGATATTTTTTCAGATAAATTCTTGACATAGGAGCAGGTAAATATTTAATTGAATTTTTGCCAAAACTTTTCACTGTATTAGTGCCTGTGATTTAGGACCAAGGGAAAAGCTTTGCTTCAGGATGTTAGTGTCACAACTCAAACCAAGCCAATGCTGCCAGTCTCCCCAACCCTTCTTGTGCAGAAGAAAAATAGTGATGGGTTGTAGACATATGATGAGACTTCATTCCCCTTAGTCTAAATGGCAAGAGAGTAAAAAGGTTTTCTAAATAGTTATTTTGTTACTGACTATTAAAACAGGTTTTCAAAGAAGAAAAACTAACACTTCTTCCTGAAATAATTAAAGGTATTATCTCCTGCTTGCATTCATTCAATAGTCATATTCTCAAGAGAATTTTCTATTTTATCCCAGCATTTGAAAGACTGGCTGAAGCTCTGTATAACCACCTCATCCTTGTCCACAGATTTAGGCATTTTACATTTTACACAGATGTAGGAAGCAAAGGTTTCCCTTGGATGGTCATTTTTGTGAAGATTTTTTTTGCAACACAGAGTAACCCATATTAATTTTGCAACAATTAGAAGATCTTTGGGAATGTGCACTAAAGCAGGTCACCACAAAGCATTACTACCATAAGAAACAAGGCATATGCACAGGAACTTCTATGAGATGCCTTCACAGCGTTGTATTAACTGACATTAAGTCATTTCACCTTTGCTTGCCTTCAGTGAAGCAAACAGATTTATTTGTTATTAATGCTCCAATCTGAAAACTGATTCATTCCACTGTTTCACATTAAAAAAAAAAACCAAAACCAAATAATATCCTACCTTATACTGCACTTTTCAGTGACTTAAAATATCAAGTCTAAGGCTTTCTACTACTAGAAAACTTGATAAATAACAATAATGTATTTTTACTCAATAGTAAACGTACAATTGATCTTGAAATATTTTAAACAACTGAATAGCCAGCCAACAAACCCCTTCAAACTGAAATGCTGTGGAAATAAGAAATTACTGTAAAACTCCAAAATTTTGTTCAGAATTTCCATTCAACCATATTTACAGCAAGTCAGTAATTTTTTTGTTTTCTGTTTTGGCATAGAGTACTTTAAGTAAAAGGTTTCTTTCCATATGCATGTAACATGTTTACTAAAACAGTGTATACCACATCTACAGTGGTAGAAATGTATACTATGGCTCATGTGACTATGACAACTACAATAAACATTGTAGTATACATTTTTTCCTATTGAAAAGTATGTATTTCTTTCTTGCACATCCCTTACATCATTTGCTTCCTAGTGACAAATTGCAAATACTCAGCTTAAAACAGAACTGAGCAAACTCCTTGCACTGTAAAATTTTTTACTGAGCTAAGTGCTGAGCATAGAGGTGAACCATGAGTTTCATGTGACTTTGTGCAATTTAAAAGAAGTGGCAAATAATATGACGTGCTATTTTGTCCTTGGTGTGTGAGACTTTTTCATCAGTCTCTTCCCTTTCATACTAACTCAGTGATTAGAACTGCTTGCAACAAATATTTATGATTCAAATTCTGTGAGCAGTCAGCAGTATGTGCTTATTGTACTTTCCGACAGTGTCCTCACAACATTTGCTAGAGTATCAAAGTTGGAAAGCAAACATCAAAGGGCACAATCAAACAAAGAAATTTTTAAAAAAGACCTGGCAAGATGTTTACAAATTCCCTCCTAGAACACTTTGTAACCTAGATTTTATAGAATATAGACTTTAAACAATATTAAAATACTTGCAATATTGACTGATATTTAAAATGGACAATGCCAAACTTCAAAATTAAAACATGAAGGAGCATCTCCAATGATAGATAAATAACAAATGTTTTAAATTAAAGAGTTACTTTCAGCATAAGAATTTCTTTCATCTAGAGAAGCAAGACAGTGAACAGTTTCACAAATCTGCATGTGGGGAATCCATTTTAATCCTCTATGCCTTCTTTAAAAGACATTAATTATTAAAACAAAACCAGGATATTCCAGAAGTTACTCTAACCAGTTGCTTCCTAAAGCTGGAGAATGAAGAGTTCAGTACAGTCTTACTCTTTACCTTCATGGTATCTTGTGAAATACTTTAGAAAACACAGATGAATTAGGAATTTTTAAAGACTGGAAAAAATACAACACCTTCTAATAAGAAGAAAGGAAAAATATTTCCCTCTGACAGGAGAATTAGATCCATTTGGTGTCAAAGGAAATGGAATTATCTGCAACCTGTATTTCTTTGCACAGACCTTAAAAGCCCTCTGAGATGCACACTGTGAGGACATATCAGTTTGAAGACAGTTTGGGTTTTTCCCTAAAGGTGTGATGGCAATACAACCACGTTCAAAACATGCGTGCAAATCATCCATGTTAAGGGCTGAGGACAGAGCAAAAACTGGGGAACTACTTCAGAAAGTGCCTAAAGCAATGGAGATGGTTGCATAAAAATGGTCTGTGGAGGGCAGAGAAATGTAGTTAGTAGGTTTTTGCACAGCTGTTCATCTGCTTCCCTCACTCTCATTATGATAGGGTGCTTGTGGCAGGGCTGGTCACGTTACCGACATCCAAACTCTATCAAGTTTCTTTGAGCTAAAAACGGACAGTCCCATCCCCCAAGCTTCATGGGATCATAGTCTCACATCTTGTGCTTCTCTTTCCTCTCGTACCTGACTAAAGAGAGTCACAGTTGAAAACACTGAGGCAAGAATATTTTGTGAGATTTCCTGCCAGTCCTGAGTTCTGTTAGGTTGAAGATACTGCAGTTTCTTCTTTTACCTCCTGTCTCTGCTAAAGTGGGAAGTTCATGGACACAAAGTCAAAAAAGAAAAGAAAATAAATCTAAAATATGAAAAAAAGTTAAAAAATTATTAACAGGATTTTAGAAAAAAGCACTAACTGAAAAAGACATCCTTGGTCTGGGTTTAATTTTGAAGATTAGGGATTACTCTAAAGCTTTATTGGAAGTTTTATTTACTTTGTAAGAAACCCAAACTATCACAATCATGAAATGAAAATTAAAATAACAAATGGTTTCATGTGTCACTGTAAACAAGAGATGCAACTAGACAGAGTCAATCCTCAGCCCAACCATGGGCTTCCTGTGTGACCTATGTATGCCACTCAGTCTTTCTGATGCTGTAGTTCCTTGGCTATGTAATTAAGCTAGAACTTCCCTGCCTCAGAAGCATCCTATGAAGATAAAATAAATAATTATTTTATTTTAGCATGGTGAAGAAATCTACATAGGCTCCAAAACTGGGAACAATTGTTGCAGAATTTAATACCATTTAAAACAGAAAAAAAGATGTTGAAAACAGAAGGATTTATGAAACCAGTCATTTCAAGATTTTCCTATTTCTTCTTAAAAAAAAAAGAAGGAAAGAAAAACCCAGCAACCTGTTAACAAGCTGATAATTATATAAACCACTAACATAAGAGACCAGGAAAGTTGTAAATGAAAAATTACTCTTTTCAGCTAGGTTAATTCCAGAACTAACCTGCACTAACTTTAATAACAAACAGTGATACTTATTCAAATACAATTGCCTTTTGTGAGTTGTTTTTCTAAAATACAAGTAAGTTGTTATTCTAACATACAAGGTAATCAAAGTCCAGTGTTGAGACCTTTAATCTGAATCAGCAATCTAGTAAATAGCAGATGTCTGCAGGACTTTACAATCTTTCCTAAAAGCAGTTGCAACTGGGGAAATGGAAGCATCATCTCTTTAAGCAATGTCAGGCACGAATACCATGGAAATACAATTCAAAATGAAGTGAACTTTTCTATGGTCTGTTTCAGTATGGACATAGCTTCCCATGACTTAAAATACTATTAAAATTATTTAACTGCATTTAAACAAAAGAAAAGTTGTGATTTGTGCAATTTCAGATCATTGTTAATGTCTAACTTTTAATGTCATCGTTAGAACAACAAAAGAGCACGATTCAAAGATATAGAGTTAATACAAGTATTCATAAGAAATCACTAAAATACTTTGGGAAAGCAAAGGCAGGAATCAGTCAGTAACAGCTTGCTGTCTAGAGATAGCAAACAAGATGGCTTATCTACAAATACATTTAACACTTCATATCATTGTAACAGGTCAGTGAAAAAGGGCTTCATTTCAGCAATCTGACTACATACCTAGCTTGCAGTAGGGTATCACAGACTGGGCACAGCTTTTGCAGTGATAGATGTTCTTAGCATTACTGCTGACACAGGCTGACTTGCCCAGTCAAGCTTTTAGTATTTCATGTGTGTCTCTTCATGTTTCATTACATAACAGTTTCTTTTACGCATCTCACCTCTCACAGCACTGTCATTATGGAAACATTTCTTGAGTAATAGAAAACCATAAAGTCCTCCTGAGTCAAAGGTCAAATGCAGTCAATTTATTGCAAAAAACTCCAACAACCCACCAAAAAAAATCTCAGCTGCAAGTTACTCCTTCACTCCAAGGAGTTTTATATTTTCCTCGTCTTTCGAAACAGCCCACAAGTGATACTGAAACGCTTAAAGCAATAAGAAAGAGAATCAGGTTTCATCTACCTGGACTGTCTGGCAGCATACTGTGTAACAATAAATGAGTGTTCTTAAGTCACAGCATTTCACTGGAAATGAGGCAGAACTTGTGTATTTTAACAGCTTTTTACAACTAGTAACCTCTAGCAAATTTATTTTACTTTCTCAGGGAAGACCAGTGAACGTCCCTAATTTAAACTAAAGAGCCATTCAGCCTCAAAGACAAAAAGCACTTCTGCTTAGCACCTGAGTAATACATGGAATATGTACAGGTGAATCAAGAGGACTGGAATCAAAGATAGTTTGTCTTTGGCTGGTCTGAAAGGTCTGACTCATTTCCAGTTCTGTGATCATTTATTATCCAGAAAAGAAAGGCTAGCTTTTTGCAGTGCAAACACAGTGGTGGTCTGTGGCTCATGATGAATAGATTTACCAGGTCTGCTCTGAATTGCATGACATAGAGTTTTCCAACAGGCTCTGACACCTGATGTATGTTTAAACTTCCTCGCACAGAAAGCCCTGAATATCTACCTGCGTGCACTTTTTCCTAAAGTTATTATATACAAAATACATTCTTAGATGGCATATTATTTAAAGTGATTTTACAGTACAGAAATATTTTTAATCAGTAATTTTATGTCCGATGAAGACTTATTTCCTTGCCAGTATTCTGACTTCAGTATAGTACAGGAGTTTGTTTTCGTCTTGAAATATCAGTTTTCATATTTTCAGGTTCCATGTTATACAAAGTTTATACAAGACTTGATTTACACTTGTAGAATAACAGAAAAGTAAAAGACATTGATGACATTTTTTTATACCCAAATCAGTGCAACTATTGGAGCATTTATCTGCACTGCCTCGTGATAAATAGCAGAAACACCAGCCAATTATTCCTGAACTTGGGAGTTATATGCCAAACTAAGCATTGCAAAAGTCACAAAGTCCCTATTAAAATTGAAGTATTCACTGGAGGAATATCACAAACCCAAGAAAATTCCCTGGCAACAGTTAACAGTTGTCAAATTGATAGTCACACTGTTCATTACAGTTTACTTGTTTTTGCAGATAAAAAGTAATTTAACCACTGGACTGGAAGCCCACACCTTCTTTTAGTTTTAAAGAGCCTGCAGTCTGAGTAGTTTTAAGTGCGAGCAAGAAAATAAAGCAATATTAAAATGTTGTAATTAATCAAATATTTAGAATTATAAATTCAAAAAAGCCAAACCAACATTGATAAACAGTCTTTGATCTGTAAGGGAAAGGATCAAAATACTATGCAACTGTATTAAACTACATAAACCCAAAATTGCACAAAAGAGGACATTATTTTAAGTGCTTCTTCTAACTATGCCCCCTCTGACATTCAATTTAAGTATGTAGGATCGCCCAAGTTTTTAAATAATGTGGCTTAGTTGACTAGCCTGATGACTACACTGAGTCCTGTACACACAACAAATTGAATCCATTAAAAAGACAAAAGAAAGAACAACAAAATGTCTTTTCATTCAGCTCCTAATAAATCAATGCCACTAAACTCTATGCAGAAATAAGCAAAATGTCTCTTACTTTCTAAGGTATTCTAGAAGAATTCAATATGCGGCTGGATGAATACACTGAATACACTCATAATTTCTGACATAAGTTGCTTTATAAAATAAATTATATCACTTATCCATAGTTTAATCTAAAAATTCTTCAACGAAGATATGCATTGAAATATTCCTACAGTTATACTGATCATTTGTAGTGTCTCATTTCATAATTTTGTAGAGCACAGAAAACATCCTCCACTCTGCTTTATAAAGGTTAATTTCCTTCACTTAGTCCCCCCTTTTTACACTGTCAGTTCAGGTATCTATGATTCTTCCAATTCTTTAAATTCCTTTTTTACAAGGAAGAGGATGTCTTTGGTCTTAGTGGAAAAGAGTGTGTTGTCACTCTCAGTACCACTATCTGACTTCTACATTCACTCGTTGCACTGGTAAGAGAGCAAACAAAACTTACAGCACCCTAAAGAATATTGAGAGGCTATATACAGTGCAGCAGGATCACACTTTTATGGATTTGGAGTCAGAAAACAGAAAGGCGAAATATCACCTTAGTTGGTTAAAAGACTTTCCCCTTTATTGTGGGAACATGAACATTACCAGAACATGACTGGAAAAGATTCTAAATCAATTTCCTTCAGAAGTAAAATCAGGTGTATAGAGCAGGCATAATTTAGCTAAATTCTTCCATGTAGGTCCCGGTTAGTGAGAAAATTCTTAAACAGATTAAGTCCTGTGTCTGTGGAAAATCTAAGAATTATAATATTAACTTTTTAAATATAGGAGTCTGTAAAATGAACATCAGGCAGAAATCTGGTCTTTTCACAAGACAAACTGACTGTGAAAAAACCACACATCCTTTATATCTTTAAGAAGGCCCATGAGCCAAGATTACCTGATCCACCTGGGCGCTATTAACTTCCCTAACTTTGTTTTTCTTAAGGTGTGGTGAAAAACAAACAATATGTAAAATATTCTGCATTTATGAAGAAAAGAGAACTTGAGCCTACCATAGAATGTGCTGAACTGGAAGGGATCTGCAAGGTTCATCAAGTTCAGCTCCTGGCCCTGCACTGGACAGCCCCAAGAGTCACTCCACTGAGACCTACCACAGGCCTGGAAGCATTTGTTGTGGTTTTGGATTAACTGATACACTGTTTCATCTGAAGCCTAGACACACGCAGGTCTTTTAGTTAATTATTTTTTAACATTTTTTGTTAGATTTTCTTCAGATTTGGTTGGATTACGACCAGATAATTTCCCTGACTATATCTCAATCCATATACTTCAATGACCCAGGACAGGCAAAACAGTTTTGGATTCTATGTTTTGTTGGCACAGCTAATGAAGGGGAATGCTTTTAATAAGCATCTCCCTTTTTGTCCTAGTCAATTCTCTGTCAGGACAAGTACATTGAGTTTAAAATTATACAGATCATCTTATTTTGAGACAAGGAAGATGAAAGCAGACCAAAAAAGTGCATAATATTTCCAACATACTGATATACTCTTTTTTTCCCCTGAAGAAACAGAAATACAAATGTGCAGTCTCAAGGAGGACAAAATCATAGCTTGACCTTTAAGGACAAAGTTGGTATTAGGATCCTTTAATTAGTTCTGTTTAAACTTTTAAAAACACCCAACTTTCGGAGTTAATGTCAGTTTTGACTGAAAGGTATCTAGAGGCTCCAACTTTAGCTAACAAAACTGACTGAAGAACCAAAAAGTTTCTCATTTCACACTTATTACAAGTAAGAGCAAGGCACATGTTGTAGCTAAGATGAAAGCTTAAGTTTTACATGAACATAAAGAATGGCTCTGAGTGTACAACACTTCATAATTTCAAAACCAATTAAGTATTTAGATAAGTAGCTGCTGCAGTTGAGTTTGTTTTAGTCTTAAGATTTTAAATGGGAAGTGAGGTTAAAGACAACTCTTCTTCCACTGATTTGATCTTATAGAAGAAAAAAATCAACTTCTTTATTAAATACTGGCACCATATTTTCAGTTCTTCCATTTCCAGCCATTGGGGATAGACACCTTCAGATCCTGTTTTTTGTTTTCAGATTTCTTTCTTTCAATGAAATTCAAAAGAAATAGTCAAATAGAAGACAGATCTATTCAAACTACATGACAACTGTTATTGTCATTTTCAGTAAAAAACTAATTTCTATAACATTTTCTCAGAAGGTTGATCCCAGAATCCTTTTCCTAAATATTACTTAAAATTCCAGTACATTCATCTAAAATTTTCAGTTCAAGTGAATATATTTAAAGGAAAAATTATTTCAAGGAAACAATATTTATAAAATAATCAAAGAGCATCTATGTCCCGATAATCATAAGAGAAGACAAATACAGGAATTTCTTCCAGGAAAAAAAAAAAACAAAAAAAGAAGAAGAAGAAAAAGAGACACTGTATGAAGTCCCAAATTGGTCATACATTTTGGTACTGGTCAATAAACTAGACCACCATATATAAACAAAACATTCCATTCAGCATTATGTCAACCTTTAACAAAAAGATCATCAATCAACTGCAAATGCACGTTCTATGCACCTGTAAAATCTGATGGACATTCTTTCAAGTTTTTATTTCAACACTGTGTCTGTCAGAATTACCCCCCACTATAAACCTATTATTAATGTTGGGAGAAGTTTTCCAAATGTCACCAAAATGAATTAGTATCACACTGAGCCCAAGACTTAAGAGAGTCACCATGTGCATTTATGTATTTTCCCTCCTGTAATACTGACACATTTATATCTTTTCCACGTCTGCTCCAGGTCTGGTGAAACTGCACAGTATGTGTCTCATTTATTTTGTTAGAACACAGTGACACATACAGAGATTTAGTTGCATGAAATTTGTTGAAAAATTGTTAGCAACTATGTCCACCTATAAGATGCTCTAAATTAAAGTAAAGTAAGCAAAAAAATTTTTTTTACTAATAGTATGACAAAGTGAGTTAAAATACCTATGGCGCTACACATAGTTTCTAAGGTGATGTTGGAACTTTGCTGTGTTTCACATGTACATATAGGATGATGTGTTTGATGACAAAGGACTCTTTTTCTTGGTGGATAAAGCTGTAAGAAGACCAAAAAGCTGGAAACAAAACCCAGATAAATTAAGACTGGAAATAAAATACTTCTTAACAAACTGTTTGTTAGCCCTTAGAACAATTTGCTAAGTGCTTGTGGATTCCCTGTCACTAGGATACGTGTCATAAAGGAGCAGAGCTAAGCAAGGGAAGACATGCAGTAGGTTGTTTCAGAGAACACTACCTCAAAATAGTGCTTTCCTAATTTGCATTCCTCTAATTTGTATTCAGTTTAATGTTTATGAACTTAGTGTTCAAGAGAGAGCTATAACATACTACAGCAGCAACATGCTATTGCTTATTTAGTTACTAATAAGGCAAACAAATTTCAAGGTGAAACAGGCAATGGTGTTTCAAAGGAAAAAGGCTATTTTCCATTTACACCTCCACTTCGAATAGCATATATATGCATATGAATTGCATATGAACTTCGAATGCATATATATGCATTTTCAGAACTATCCTCCTGACTTCAGTCTGTCTACTACATAAACAAAGGGTGGCACAAGACTTAATCATTAAAGATTTTACAATATTCTTGAGAAACTATATATTTTGGTATATTCATCTGTCTTCCAGAGGCAAAAAACGTACTTCTCAACTTCCTCTTTGCATATACAACGTAAATAAATGCAAGTGCATCAGTTAAGTACGCCTGATTTCCTGTAATCTAGCTAGATTTTCTATTTATGTTTTCCCCTACATCACTAATTCAATAATCTACTCTGGCACGCTTTAGCCATCTACAATTTCTTTAGTCCTCACTTTGCAACCAAAAATGCCTTCATTATGAAGAAAGCAGAATTCTGAACAAATGAATGGTGACTCAGTTCAGAGCTCTACTGATTTTATTTAAGTACTTTATTAAAAAGACAATGTAAGTCATTCAAGGTCATAACACAAGACCCTCATTCAGATTTTACTGGAGCAAAGTTCTACCTTCTAGAGACTTCAACAACAGTTTGCCTGAAGAAAACCTCACTGTAGGTTCTATGATTTGTCCTGAAGTAAAGAACAGTTACTTACTGTTAATAAGGACATAGACAATAAACGGATAAGTTGCTTAAAGATTAAAAAGAGAAAACAGGACTTTCAAAAAGCACGTTTTATGTCTTCTGTGGTTTAGGAATTCTGTGCTGGATCTTGGAATTGTTTCACTTGGACTAGGTGTTAGATTTCTCTCTACAGCTGTGTGAATCCTGCAGGGTTCAGTTCACAAAATGAACCCCTGCAGTTTGATTCAGAAGGTTTGGAAAGGAACCATATTTCTTTGTTCACTTACAGATTCAAGCATTTGGTCATCTCCTGAATTCTTAGCACCTTTACATTAAAACATTTATCCCTTTAATCACTAATGAATGGATGAAGGCAGCCCAAGCACTCCTGCCATATGTGTACAAGGATGCAATTCACAGAGCTCCAGTCTTTGAGTCTCCTGAGGATCTGATTATAAGCAGGAGGGATAGTAGAGTTTTCCTGCTCTCATTTTGCTCCAGGGAACTCAAAAAACCCAAAGAGCTTCCAGATCTGGAAAGTAAGGTGGCAAATGCTAAACAGACTCTAAATCCAGCCATTCAAAAAAGACCAGTAACAGGGAAATCACCAACTGGTAACTTGGATAATTCCACTCAAGGAGCAAGACTCTGAATTATGCTCTGAAGATGCTGGGAATTAACAACTAAAGAGAAGTCCTATAGATTCACAGAGTTACTCTTTAAAGAAAAAATTTAAGTGTTACATCATTTCAGGATGAATGGGGATGTTTGGCTATAAAAAGAATATTGCAGGAAAGTCACAGTGTATGGTCACAACCTTCATAAGCGCATATTCAGATTCTTTAAAGTATCAGATCTGAACAAAGCTGAATTTTGTATTTGATACAAATAATTTGTGCACCCCTTCCATGCTTCCCACTTCACTTTTTTGTTCTGACCTACATCTTGATTTTTCTTTTCCAGGCAGTAAAAACCTTGCAAAATATCTCCAGTCCATAAAGTTATCTTTTTTTACTTGTCTTTGCCTGCAAGTGTAGCCATCTGTGGCTATCAAACACTGCATTAAACAGAAATTTACATCTTGCATTCGTGTCTTCTTTCAGCCTCTAGCAATATCAAATTAGACTGGAATATTAGGTTACACTAGCAAATCATTTGTTCACCAACTCCACAGCTAAGCTATCATTTATATTAGTAGAGTTGTGTATCATATTACTCACATGCTGTGCTAGCTTCTAGAATTTCGACAAAACTGGCTGAGAAATTAATGTAAGTGACTGAAAATCATCAACTTGCATTGAAGGGGCTGGTGTTAATCCAAGGGTGAATCATCTTAAGTCCCCTCCCTGGTGTGGCTGGAAAGCCTCTATATTTGTTGGTGATTAGGCATGATATTGCAGAAGCAATTTCTGAGAAATCTTCTACGTGTGAAAATCTTGATGAGTTTGGGAAGAAAGTTGTGAACAGCAATGAATAGGAAAGTTGAAGAAGAACCTAACTACTAAAACCCCAAAATGTCTGTAGAAAGATTCTCCCCCCTCTCCTTCACTAAGGAAGAAGAAATAAGGGTTACAAAACAAAAGATTTTTTAATTATATCAAGGGTTTTAATTTGATGGATGGGTCTCATATCAAATTTCAAAAACTCATTTTCTTTTCGTTTTCCACTTCAATAGCTCCTTCAACGAGTAATAAAAACAAATCAAGACCTTTGCCTGTAAAATTAATTTTACACCTAATATTTGCTGTGAATCAAAGGAGAACAAGGTGTAGGTTTTATGCTGTTGGAGAGGAGCTTCTCTGGATAGAAAACGGTAGAACAGAGGATATCTTCAAATGTGAAGAGAATGAGGAGAAAAACCTTACTGCTAAAGGCCCAGAAGCCTGGGATCACCACTAAAAAAATTCACCGTCTGCACTGTCAAACTGAGGTTCAGTGAATCAATTATTTTGTCTTGTGTTTCTATTCTTCATTATCTTACACTTCTGTTTTGTGTGTTGGAACCATAATATCTTCCGTGTACTCACTCTGTATAAAATACCAGACCATCAGATATCCTTTATGTCTATGTGCCTGGCTGACAATTATTACGGTTAATGTGCATCAAGGCAGCTCAAACCCTTCGAGGCACTGAGAGCACTGATAACAGTACAAAGTAAGTGTTAATTTATGAGCTGTTCTCTCTGCTTAATATAAAAGGGGGAATGCTTTTAAACCAGTGTTCTACAAGCTGAAAACTAATCTCCTTGTATGAGATGTCAGAATGAAGTAATATACAGCCAAGGAAAGCATCATTTAAAAGCAGAATCAGTAGTTTGAATGTCTGATAAAAATCTTTAAGCAGATAGTTCATTGGAAGTAGTTTTCCTAATCAGAAAGGAATGTTGTATTAAATCATCATATTTTGAGACAGTTTCTGGAAGCAAATGTGTTGCAGATTTTCGACTAATTTGGAAGGCAGCAAGCCTCTATGAATAGGAAGGCACACAAACCACATCTGGGAATGCATAAGTAGTCCTGTGGATGCCTCCATGAACCATGAATGCTGGCAAGAAGCCAGCATTAGGATGGAGTTTAGGTGTTAGATCTAAAAATGATTCAGCACATGTGGCCACACAACCAGTATTCTTTAAAGATTACACTTTATCAATTACATACACCGATGTTGCAAATTCTGCTTCTCTTGTCTCCTGAGCATGGAAGATGAATACAAAAAAATCATGAAGAGTTGCAATTCCTGCCCTTATATAATAGCAGGAAAAGAAATAAAGGTAGTGGGTGAAAAAGAGAGACTATTTCTCTTAAAAGCACTTTTATATGGGAAATCCATCTATGGTTTTATAGTAATATGTAGATGGCCGTATTATCATGTCACCAGAAAAAGAAACATTGTTTGGGCCCCTATCTGAGCTTTCCATGTCATAAATTATCTGGATTTCCATCCAATTTAAGCATTGTTTGACCCTCTTGAGCTTCAGTGCATGTTTTTAAGAATGACTGTAAAAACTTCAAGCCACTGACACACTGTACTTAACATTCAGTTATATTCGGGCTTAGTCTCCAACTGCACACACTACAATAAAAGCAGTGAACTTGCTGAGGATCTGTGCATGAAATAAGGTTGAGGACAGCCTTTGCCACTCTTCTCCACTGGCATAACCTGACCACAGCTAAGGCTAATTCAGGTTGTTAACCCATATGATCATAAGAATGGCTGTAATGGACCAGATTAAAACTCCATCTAGCCCAGTACCTGATAGCAGTAGTTTGAAAGGTTAAAAACAGAGTGAGCAGAATGTACCCTTCTCCCCCACAACAGACTTCACTAACTTACAGCTGAGGGATTCCCCACATCAGAGGTGGTTCCTTCTGTATTTCATATTCCTCAGGATTTCTCTACAAAACTAAAAGTGTAATTTGTTTATATGTCCCCTTGTATGAATACTGCTTCATGGTGAGCCTTGCCACCATGCCCAGAATCTTGCCAAATTCTAACACATCTTTATAGAGGCAGAGGAGGATTGCATATGGTCTTCAGAATACAGTAATACAACAGCTGTACAAAGAAACAGAAACTCTGTTGTTTAGTTCTACGTTCCTTTGCACGTAATTACTAATATTGGATTGGTTTTCTTTTGATTGATATTAAGCGAATGCTTTTGCAGGACTGCTAATTCTATTTGTGTCTTTTGCTAAAGGAATATAGTACAAATATTTCTACTCCTATGTAGAAGTATTATAAGCCCAAGATCTTACTACTGAGAGATGAGATGCCTCAAACTCTGTCTTTTCATATGTAAGGATTTCCCCACCTCCTATGCCTAATAATTGACAGTAACCTACACTGATTTTATCTAACATTCTTTTGCAAAGCCATGAAATGGACTTTGCAAACTCCATTTGCAGTTCTCTATATCTGGCTCTTGTTTTAATTTCTGTCTGTAATAGTAAAGCTGACAGACGGTCACCCCATTACTCCTCCCTTTTTTTGAGGAGACTATCTGGTGATCTCCATTTACTGTGAAAATTGACCATTTACTCTTAATTTATGTTTCCTTTTCTTCAGTTACTTATCCAATACAAATATTTTTTCCTTATTTTCTACCAGTTTCTTAAACAACTTTTGATGATGACCCTCCTCAACAGTCTTAAAAATCCAGCTATATTACATTATTTGTACACACTTCTTTTGACTCCCTCTGAAATCCCATAATTTGGCTTCCCTTTGCATTGGCTGTTTTGATTCTGCCGATCTGTTTACTAGTTCTAGACTTGATTCTACTTCCTGCTAATATGAATAGCACAAATGCCAAATTCCTCCATCTGTCGCCTGGATATTTCCTGAATTTTTTTTTTTTAAAATGTCAGGAAAAAAATCATCTTACAAACTAGCAGAACAGTGTTGCTCTGATATTGCTCCCTGAATAGATCACCATGGAACCCTGCAGGTCCCTCACTCTCAGTCAGACGAGCTCTACAGCTGAAGAACAAATAAAATATCTAAGGAAGCGAAAGGAACAATACCACCTTTTCCCACAAGTTACTTGTTGATCAGCTGAGGCACAATTCTATACAAATTGTTGAGTAACTTGGCTGATTTTCAAGAAAGAGCACTGGGGGATGCACAGGGGTGCTGCCATGTAGATTCTCCATTCTGTACAATGAAGAACCTCAAGCAAACATTATCTCAAAGCAGAATAGCTGAAAGCAAAATACATTTCGGTCTAAACACCAGTTCTATTTGCAAAACTAGCTTTATGAGTTGAGATAGATGCTAATGCAGTGGATTTTTATAACAGTCACTATTTACTCACAGTAAATGTAAATGGGGTAATTAAGTTCTTTTAAGTAATGAGGCAGGTGAAATAAAATCAGTCCTCACCCTAGAGAACAGCACATATAAACAAATGTGGGCAGAGATGTTTGATTGTGTGCGTTTGCCCATCAATTAGAGAAACAGCAAGAAACCCACGAAAAACTCATGAAGAGTTACATCAAAGTAGTGCTGAACACAAAAAGATGTTTTGTGAACCTGGGATTTCAGATTTAGCAGTTTCTGCTCTCACTGGTGTGGCTATCCAAAGAGATGTACTAACACAAGTGAGGAGGAAAGGGGGACACAAAAGGCAGTTTTTCTTCCTGCCAATTTTGTATTGGAAAAACGCCTGGAGAAGCTGAAGGAAAGATACTGAGAAATAGCAAATAAGATATTATACATGGACTGGAGGGAGGATATGCAGAACTGGGGGGCAAAAAACCCCAAAATGTCCAACTTCTGTACCTGGCACAACCCTAGAAATGAATAGTAAAACAAATCGTATTTGTCCATGTGCCATTAATTCTATAAAAGAGTCAATGTGGCTTTCATAGAGGGAAGTTATATTTCACAAGACTATTACCTCAAACAATGCTAGTCAGCAAGTAAATAAGAGTAACTTGATTGACAGAGATGGGGTGCAGGAAGCCCATTTTGTGATTACCAGAAGCAGGGAAAAGATATTAGAAGAAACATTCCTAACCATTTACTCATGGTTGTTGTCAGAGGGAGCTCACTGGACATTTGCTCTGAGCCAGCGGATGCATTCCTATCTGATCCTTTTCTCACATAATTTATTGAAGCTGAACAGTTCTGAGGCTTCCAACCCTCTGCTAGATCTGGTTATGATTGGCAAAAGAGTGAAAAAGTTATGAAGGGGAGTGAACAAAAGGCAACAAGGGAGACACACAGCAGGAATACACGAGCCATCTTTCTTCATATTCCTAAATGATTCCAGCAAAAGCTTCTGTTGGAGACTTGGCCACGGTTTGTATCTTGAACCATTTAGAATATAAAAGGGCATTTTTCATTGTCTTCAAACATATTTGGATTTAATGATAAAAATCCTACGGAAAGCATTTTTGTCTTTTAGCTGTATGTTCTGTTTCCGGTGATACAGTGAAAATTAAAGATCCCAAACCTACACAATTACAATGTCCTCATGGATACATCAATATTTACATTTCCCTATGTTAAGTATGGAAGAGAAGATAAGGATCTTAATTAGGGTCATCAAGTAGTTTGGATCATAAGATGTATTATCTTAGATGATATCATATAGATTTTTGCTAGTTTCACATGCTTCTTAGAAGTGTTTATCTTACTAAAATCCATTGTTATTACAAAGCAAGGAATTGACCCTACCCTACATTCAACTGCACTCCAATTTAATAGGGCAGAATTACATACTAGGACATATGCAAACACAGACTTTTACATATGAAGACTATGAAATTCATAACTGTTGCCTCATTACATTAAGAAGTTAAGTTTCAAAGTCAAATCACACAAAAACTTTGGAAAAAAAAATTCCAATACTGAACTCTGCAGCTTGAACATATTTCCTAGTAAAAATGTATTGTTGTTTTGAGTTGTAAAGGACGGTTTAGAAGATAAATAGGACCATCTGTAAATAATGGCATTTAAGTACCTATTACAGATGAAAACAAATTCCTTCTAGCATCACGTGCGGAACACACTTCATTTAGAGAGATCCGTAACAACATTTAGATGGAAGTACAGTCAGTGTCTTGAAAGCAACTGGGTCTGGGTAAGAAGTCACAGGGAAAACCTCTGTGGCACAGGAAGTCCTTTCACTTTTCAGAACGTCATCCATCATGCTGGGGAAACAGCAGGAAAGTAACCTACTACAACTTAATAGGCTTCTGCATAGCAAGTTGCTTTGAAGCAGCAGCTGCCCACAGTAAATTTCGCTGACCCTTAGAGCCTTTCTCCAAGTTTTCCAACTGTTTTGTCTCCTGAGTTACAACTCAGTGTTAGGTCCAAGTCACCAGCACCTGACAAAACTTAGAAGCTCCAACAATGTGAGAATGTAAAGCTTTCAGGGATGTTGTCTTTTCCATACAACACCAGCAGAGAGACCTGATGCCATTACATTTACTAATAGAGAAACTTTTCTCCCTCTGAAACAGGCTGTTTTAGAGGATGGCATCACATAACACGCATGTGCACTATTACAGAATATAAGATAAATAAAATGTTAGATTCCTGGCACAGTAATTAGCACTCTGTCATGATACCACGCACTACATCTTATTCATTAAGCCTTAAACGTGTAACAATTTAAATCTGCTGTTGGAACCAAAGTGATGAAAATAAATATTAACAAGCAATTACAGAGAAGGCAGGATAGAACACCCTAACACATCAATTAATTAAGCCTTATATTAGTTATTTACTCAAGACCTGCTAATCAAATTCACTCCTGCAATTTTTGTTCCAATGCCTGTGAACTCAGTGCCAACAAATTACTTGTTCTGCTTTACTTCCCCCTTAAACCATTCCTTCTCACCAGAGTTTGTGAAACTGAATACATTATACCACTCTCCTTCAAACAAATCCTATCATTGTCCCCTCCTGTCCTTGTTGACATCAGGTGTCACCTTTCTTCTTGCCTCTCCTTATCTGTTTTCTTTGGAGACCTCTTCCTCTCATTTTTCCCAGTGCTGCTTGTATGTCCCCTTCCTGTCTTCCCCTCCCAACACCCATCTCCTATGGGCTCCTTGCATGCCATAATACTCCTATATTTAAGCACATGCCTTTCACAGTGCCACAGTCCATCCTTCTAAAATAAATAAACCACAACAAAATGAGAGATTAAAGATAATTTTAAGAAGGTTCACTTCTTTTCTATATATTTTGCAAATCAGGATATTAGTCACTTTTCCCATATTCTTGAACCTCTGATTTCTCATTAGCTTTTCAGATGGACTAGTTAGAGAAGAAAAGTTTCATTTAGCTTCAACAGTGGTGACTAATCTAGTCTGATATGAATGCTTGGCATGCTTATGTTAGTGTTGGAACTACAGCTACACTGTTAATGTTCAAGGTTAGGTTGTGTTAAACACCAAAAATAGAAACATGAAATACTATGGCAAGATTACCACTTGTCCTTTACACTTGCACATATTAAATGGAATGTAAATGTCCTCTTGGTTCCTCACATGAATAAAACATGGTAGGGATCACATAATGGTAGAAAGAATATTCATTCTGAGATAATTTTTCCTCAAATCACAAGTTGGTGGTTTAGCAGAAGAATATTTGCCTTTCTTGGAAATTTGCCTGGGTGGTTAGAAAACTAATATAAAATTAGATTAAATTGCTACCAGTACAGAGTAAACACAAACCCAACTAAAAAAGACAGTCACAGTCAAGCTTTGAGCTACAGATCCTTAAATTTCCTTTCTCATCAAAGAATCATAAAGAGAATTCTCAAGGAAAATAATTGAAGAACGGTCTCCATCTGGGAAAAGAGAGAATGTATGAACTCATATTAGATGGCTTCCCAGAATAAAACAATCCTAATTTGGAAAAGAAAGATTACCTTTGGAAATCAATTTTGAAATCACATTCAAGGGGTGAAGTGCTATTGAGTAGCTCATGCCATTGTTGGCAAGCGCAAATTGAGTAAAAAAAGCAAGTTTAGTTTTAAATGACAATACTAAGAGACTGAATACCACTCAATCAAATCTCTGGCTCCTTCAGCTAAGACACTTCAGAGAAATCATAAACAGAAACTTGACAGACACTGGCAAGTAAAAACACATTTTATATTATTCTCTGTTTTGCAACTTGGATTCAAATTTTAAAGTTGAAAATATTACCACCCATCTTTTGTTGAAATCCTCTCTGTTGTTTGTTTATCTTTATCTTTTTAAATAAGTCTAGCATTCAGAATGAAATGAGGTGAATCTGACAAATGGAGATTCTAGGGACAGAATAAATCCAAGCCCTCCAGTATTACTGAAATTTAGTGCAATATGGGAACCACAGGAATTACAGTTGCTTCTAATCAAGCTGCTAATGGCATTGTGAGGACTGGTCTAAGAAACAGGTCTTGCTTTTAGCTGGTAGAAATAAGTTAATTCCCTTTTGGTGAGGATCAAAGAATAGCATAAGAGCCTACAATGCTTGGCTAACACCATTTTGTCACAGCAGCTCTAAAAACTATCATAATATAAATAATATATTAATAGAATATAATTAATAAATTAATATAATATAATATCATAATATAAATAATAAACTATGTTATTATAAATCTTTGAGTCAGGGGGATATATTTAGTTCCATGCACTATCTTAGTTCTTCTGGTTTTCTGGCAAGGGTAATTTTAATTGACTCCTCTGATGCAAGTTTGGAGTGAATCCACACTTCTTTTTCCACGTATGACGGTGCCAACAAGGGAGGAATGCAAAGCTGTGAGTAAAATAATTTCTTCAGCGGCAAGTGCTAAATCAGTGTTTAAAAGTAAACAAACAAAACTCCAACTCAAGGGCACTGACAATTCCTCCTCTCACATCAGCCATGCCCTTCAGTAGATACAGTTACCAGAACTTGTTTCTACGGTACCAATAGGAAAAAGCCATAGAAAGGCTCTCTGCAAAGGCCATTTCAGTACTGCCAGGTAGTAGCCAAATATTCCGCAACAAGTTGCAAGACCCCTTTGTCCAATAAAAATGAAAGGTCCTGAGATATAAAAACTGTATAGTGAAGGCTACAAACAGATTTGAAATTAGGTTTTTAACTGATGGAGCCAATTAATTTTGCTGGACCCATTTTTGATGGCATCAAATAAAAATACAGGTAGCTTAATTAGTATATTTCTAAAGAGTTTTTCTGGAGTAATTTTTACATGGATAACGCAAGTTTCCTTTCTCGATACCTGCTGATTTCCCAACAGTTTTACAATATGGACAAAATGGCATCTTTTTTTGATACTCAGACTTATTTTTAAATTTTGTTTATTATTCAGTTAAGTAAGGCAAAAGGGTATCTATTTGATGCTCATCTGCAAATTGTTTTTCAATTAGGGAAATCAACCTGGTATAAAATAATCAAGTTGCTGGTTTCTGGAGAATAGAAAGATACCAAAGCCATTGCAAAGACTGTGTGTGGAAAAAAAGTTTTTCTTTTCTTATTTTTTGTTTTCCATTATAACTTCAAGCAATATGAGATGTTTAATACAGAACGTCAAGTTCCAGTAAAGAAGACAGAACATTCAAGGCCAACGGTTTGTGCATTTTATCACTTACATAAATAGATTGTTTCTTTTACAAAAGGTTTAAAATTAATATTTGAAAACAAACAACCCCTCCCTCACCCCCTCAATGAATTAGCCTCAATGTTCTAAAGAATACACAGCAATCAACAATCAATTAAATATATGGAACAGAAATGAACATTACTGACATACGATACTTTATAAAACTATATATTAAAGAAGATTTTAAAACTTGGACATAAAGTCTTTATAAGATAATTATTTGCATGCACTTCTTCACAAAATTCATGTTTAAACAGAAATAAAATAAAAATTATGGCAGTATATCATAAATAGGTGGAGGTTGAAGGATCAGATACAATGAAACTGTGAATTTAGGAGAGCTGAAAATAGGAGCCTGTGCAAATGCCCACAGTTTTCGATACAGGAGTCTCACTGGCCTGCATCTAAAATGACCAAATGCAATTCACCATAGTTTAGAAACAAGATAAAATTATGCATACTCTATTATTACTCTATTTCCACTAACAGCCTTACAACTATGAAGTGAGAGAGTGCTCAAAGGCTCCACCTCAATCTTCTAGGGTTTTTAAGGGAAGTGACATTCCTAAATTCCACATCAGGCTGACAGTAAACTCCTGAATTGTCCCCAGAGACTCCTCCTATATCTGTTACTATGCCCTCCTGTTACAGCCTTAGCCTTATCACAGGAAGGTTACTGCAGCTCCCCTTCACTATAAACTGAGCTTATTTTTATGTCATATTTTCACTGCATGCAAATTTAATTTCTCATATTATTACCTATTAAAAAGAGCAACCTAGTCACTCTGTACAGTAAGATTTGACCACGAAGTACCAAAAGAAGCCATATAAATGTACCAGGATGATCAAACAAGAAAGTACGTGTGGGAAAGGGGGTTCAGATAAAAACTC
Source organism: Falcunculus frontatus (assembly GCA_013398115.1). Taxonomy (NCBI): domain Eukaryota; kingdom Metazoa; phylum Chordata; class Aves; order Passeriformes; genus Falcunculus; species Falcunculus frontatus. Next base: position 310,833 of record VZRV01005762.1, on the reverse strand, counting down.
AATTAATAAAATGACAAAAGAAGTGTCTAAAGATTTCCTTAAACATTTCAAATTTCATACATACTTAAGTGCATTGAATTGTCAGAATGTCAAAATTTGCATAAAACGGAAGATCTCTATTTAGAAACCAAGAAATTGCCTTAAGAAATAAAGCTTTCTTACAAAAAAAGAGCAAAGAAGATGTTTAGAGTTCCCAACTCACTATGTGCAGAGGGTGAACCACAGAAAAATCAAAATTGAAGAATAGGACGAATCTTTTATTGCCCCACCATTTGCATATGAATAAAGAGAATTGATAACAATGATATTGCACTAATTGTAAAGTTCTTCGAGGAAAGGAGAGAAAAAACAACAGACATGACACCTAGTAGGAGTTAGGTTCACAAAAAGAAAAAAGCTAAAACAGAAAGTTGCAGAGTAAACATCTGCAAGTAGTGCTACTGTTGAGAGAAAAGGGAGAAGCAAATGCTCATGTAGGCCATCACCACGTATCCTGAAACTTAAAGCAACACAACTGGCACAGGATTTTTCTTGCAAGATCAAAAGGAAGCAGCAATGCCATCTGCTGTTTGCTTTGAAAAATTGTTAGAGCAGATGTTCCCGTGAGTGGACCCTCCATCCCTTCTACTAAGAAACCACTCGAAAAATAACCATGAAATAACACGGGGAAAACATCTGCATGGAATACAGAAGACCACCAGTAGTGAAGCACAGGAAAGCCAAGAGAGGAGGAGAGAAAGGGCTGGAGCAATTCAAGCACGTCTAAGACTAGGTCAGAGACAGGCACCCCGTTGTGTGGCATAACCTCCATATGTATACATATGTATAACCACTCACTGGTTGTCTTTTCCTTTCGTTACTCAGCAGGAGGAAGCCAGATTTCTCACCCATTGGACCTATGTCAGGCAAGACACTCTGTGTGTATAGTTAAGCCAAACACCACAAAGAATGTGCTAAAGAACCTGTACGGCGAGGCGAAAAAATGACTTACTCCTTCCTCTCCCTTTCCACAGGCTTATAGCCCACCTAACACAATAAAAACACAGTAGTGTATTTCTCATTATGGGTAGAGAAATTATGTGCTTTCCACATTTCCAAAACTGCTTTTATTGCAAAACTGTGGAATCTTCATCAATTTATACTAAATCTTCTATGTATTCTGACAAACCTTTCAGCAAGTACCGTACAATCACAGTCATCAGGATGTTATGGTACCATCCAAACACTAGAGGAGACAAACAGAAAGAAGATACATGGTGCACTGAATGTCTTATGTGTATCCTACGAGTCTTAAAAGGAGCACATTTAACAGTCCTACAGCACTGTTAGAAATGAATGCAAAATATATTACCAGCAATGAGACTAGCTTAAAAAATAGATATAATATCAAAAGACATTCTACATAGTTGAGAAACTGAACACTTAATTTGCCTGAATTTTAAAAAAAGCTCATGGCAGAACATTTACAAAGGACTGATTGATTTGTACAGTATGAGATTTTAGTGAATACACTGTGACAAAGTTCTGCAAAAAGCAAGAGAGTGAAAGACAAGAATAATTTTTAAAAGTCTGAAGAAAGAAACTACATAAAAAAGTGATTTTTCTATTTCAGTGGAGACACCAAGGAATTGTTCATTTCTCTTGACCTTATGACCTCACATTTTAGAAGCTTACTAAGAAAATGAACTGAAATAGCACTACATAGATATTCTATGTACAGGCATATAACTTTACATTTCAAGTTGCCCTTGAAATTGTGCTGTATAATTTCTTTACAGACAGAAGCCTGTAGAGGGAAGTGGGTTTCGTTAGAACAGCACGTTCATCAAACTTCTTCTTTGTCCCACCTCATAATGTGCTTGCCAATGTATGCATGAATAGACCTATTTCTTTCCTGGAACTGTGGAGGACCAGGGTGGATGTTAACATTTTTTGACCGACCACCTGTTCACTATAATTTTAGGGAAGGGATAACAATTTGTTCTTTGTTATTAGCAGACTGCTGAGTCATGATCTGTACACCATAATAATTTGTTCCTGACTAACCTAAGCTGAAGACTTTCTAAGACTGATGGACTGGTAGATTTCACCTTTTGGAGTAGGTAAATGTTAGGGCTTGGATGGAAATGCAGCTTGCGCAGAGACACTTCCGGAAAGAATCCATAGAAGTTTACTAAAGATTTTCAGAGATAAGAACTCTTTCTGCTGGTCCACTTCTTACTGTGCACCACTGATGGATCCCTTAAGTCACTGCAATCACAGTGTAGATAAATACTTGGTAAAAACAAGTAAACAAGACATCCTTCATTTTTTATTTTGAAATTGCAGCCACCAGGATTGCTTGATTTGACCATCAAGAGAGCCAGTCATTTAGCTATCCTTCTGCTTGAATAGGGGTGGGAAGCTCTGGTCATCTCAGACTGCAGACCTACGAGCCTGTTTCATGGTATGGTCGTTGAGATTCCAAGAATGCACTATTACATCCCTACAGCAAAGCCAAACACTGCATGTGAGGAAATGCCAGAAGGAGGACTGGGTTGGTTCTCTCCCTTCCCTGCACCCTCCCCCCCACCCCCCGATTCAATTCTTTCTAACATTTTCTGGGAGCCTTCTAGTGCAAATCAGCAAAATTCTTCCCTTTCGCCAGCACACTGGATAAAATACCAAATACGGAAGGTATCACATATTATTCCAGGAAAGAGATGGATCCTAAAAAGATTGAAGGATTTGCATGATGAATGTTTCCATTTCCAACAGAGTAAACAGAGAAAAAAACCAGCTATATGAGAGATGCTGGCACTTCACTGCCTGTTTACCCATGTTTCACACAGCTGCTGTCTGTGAGTTTCTCAAAGACCAGACACATATATGAGGCAGTCCTTCAAATTATAGTAGAAGGCAGGGCAACGTGTGCACGCACATATCTAACCAACATGGTAAAATAAAGGTGTGTATATATATACGTATATATATATATGTAGCGAGTTATCACACCAATGTTTCTTCTTTCTGCCAATGCCTTTTGATATCTTTTACACTTTTCCAACTTGCTCTTTCTCTCTTTCCTTTCTATTTCTCCCCCCTTCTAGTGACTCAAAAGAAAAATGAATCAGAGTTACAGTAAGCCATGATAAACATTTGTGAGAAAGCAAGAATTTCCTCCTTATACAACCAGAGCCTGGTCCTCTGATAACTCAAAATACGAGCTCCATTCTTAATCTTATTTGAAGGTTGTGTCATCACTCATAGATCAGAAATCAGTGGATTGATTATAAGTAGCAAGACTCAGCAGTATACTTAAAAGGTAAGGAAACTCAACAACAGCTTCTACTAATATCCTCTGACACACCAAACACACACAAAAGTACTGTATCTGCCATCTAAATGAATGCATTTCAGTGATTAAAAAGTATTCTGTCAAATTTTGCCAGTCTGTGTTTTCTGAAACTACAAATTTTATATGGGCAAAAACAAATCTTCAAATTATCTTCAAGTTTAATGCTTAACTGTTATATTTTACTAGGAAATTATGGGTAAGACAAAACCTAACAAATGCACACAATAATTTTTTATTTTCTGTAATTTTATTTAGACTTTCAGAAAATAAAAAAGTGCAGCATTATTTCTGTGAACAACTACAGCTGAACAGTATTTTGTCTTTTATTACCAATTAGTTATGTATACCTGTGCATTATACAATCTCTACACAAAACTATATTAAGATTACAACAGGTTGTTCTGACACATCCATACAGCTGTGTCTCCTACTGTAATTAAACATACCATGACTCTTCCAGATTTATATACTACTTTCACTTGTGAGGTTGAAGTTGTACCTGCAGTATATATTAGGTTTGCATCAGGTTGGTGTAAGAGATAAAAAAAATTGATGCTTTGTTCCAGAAGATATTCTTATTGAGAAAATATCTCAAAAAACCAATTTTTTTTTTTTCAAGGGATTAGAGCTGCATAAAACTACTGCCATTACCTTATGATTGCCTCTATCCTGTAGGGATGAAAACTATCTCTCTGCAAAAGATTCTAGAAATGACACATATATGTGTTATCAAGAACAGCAGAATAACTGATCTTCAAACGTTTGTTGTGTGACAGTCCCTAAGTACAAGCAAAAATGTTGCTTTTTCAAACTTCAGAGAAAGAAAGCAATAAATGTTATGAGGCAAATTTCAATACTACTGATTTATGAAGTGAGATATTCATATGAAAAACACCATTTGGCATGCACCTAATGCTTTTATCACTTCAACTTTATACTGCCCACTTTTGATTCAAAACTTCAAGTAGGTCTGGGAATGACCATTTTCAAGGAAGGACCATCTTTTCCTTCCATTCACCCGGAGATCTACTAAGGTATAATGATAACTTACATGTTTTACAAGCTGGAAGCATTACTGGAAATGGAACACAAGTTGATTCAGAGTCAGACAAATTTAGTTGATATGCACAGTTTTTGCAAATTATTCTGTCTCCACACCCCTATTTTCTGTAAGAAATACTGTTATATAAGCGCAGTTCTTCCCCTGAGTCATTAATCTTAGAGGCCTCAGCTGGGAATCTCAAACTGTGAAGCAGCTGTCAATGCTTAGAAGGAAATGTGAGCAGCCAGAATGAACACCAGAGTTGTTGCCTGCTTGTTGCTGCCATCATGCAACAACACTTGTCAGATCTACAACATCAGAAACGCACATTTAGAGCCCCCTAAAGTAATTTAAACAGCTGCTAGATTTAGAGACTTTCCTACTCGTAAATATTCAATGTTTTCAGTTTAATGACTTTTTCAAATCAAAATGTCCCAAATTGTAGAAATTCAAAAGAAAAAAATTAATGCTAATTCTTTTCTTTCTTGTAGTACTTTGCTATCTCAATCAGAAAAGGGATTTCTTTAACTTCTCTGAAAATACAGAAAAAATCCATAACAAATCAAAAAATGTTGTCTAATTGTTTTTAAGGAGAATTCTTATTTTTCTGCGTTACTTTTTATCTTCACTAACTTATAAATCAAAAGAAAGAAAAGCAGCGATTTTGAAGCTGTGGTTTGTATCTTTATAGTAGCCCAACTTGCATGTACAATAAGAAGATATGTGAGGGTGTTGACTGTTCTTATGATCTCAGACCCAGGCTGCACATTTCTATGCCGTGTTTTACCAGGAAATTCATCATGCATTGGGCACTGAAATGTAGTATCATAAATTCACTTCCAATTAAATTGGCCACATATTGCCTATTTTGTTCCTTATCCTTGGAGGCTGCCGAAAGAGGTAGAGAATACTGGACCACACCCAGAACTTTAAATTCATGAGAATTTATGTTTGTGAAACAGCATGCTCCTTGGGCCTATAAGCAAGAGATAGACAAGGAAGCAGAATTAGAAGCCAACACACTGTGAGCAGTTGACGAATGTGTCTAGCTTTGTAGAGTCACATCTGGTATCGTAACTCTTTGCCTCTCCAAGTTTGGTAACTGAATAACATATAGTCTTAAGAATTTTGATTGCAAAAATAAAAAGCTTGATGCACAAACCTTTTGAAAACATACTTCATACAGGAGTTGCTAGCTTAGGAGCTGAGTCAGACATTTAATGATAAGTACAGTGTAGTTTGATAAGCAAGATATTACCTTATCTTCACACTTCTCAAGACAAAGACTGTCCTGGAAATAACTAAGGTGCTATTAGCTTTCTCCTATTTTCTTCTTGCTGTCTACTTCTGAAGATGATTTGTAGTTGCTGCTGGTAGCAAGAAGCTCAGCAAAACAAGGATAAAAAAGAGCATTTAAAAGAAGGAATCAGCTGCCACTGGCTAATATTGACATAGAAGTTAAGAATCTAAAAAGAGAACAGTTTGAAAATAACTGTTTACTGATGCAGCAAAGCCAATTTTCTTCAAATTATTATCTGCAAGTTAATCAGCTTCAAATTCATAGAGGCATTATTTCCTAATTTTACAAGAAAATGATGTAATGGTTAATTTTGTTAGTTTAGGGATTGAGAGGACTCAAATCTAAGAGGTACTGCACTGTTTTCGCAAAACAGCTTTTGTGTTTTCTGAAATAAGTGACTCACCCACAGCTACACCTTTACCATTATATATGAAGTAGTATCAGAAGACACTGAAAGCTGTCTTGCTTGTAGAAGACAGGAAAAGATAGTCTTCTAATCAACTTGGAACAGGAAAGGTAGTCTTGCCTTGGAACAATGGCTGTATTCTTCCCTTTATTCTCTTCATACCTGTCTTATACATTTTGGTCCTACCTTAAACTGTCAGTCAAAGGAGAGGAAGAAAAAAAAAGACAAATTTTGAAATGGAATGCATTTTCATGAAATACAGAGTTTCCCTTCTAGCTCTCAGAAAAGGTGACAACAACTTCTGTCTAACATGCAATTTATATGCCAAAATTTGAAGCAAAAACATCTGCATAGAAAATTCCTGCTGAAAAAAAGTAACTAATAATTTTCCCAGAGCAGAAAAAATGTATTCACTTGTCCAAAACTCTCAACATTAGCTTTATGTCTGTGCACCAAAAAATGCCATTAACAAAATATTTGGAATGCTATCAGAGTTTAGCTTTCAATTCAAGTCTTTTCTAACAGTCATAACTAAAAGTAGGGATAACATCCATAATGTCCAAAGTTTCACTTTGAAAAAGCTTTTACAGATGTATGCTTTCAAAACAGGTTTTATGTAGGGAATTTACTTGGAGAGTCTTTCCATGTGAACAACAGTGTGCCTGCTGAACACATTCAGAATATGAGTCTGCAGCCAGAACCACCAAGTTCAAGACTGCTGTGAACAAGTCTGGTCCATACAGGAATTTTGTCTTCCTTTATGAATGTTCGCAAAGTTGGTTATCTCTACTGCCATCGTACGGTTCTGCAGAAATGCAAAAAGCCAGTCTTGAGGATGAACTCTGAAACGAGGCTTACAAACTACGATGAACCTTTGACAAAAAGACCAGTTAAACAGGCAAATAAATAACAAAGTGTAGTTGGTGAGGAGGAAATCTCTATGTATGTACATTTTTTGGTACTTTTTGAGATATACTGGGATCAGCATAGTCTGATCAAAAGCCACTGAGAATTCCTCAACTATTTGTCCCCTGTATTCACAGGGAATACTGGATGCATATCATCTGTCACAATGCACTCTGCGTGTCCTTGCAGCATATCTAGTTTAGCCTTTCGGCATTTTTCTCCATCTCATTTTTTTGGTTCACGAATGGCCTCCTGAGTCACAAAATCATTGTGTATTAGGAGTCTTACACTGATCTTGTCCATGGCAGAGGGTTTGGAACAAGATGATTTTCAAGATCCTTTTCAACCCAAACCATTCTATGATTTTATGATCTTGCTGCCCTTTGCAAAACACCAAAGCTTATGAAATGGATGCAGCCAACAGAGGTGGCTTGAACCTACCAAATTCACATCTACTGTCTCCAAACATTTTTCATCCAAGGCTGGACTCCCACTGCAATTTTAACCTTCTTTGGAATACTAAACTTCAATGTTACTGTTCTGCAGTATTCTCAAGACAGCATTCTTCAAAAGAAAGTGATGGTTGTCCCTGTCTGATGTCTTTAACATTTTGGAAATCAGCAGCTTGCTGTTCTGCAAAAGTGAGTTGATCAACAGTGTGTCTCCCTCGATAAATGCTAGTTTTTCACAGACAAACTCAAACCCAACAGTGTGCTTTTACAGCTGTCTTGTTTGCAGATTTGTATGTTTTTGTCAGATTTGTACAGTACAGACATAAAATATAAGGCACACTAAGTCTCAGGTTCACTGTAGGCAGTTTATTGAGATGTAAATACCAATAATTATTTCTGATTTTCAACTCATTCACAGGTTGCCTTTCAATCATTTTGGTAGTCAAAATTGTTTCACAAAGTAGCTCAGACAAACACTAAAATGCATTAAATCAAGTTAATTGCAATATCACCCTTTTGTCAGTGGGTATATCACTTATCTCTCTGCTTTATTTTCCAGAGGCTTCTCCTTTTCACTTAGCACTATATTCCCAAACAATGCCTAAATAAAAAGAATCCGCAAAGAAAGCAGCATTCTGTTTACTGAATATCTGCATATCTTTAATTTTAATTATGATAATTTTCGTATCTATGATAATTTTCAGTATTTTAATTTTTGCCTAATAGTAATTGCCTTAATATGTAAGACCTTTCATTCAATATTTAACCAACAAGTAAAATGATATATCCTCAGATACTCACAGCTTTTCAACAAATAGGACAACTTCATCAGAATGCCTTATAAACAATAAACAAATGGATTATTAGAAATGATCCTGAGAGAATGAAAAAGTATTCCTTTTGCTTATGAAAAATATTTTGCTCAAGGTTAGATAGAAGGACTTTGAAAGTATTAGAAACTTAAGCCAGAATTCCTGAATCTCTGTCTTAGGATTTTAACTATAAATCTTCTTGCATGGGTACTGACTGCAAAGTGTCAGCATGACTGACGATAAGCCTCAGTACCTGTTGATTCATCTAAATTTCTTTTTAAAAGTAAATAACACCTATCTGTATGACAAGAGAATGCAAATCAGCAATTTTTATATGAAAACCTGTTCTGATGAACCATATAAAAAAGGGAAAATTAGTTAGTCACAGTCTCAGACTCTAGTGGATACAGTAAGTATCACCAAAACAACTTGATAGCAAGTTTAAAGACTGGGCAAATTTCCTGCAGTGTTTGACAGTAGGGATAGTCTAACTAGCATTTTCATTATGTTGCAAGCTTGATACTTATGAGAGGAGGAAAAATCAAAATAGGAAATGGAACATTTTAACTAATTCCACAGAATAAAAGTTCAAGAGAAAAAATATCAGGACTACTAAACTAATCTTGCTTTTTATAATGTCAAATTTTCCTTCTGGCAGTATTGAGATATTCAGTTTTCCAAGATTAAAAATATTTATTTCCTAGCATGCCAATTTTATTTTTTAAAACTTAAAACATATTGTGATATCAAATGTAATGTTACAAGTTGAAATAAACATGTTATACATAAATACTGAAAACACACACACACACAAGTCCAGACAAAATCATCGAAATAAAACATTTTATCATATCAAATGCACACATTTTTGAAATGAATTCAGAAAATTGTTGGATTAATTTATATTCTTATTATTGAGAAGTTATCAAAAGAAGCTGCTCCCACAAAACTTTTTTATTGCACCAAAACTACATTTTTATCTTTTATAGAGAAATCTGTTCCATTAAAATATTTTAACCAGTCTGGAAACAGATGAGTTCATGTAATCTGCTGGAATGTGTTACAGAGCCTACAGAGGGTTTGAACAATTAGTTTCTGTGTCTGGGAAGCCTTGGCTCTTCAAGTACCGCCTAAGAGTTGTGGAGTTTTGTTTCCACTCCTTGAACACCAACAGAATGATCAGGATGTTGGTTCATCACAGACACCCAAGAACGACTGAGTTACATACTGAAAACACACAGATGTAAACCATATAAAGGAAATGCACTCAAAGGCTGCCCCAAAAGGTCTCCTGCATAGAGATTAAGGTGGAACAGGGCCATTTCAAACCTGTGTGGTTGCTTCCTCTAAAAGAGAAATATTAGATTTCTAAATCTAATCAACATGCAGCACAAGTAGTAATGCCAGCAGTCACATATTCCCTCTTCATTCTGTAAATACTGAGGCACAGGAGAAGCCAGCTTAAATTAAATGCTTCCATCAAACACGAGTAACATTTACCACTCCTTCTGCAGCTTGTCTGTGGAATAAATTAAGTATCTTTAAGTCTGAAGTTTGTCTGGTCTTTGAACATATTTGCCCAAAAATACTGCTAAATACTATCATTGGTCTTGATCTCAACACCTTTCATCTGTGCAGCAGCCAAAGCTCCCGCGTCGATCTGGTAGAGCTCAGGCATTAATACGCTGTTGCCTTTACACTTCAGTTGATTTGGAAGTAACTTATTCCACCAGAGGTGAATTCCATTAGTGTAGGTTGGTCCTAAGACGCAGTGTGTGCGAGGATGTGAGGACTGACATCAGCAAAGCAGACCACTTGGGTATTTTTCTCCTTTGTGTGACTATCATTATGTATATATGCTTGGTTTTTAATCTAGCTCTATAGTTCAATGTTTACTTGACCCTACAAGAGCAAGTTACAGAATATTTGCCTATACGTGAACATTTGGCAAGGCATATTTTTCTAAATAAGACATTGTTCTATTCTCACGATTCATATAAAAGATCTCATACTATTGTGGACATTTAAGAGTTATCCAGGAAAATACCTAACTACACAAAAATGTCTGCTTTAATTTATTGATTCATTTTGGACCATCATGGGAAACTTAGGGCCTAAAAATATCTTACCCATAGGCTTTATGTTCGCATTTCATATGTACTGGGAATGACTGACTGTACTAGAGGCCCTTGGTACCTGTTGCTGAAGTTTCTGTACTCAGTATTTTTCTTGGATTGGACTTGCAGCCAACTGGTTGTAATTGACCCTCTACTGGGACAAGTTAGGATAAGAACATATGCCTTTCCTTAAAAAGAGAGAGAGAGAAAAAGAGAAGGAGAAAGGGAGAGAGAAAGAGAAATATCACCAGTATTTATTTTAAGTTGCCTTCATTTCCAGCTTTTCTGGCAGAATGTCAAGCTTCTGTCATAATGCAGAACTATAGTTAAAAGCAGCTCCTGGAAAAAAAGACTGTATGAGGAATTTTACCTAACTAAAATATAAAATTTAAGAATGGAGCAAGAGTTACTTCTGCCCTGTAGGATAGACAGTCCACTTGATATTGCCATAAGATTTCTGGATACGAAATGCCAGGCTGGCATCTCTCTTCAGGGCAGTCATTAGTCAATTTGTCATACTTCATGCAAACAGAAATTACTAAATCATAACTGCAAATGTGAAAACCTCCAATAGTCCTTTACCTCAGGCCAACTATTTCTAGGCTAAACAAACTTGACACCAGGCTTCGGCAGCAATTGTAACAATTCCATGAGGAACTCAAGGGAATTACTGGCTGTACCACACAAAAATGTGCAAATTCTATCTAATTTTTAATCTATGAAAAAGGAACTTTATTTTTACTAAACTTTTGCATGCAGAAAAACAAATTAAAAAACAAAGCTAGTGTATTTGCATGAATCTTTCATACAACACATTAAGCTTTGGTGCATGTAAACGGAAACTATCACCATCTTATCTTTGTTGATGAGCTCACACTCAGGCTACCTTCAGTCTCATTTTTGGCATATGAAGGAAACCTTCCTCTGAAATCAGTAGTCCACTCCTAATGGAACTCAGCATCCCCTTGTTCCTGTCCCAGTGCCCAAACACAAGTAAACCTATTGGAAACCATCCTTTTCTTCTTCAGACATATGCAAAAGTTTTCTGTTTTGAAAACTGCCAAACATAAATCTCTTCCTACTAAAGAAATATCAAAACTTCATATTTTCATACCCAAAGTCAAACACTAGGTTGCAAAACACTGACTGATGAAGTCTAGTCCCTCCTCAGACAGGTGAAATTCCTTAATTAGGCATTGAAATGCTCCAAACTTTATCAAAAAATACCACAATGGGGAACACCCTACACAGCCATAGACTCCTGTGGTATCTTTAATAAACACAAATATTTAGTGGCTCTATTAGACTTTGCTTCCAAAAGACGAATCAACAGTATCTAAGTATCTGCTAATGCTACATTAGGACACTGATGCAACATTTAATGGATAATTTAACCTCTCCCAGTGGTATCCATAACTCCCAAAACAAAAGCCACCCATTCTTGACTGACAGTTCAACCTCAGCAGCAACTTTGTTTGCAACCAAGATGTGTCCTTCTCCAAGTCACTGATCAGAGCATTAAAACCAGCAAAGTCCTTAGCTTAGACAGCATTCGTAACAGTTAAACATAAACTACTGAAACTATAGTAATGTCATATAGAAGCTCAGTGGCTTACAATGGATTTATGAACAAAGAGCAGGTATATGTAACCTAATGTTTTCTAGCTGGATGGAAATAGATGTTCCTTCTTAGGTGGTAAATGGCTGTTGAGCAGCTGCATGTCCCAAAAGGCAAAACAAGGAAAGGCCTTTTCCATAAGGAAAAAGCACTACTTGTATTCCATGCACACCCTTCTAATCCTCCTGCAAACTGCTCAGCTCATGTCTCTCAGTCCTCCCACTCCTCTCCAGCCCTAGCTATATTTCTGGGCCCATAGGAGCTGTAATGGACTTACAAGCTATGTAATTGCTGTTGGTGATTTCATCAGCAGCGGCAGCGCAGCCTTGGGCCGGGGGGAGGTAATATTAGACAACAACAGAGGATCTGTTCAGTCTTAATTTAACATACCAGCCACTCACGGAAAAAACCATTTTTCCTTATTGTTGGTATGAATGCGAGGATGACATTAACATGGACAACAGGGCGACATTGACATGGACAAAATGCCCATGAGCTACACTGCCCCCTGTGACAGCAGGTATGGCTGGAGTCTTTGGAAGTACCCATAACAAAACTGGCCTCAGCTGTCTTGCAGTCCCAGCTCAGGTATTCACCCATCCACCATCAAAAGGAAACTGGCTCCTGACATACAAGTAGTTCTGCAGAGAAATTCCTGAATAGGGCATGGGCACTTTACAGAAGGAAAAAATATAGATTTCATACTACTTTTCACACTGTTGGCAGGTGAGGATAATCTGAAAAAACGGTAAATGATGCAGAATGAGAAAAGTTTTCTGTATCTCTTTCTATTTCTCTTTTTTTAAGCAGAAAATTAACCTCTCCTATGGATTTAATGCCAGAATTTGTTGCAGCCAAGAGGTTTATAAAAGATGTTATCAAAACTGGAATCATCAAGAAATTGTATCAGAAGACACTGTTTACGAACAAGTATAATTAAGCCAGTTTTTCCCTTTTTTTCCCCCTTTTTCTTTCCCTCTTTTTGTTTCCTTTGCATAGATCCACTTAATTCCATCTCTTCGTGTGGGCAAAAGCTGACAGTTGCATGACAGGGAATGTTTCCCTTTATAAAAGCCTACTTCCTCTCTGTGTAGTTTTAGCCTAATTGAAATGTTTCCTATTAAGCTCAATCAAGGCAGCAATTATCTAATTACTCACTTATGCTTTTCCAGTCAAAAATTGTACAACCAAGAATATTAGAGGGCTGCATACATATTTATTATTGTTTTTATATGTCCCTGTTTAGGTTTAAGAAGCAATCAAACATTTTTACAGCACTTTTGTACTGCCCCTAAGTCTGTCTGCTACAATTTTCTACTACAGCAGGTCAGAAAACCACTTCTATGCCTCCTACCAATTCCACAGTAGGTAGATGGTAATTTCAGAATCAAGTTACAAACCCATTTCATACCAATGGGCTTTGCATAAATAAGTTTGTAAAGAAGAAATTTTCCAAGGCAACTTTTAGGTCTTCTAAAATGCACCACACATATGACAAAACTCAAGTGAAAATGGATTTTACAAGGCCTCCAAAAAACCCACATCTTCTATATCTAGATGCTTTCTTCAGAACGATCCTTGAAATCAAGAATATGAATGATGCAGGTAGTTCATATTCTTCAAATGAGATATGCAATGAACTTATTACCATAAAGAACCATGAGGTCATCGACTAGGTTTTTTTACTAAAGTACAACAGAAATTACACTACATACATGTACACCATGCCAGTCTTGGTGGCTACCAAGTTCTTGTTCTATATATAGACTGTTATAATTTTCTTATTTCTCTGAAAAAAATATTCTTATAGATAGTTTTTTTTAAAACTATGACAGTTTTTAATGCACAATACTTTGTTTTAAAATACCTCAAGACTTTCTTGCTTTTAAAGGCGTGAACAGAATTGTATTAAAATGTCTTCACACAATCTTTAGACCATGCAATACTTAATGATTGGAATTAATTTTACTGATTATCTTTCAAAACCGACTTGTGACTCTGGACAGTTTCTAGGCTCCTAACCTAACAGACCATGTAGTAATAGCTACATTTGAAAAATGGTGCTGAGCAACCATCCATTGAAACCTAGAACTTTTTCCCTACCCCCAGTTTAATAACTCAAAATCTATGTCCCTTTTACATGGGCACTTGAATTGCATAGTTTGGATCCTGAACACTTAAAGCTCCATTTGAAGCCTAGAAAGTTCTTCCCAGGTCCAAAGTAATCTTGCATTCTAACTGAGCCTTCTCAGAGTGGTCCTTCCAACATGGTTTTAGCTATAAAACACAGTGGTCCTTCAGCAGCCTCATGCTGGTTGGTTTTCATACAGAAACCTCTGTTCTGTGAGACAGATTATAGCAGAAACACAGCCACAGAAAACTTCTGAGCTATGCTGCAGAAATACCAGAGCTTTGACTCTTCACGTAAGGCTTCCTGCAATGCATGACAAAGATGACTGAAAAATTCCCTTTGACTTCATGTGGTCCATAAACAAAAGGCTAAGTCTTTTTATAATACTTACCAGTGCAAGAATAAAAAGACAGGACATCCCAGCTAAACACTTGCTGCTTCCCCCAAACAGTGCCCAGAAGGGCACAAGACCCACTCATACTCTCACCTTCATGTCAGTACCGGGGACACTGTGCTCATGTGTAAGAGAACAGCAGAGTTCTCTGTGGCAGGGAAACCTCAGCCTTCCTGCAGGGATTCTGTCTTGGGCTGCAGAACATAAACCAGTTCAAGCCCATTTACCCTCTCCTCTGTCCCAGGCCACAGACAGATTGTACCCATCAATGACAACTTGGTGCTTCTTTTAATTTTCAAGTCACTTTATCAATAGAGATTGCTTCATATACTCATGGGAGTATTTAACCATTTTAAATAGGAAGAAGCAAAAAGTAAAAATATTAAATATTTCATGAAAACAAAATTACTTATCAGTCAGGGTGTAAGAATTAATGCTGCAGAACATGATTCTAGAACTACAGTTGCATTATACCCTGTGCATGAGACATGCTACATGTGCATGGTTTTAAAGGACACACACACAGTGAGTCTGGAAACACTTAGCAGTGACAGCCTGCACTGGTGTGTAGGAAACATCTTTAATTTCTAGGCCCAAGACATCTGGGACAAAAGTAGAACTAAACTGTGTTCATCACATGGCTGGCCTTTATTAACTTGCAGACTTTAATACTTTTTTGTCATCAAGTTTTGAACATATCCTGTTGTCTAGTTTTTAAAGTGAAAATGTTCATTCTTAGGAGAAAGGATAATTTTACAGAAAAAAAAAAAAGAAGGAATTTCAGGCTTATGTTGTCATAACTAGAATGTAAATGGATGCTTATACAGTATTTCATAAATTTATGAAATGCACTGGTTTTCCCACCACCTGACTGTGTTGTTGTTTCATATACATTATCAACAAAAATACAGCTGCCTGGAGTTTCTGGAAGATATATGTACAGAGCACACACTTGCACCCCATATACAGGAAGGTAATATCCATGTGAAAAATTGGAGAGGTATGTAATACTCATGACTGCATCACCTGCCCACTAATCCAGCTCCCTGGGAGTTACTCTAACATTCCAAACTCCTGAGCAGCCTCAAACAGTTGCCACTGAAAGGAAAAATAATAAAAAGGAAAGAAAAATAAGGAAAACAGCCCTAAACCACCAAACATGACAGTGAACATGTCCTTTCCATTTTCTCTTACATCTCTACAAAATATTTCCCTGAATTAAACCATGAGCCACCTCCATCTGAGCAACAAGATCAACAAAGCCAATTTTAACTGAATTTTGAAATTCTACCTGTGGAAGTGATACAACACCAAAATCCAGCCCTTTTGGATGGAGTTTAACATTAGAATGGTACTGACTAAATAGATTTATTCTAATAACTGCGGCTATGATGAACAGTTCCAATTTTAAAAAGCATTGGAAGAGTCAGAATTCCCAACATCCCAATGCAATGACTGCTATATCCTTAAGAATGAGCACAAAGAAATAGTCAAGCTGCACAGAGATTTTAATTCCAATTTAAAACCCCCCAACTCTACTATGATATCACAATATAACTTTCAGGGCAAAACTGCTGTAATTACAGCACAAATACGATCCCTATAATTCTTTATATTACAAGAGAAAGACTTTCTTAATCTGTATCTTTATTAGGCCTTGTCAATGATAGGAAACTTCTTGTTGCCACCAATAATGATCCGGATGGCACACAACATGGTAAGATATAGAAAATTTCCTAGAGGATTTCAAATAATGATACATAAAAATGTTTAATCTCATAAAACATTCCATGGCATTACTGTAGTTCCCTGTTTAAATAAAAAAGTCTGTAGAGCAGGTACACCTCAGCTTTAATCAGTTGTGGTCCATATATTAGATGTTATCAATAAGAATTTTTTACAGTGTTGTTCACTATCTCATGTCTATCCAGTAATATCAAGTCCTGTAAACGGCTCATAGATGTAAGACAATGACAAAAAGAATGGCACTGAATTCAATTTTAACTGTAAAGAAGGTAGATGCTACAGCAGAGAAGTTGTCAGCCAAGAATTCTGGTATGGAAGATTATTTTCTGAATTGTTCATTCTTCTGTCAGTAAGCTATCTGGATGATTTAAAACATGTCACACATTTTTGAAGTATAAACTAACCCAAATACCCTTGACTCTTGATTTGAGCCCAATACAGCTGCCACAATGCTAAGAATATTTTTTTCACTGCTAGGGTTGTCAAACACTGGAATAGGCTGCCCAGATGGGCTGTGGAATCCCGAACTTTAGAGATATGGCAACTCCACTGGATATGGCCTGAGCACTCTTATCTGACTTTGATCTGCTTTAAGCTGGACAAGATCACCTCCTTATTACTAGAATAATATAGTCATGTAAGTGTTAATTGTAGTAGCAATAAAATTAACAACAAACTGAGTATGCAAGACAAAAAGCTCTACATGATAAAGACACTAAACAAAGTAAGCATCTCAAAATTTCATATGAATATGTACATGAAGTAAAACATTGAATTTTTCAATTACGTCTCTGTTTAGATTTCCTTGATATTATAGAGATCTGCCATGACTATGAGACAGATGCTATTCAGATGGAAATTCATTCCATCTCATTAAACAATTCAAATGATACATTTGAATGAGAATAAAGTTTTAATTTCATAAGTTTACTTAAACTGTAGTGATTACTTGGATACACAAAACAAAACTGACTCCTTTTACAAAGATAATGCTTTGAAAAACATGGAGGATTTAAAAATTGTATGGACTAGGTTTTAAAAAAAGTTAAGGTGCACACAAGCAATACAAATCCAGAAAGAAAATGCAAATAAAAGGAAATTACAGCTCTCTATTCTATTAGGATTAAAATTACATAATTGCTAAATAATTAGTAAAATAATTGATTAATATTTTTAATTTCTAGACATATGTTAATACATAGAGAATTATGACAGTTAATACCAATAGCAGTAGGAGAATAAAGGACAAACCGTAGTATTTAACCTAAAAAAGCTCTTCATACTGATAAGCATAGATGCAATGGAAATAAATGAAAGATTTATTAAAAATAGGTACTGCTTATTAAGGTTTCCTGAGGCCAGTAAAATTGAAATGTAGAAACGTTAGGAGCGGAGAGGGAAAGGACTAGGAGAATTAAAATACTTAAAATCTTTAAACCATTGCAAAGTCAGTAAGGCCAATGGGGATTGAAAACATTACGAAAGTCCCAATTGTACACGTAAAATAAAAGAATGGAAAAAACATATGTAAAATGTGACCTTTTTATATTAAAAAGAATGGTGTTTCAACTATTACTGCTCTGTCTGATTAGGAAACTGATATAAGAACAGTGAAGGCTGGAAAGCATGATCTGTACCATTTACCTCACTGATTCTCAAGAAAAACACGATGTCAAGATTCTGATGGTAGGTGGTCTTTGAAGAGAATATGTTGATTTCACATAACACAGGCTCAATTTAAAGTGTATGTGAAAATAGACAACGCACATCCAGAGCACAAACCACACGATATTACCTTTGTACACAGATATGTAATAGTGCAAATTCCTCCAAATTAAAGGTTAAACTGCTCCCAGAGGAAGAGCAGTCTAGCCAGCCCCACAGCAATGTAATCACGTTACAGAGCCCAGAGGAAGCTAGAAGCCATTGGGACAATCGCCTTTGGACTCCACTGTAGAGAGAGACACTGCTGCCAGTAGCTGATTTTCCACAAGTGAGAATCTGTGTTTAAAAACAGTTCTAATCCATTTCGCAGCAAGCACCACAGCCTAAACACTGAGATGAAGCTGGAAACGGTCAAAGTCTAGCGGCCTTATTCATGTGCAACTGTTTCCCATGTTCTCACTAGTAAATATTCAGCCAGTGTAGTTTTCCTTTTGTCTTTTTTTAAAAAACTTTATCTCCCTTCGGAATTTTCCATTAAATAATCATTAAATAGAGAAATTAGTTGGCTCTTCTATTAGTTTAACAACTCCAGCTTGCTCATGTTTGTTTGCCTTCTTGAATTCCTGGCAACATAACATCCCACTTCAAGCAGCACAGGTGAAGGATGAACCTCTACTGGTACAATTATTCTCTGGGACTCATCTAGCATCCTGGATGGCAGGGGATAAACCTCTTCAGGCTGGAGGGAATTCAAACCACATCTACTTTTTGTGCTTGTCAATAGCAACTACACAACAAAGAGGGCAGCTGTATCCCACTCTCAGAAGACACATTCTCAATTTGGATCCCAGCTGGATGAAGTACTCACTCTGCAACTCTAAAACACGCATCTCAACTGAAAAGCGGATCAAGAATCCCCCCCATTGTCCCAATGTACAGACTTTCCCTTCAGACACACTCGTTTTCTCCACTGGCTGTTCCAGTTGCTCAACTCCTAACTCTGTGCTCTTGTTATACTTGTACAACTAATTTTTAGCTACTGTCATTCTTAAATTGAGGGCAGCAGGTAGGTGTCCTGGACGTCCTCCTGTTAGGCTCTTTTTCTACCACCCCCTAATCTGATGCTGCAGATACCCAGAGCTGCCAGTCCCTGGTTCCAGCCATAGTGTATGAGAACACTGTGAGCCTAATGGCACGATTTGCTAGCAGCTCTGCCTCCAAGTCAGCAGGAGAGAAACAGTATTTTGTGGTAACAGTGCCATACAAAATAACCATAAGCAACACATGGCTACTTAATTCTGTCTATTCCTGAATCTCACTCTGTTCCTGAGGTAAGTGTATGTTGTAGCTCAACTTCTGGCAGTCATATAATTACAAAGAACTTTCAGTCTAGCCCTGGAAAGCTCCTTCCAAAGATCCAGAAACTCACTTCAAAAGAAACTGCCACAGAGCATTTTCTCTAGTGGCTTTTCATTCAGTTTGGCATAGCAGTCATCTTTCCTGTCCAATTGTTTCTCAGCTAAAAACACATCCTTTTCTCAACTGCCAGCTAATTCATTTAGTTAAGAGACATGCAGCCAACATGTCACACTTTCCAACTTGCTTAAAACTCAGTCTTATAACACCTTCTTCTGTCACATGAGGAATCATTACTGGGGTTCAGTATAAAGTCATATTTCCTTCAGATTTAGTCTCAGCAAAAATATTTGTCTGCTAATGCAATAATTGCCAAAGCACATTAAAAAGGGATAAGTGAGAAAGTAAACATACATATGAAGTAACCAATGATGTGAAGAAGCCTAATAATTAATTCCTTTTTCAGTCACTAAGTACAGCATATCCTCAACGTTAGACACTCATATAACTTCATCTAAATCTACTAAATAAGTTTTATTTATAATGGCCTTTCACAAAGGTGCTAAAGATGGACCCAGTGATGCCAGACATTGAGAACTCTCAATCCCAATTAATTTTAATGAGAGCTGGAAGTATCCTGGATGTCCACCTCAGTTGCTAGTTAAGTAACGACCTCGCAGTCACACTGGAATTTCTGAATCCTAGTAAAATTATGCAAAAAGACAGCATACATAGCACCAAATTAAAGCAGATAGGTTCACCCTATATTCAATTCACTGTTAAAAATGTCCACTTTCCTGCACTCTCCATGAGTCTGATCCTTTTCCACCTGTTTTTCCTCGCTGTTTTATTCTACTGCAGTGACCAAGTAAAAAAACAGATGCACAAACACATGCAAAAAAACTGAAACGCCTTCCCATGCCATTCAAGCTTTGTATTATTTCAGATGCCTGACTCTCTCTGCACAATACTGTGAACTGTGATCTAAGTTTTGAGAATATGCTGGTACTACACAGTAGAAGGTTTTTAGAGGATAAAGAAGGAATATTTCCTACTGATCCAGTTTATCTGAAATGAAATAATTTTCTCACCCTCCCAGCAGGATTACAGAGACAGGCAGATTTGAATTCATACCAATATGAATTAGAAATCTAATACTAAAGTAAAAGAACAGAACATATATTTTCTCACAAGCTGCAGTTAATACATAGCAAATACAGGCTAAATACACTGTTTCCCAGAGATAAATTAGGTTTTCACCTACATTTCAATTGAAAGGGGGAATACTGAAGGTTTCAGACTTCTTGCCTCTCCTACAGCTGGAAACAGTGATAGGAACCATAAACTCAGTTTGGAGAAGGATAGACTGAGGGCATCTGCCTCAAATTACGTTGGGAGCAACTGTGACATAGTATGCTTGTGCTTAAATAGATGAATTTCAGTAAACTGCCAAGATTATGATTTCTAGTCTGCCTCAGTCTCTACCTCTATTTCTTTTGGCTCTAAGCAAGGCAGAACCAGAGACGCTATATGACTTTCCTAGAGAAATAAAAAGGGCACAGACACAGAATCCAGTTATCTCAGTTCAACTAGTTAACATTCATCAGCTGAACCATGGTAACTGCCTTTGTACCCATGCTTAGCCCTAGGAAGATATGCTTGCTTGATTTGCAGGCCAAACTATTGACAGAAGGCTAAACTGTAAAGCGGTAATAAAATGTTCTTAACGTTGAGCTTTTGGAATCTGAGCTAGAATTAAAATTGAGGATCACTAAGCTCCTCATTCTGCACATTGGTTTTAAGAAATTCATGTAGCAGTACCAAGGAATACACCACACTTTTATTCGGTTCTCCCAAGAGTCTGATATGAGATATCGAGAACTGAATGGGAACACAGTAAAGTGCTCCAAAATTACTCTGTAGTAAACAGAAGTCGACTTACTGTTTTGGGTCTGTCTTGCATGGATTTATTCCTGTGTTTATCTTTAAAAGAATGAGAAGCTTGCTAGGGCTAATGGGGCTACTTAAGTGTATAAGACACTCTAAAATCACTAGTGTAGTCTCCTTGCACTGAGGAAGCCTTAAGACTATGTCATTTATCACATGGGATGGCATTTATCTTATCTACCACCTTAGGCAAAAAGTCAGGCAACTAGTCTAAGGAAACAATTTCCCACTAAACCAGGACAGATAAAAATTTCATGGGAGAACGTTTGCCCCCACTTAAGATACCAGTCTTAGGACAGTTTTGGACAAGATGCCTCTCATGGTGCACTTTAGTACAGGAAGCTGAGATAACTAGCTTAGACTAGACACTGAATTTATGCATGGATAAAATTAAGGAAACCTCTAGAAACTCAAACCATGTGTGAAAACTTCAAAATGTAGAATTGGCCACTGAATGTAAAATTATATTAACCTCATCAAGAAAGCCAGATAAAGAGCAATTGAATTAAAGCAAACAGAACCACCAAAACCATTCATTGTTGATGTTTTGGTTTTATTTTCTAATTTTTAAAACTGAGTGCATCTGAAATCAGTACTTCATTAGCAAGAATCATACATACATATGTACAAATCCACCACATGTATATTCTTTTTTTTAATATATATTTTAGTTCCTGTGAAAACTACAAATGAATACAGTTCTGCTGCTGTAAGAACATCCATCCCCAAAGAAGTCTGACTACAGCAAAATAATTTTACATATAAAATTTCTCAGGACTCTGCTTTCCTGGCAAGAAACTTGGAAGGCAAAGAGAAACAATGGCTGGTTTTCCACCTTTTTTTTTTCTCATTCATCAAAACTGAACTGTTACTTTTTTAGTAACAATTCAAATACTATGGATTAACTACAAATATGACCTCCAAAATAAAAATCTAGAAAAGAGGAGAACTATTTTAATCTGATGTTTTTGAAGTAAACATTTATTTGAGAAACTTCTTAGGAATAGAAGCATATTGAAGAACCAATATACGACAGCAAGAAAACTGACTTTTATGCAGTACATTTTCTAAATCAGAATATTTCCTTTCAGATTTGGCAGAAAAAAATTTAAGAGTAATGAGTTTTAAACTTTCCTCCTTACCTTTTCTCGATGTCCAATTCTTTTTACCAGGTCTGAAGGAAAGAAGCAAGAGAGAAACACAAGGTATCCCCACACAAATTATTACACTGAAACCAAAAAGGTGGTGGTGAGGACATCTTTCTAAAGGTCTATATGTACCCTACTCTTCTCAGTTCTTTGAAAGAATTCCCTAGCAAATTCCAATGACAGCACAGCAGATGGGACTTTCTCCCGTACACCTCACATGAACACCTCTCCATTGATTATTATCATATGTGTATAGAAAAGCGCATAAGGAAACGAAATATTTATTTGCTCGTGATGCTTTAAGAACGTTTAGATGATAAAATATACCAAAACACATAGCATATTACCCAAAACTCACTGCATCAAGGTACAACAGAAGTATCATTAAAAAGGTATTACTACAATTTTAACTTAATCCTTCCAGAATGAGGTAGGTTATTAGAATGAAGATAATTATTCTAGTCCTTGAGTACTAAGTGACTCTCATGTTCATAAGTTAACAGCATCAGACAATGATCTAGTTTCACAGCCCAATCAGCTTTGTCAAGCTCCTGACATGCTGAAGAGCTGGACTTCTCCACACTATCAAGTATTTACATTTTGAAAGAGATGTAAGGAATAACTTCTTTCTCAGAGTTATCACCTCAGCTCTTTAGGTGTGAGTAGGAACACACTTGAAATTAAAAGACTCCTGCTTTATAAGAAAGGAGGACAAAGAAAAAACCAGAAGAATACTGTATTTTTAAAAAGTTAAATAACTTTTCAAGTCAAGATTGAAGTGCATTCTAAAAAAAGATATTGCAAAAACTAAGAGAAACAATTCAATTCACTTATACTGATAAAGACACTACTACTCAAGCTGCCAGCCTTCCACTGTTTTCCAGTATGGAAAATATCCAAAAAATGAGAATTGCAGGAGCTCATTGCTTCCTTGCTTACACTCATACCCAAGGGACCTCAGCAGTGAAGACAAAATCATCTGCCTTTTCTGAATAATTTGTATAATGCTGCTGTATTTGTAGTTGAGTATTTATGACAAACTAAGAATCTTTTTTCTTGCTTGGGAGCAGGTGGATGTAGATTCACACATTGCTGGCTACAGGGTGGGTCAGAATTTGTGCTTTGTTTTATACTGTAGCCTTATTCCATTTCTCTGGATACCCTGATACTACAGTAATATTTGAAATCAACATGAAAACAACACCTTAAGTATTTTATTTCATTATGTCTAAGTATAGGTGAATTACTGTTACACAGCTAAAATTAAAACCACACTGGGCATGAGAACTTCAACACTAGACCTAAGCCTGCTGTGATGTGATAATGAAGGAGCTGTAAATCTCTGCCTGTCTTTGGTTGGCATCCAACTGGAAACTGATCTCCCATAATTTTTCTTTAAAACATGGGTGTAACTCCAGAATCCTGGCCAACATCTCCTTTCTCAATAAAATAGGATCAACACACCTAAAGATGTGTGAGAGCTACAACCGAACTTATGGCAGATGCCACATTTGCCTACTCACTGCACCACCAATAATGATGAATGCTACTTTGTAAAAGACTGCTCAGTATTGAAAAATAGTATATAAAACCATTTTTAATATGCATGTATATATAAAATGGATTTTGGACCTAGGCAGTTTTGTTTTGGTGGGTCCCCTAACATATAAGCAGTAAAAGTTATAGGGATGTTTTATATTCCCAGTTCCTCACAGAAATGGACTGGGAAAGCTGTTTCCAATACTTTACCGGTCTACATTTTAATAGGGAAAAATAACTGCTGATTATTATGAAACAATGAGCCACATTTCAAGTAATCCAGCCAATCAGTAGAAGGGATTTGAAGCCTTCTGGTTTATATTTGCGTGCAAACAGCTGTATTTCATTTTTTAGCCTCTTTGTTTTCCAAAGCTTTTTAACTTTTTGTCAGATAAAATTCCGGTTGTCATGGTGGCCAAGACACCAGCAAAATTAGGGTGGAGGAAGGGTGAGAGTTAAAGGGGAATGGAAAGCCCCCTGGTTGAAGTCTGTAAAAAAAAACCACCTCCCAAAAATTAAATGAATGGGTAGAATAAGAACAGTTCATCCGTAGGTAAAATATTGACTCCAGAATACATTATTTGTAATTGTAAATACTGGTTATTGTTGTGATCTCAAATCACAATGCCTGCTAAAAAATAGCATCCAAAATACTCTATCACACAAACTTGATATCATAAAATTCTTAACTTCCTAATTTTGCTAACAACTTATAACTTCCTTGGGAAACTGTTTGGATTTATTTTAATAAAGCGGTTGGGGAAGAATGAACACTGGAAGAATTCCAGCTGCAGTACGTGCAGTTCTTAAAAATTAAAAATAATACAATAATTTCATGACTTTGTAGCAGTTTATTGCCTCTTTCGAGATTTACTTTTAAATTTAATAAGTTTTTTGCACTATAAAAACCTGAGTAGAATTTCAGTAGGGTCAAAAAGTCTAAATCTAGCTGGCACTGCAAATTAAAATGAGCTTGGTATTCCCAGTTCAGATCTCCTGGGACAGAAGTTAATGTCACAGAACTACTGTATACAGAGTATAAATCTGTGCTCCATATTCCAAGTACTCCATGCATTGGGCTTTCATGCTGTCTTGATGAAGCCTTTATTTAAGTGTTATGGGAAGCTTTGATTAGGAAAGATCCCAAAAATAATTGTAAGACTCAGCAGACAGCCTAAAAAAAGAATACATCATGTTAGGTAATGGCCAGAAGTCTGAGCAGAAGTCACAGGACAGTGCATGAATTCATGTGTGCTTTCAATCTCTTCAAAAAGCAGCCATTTCAGAGACAGTGGAGAACATCCAAAAGAAAACCCCAGCATTTAAATTCAGTAGGCTGAATTCAAAGACTTGCTCAGAACTCTGACCTCCAGATACAGCCTTCTCATGGCAAACACAGCAAGCAGTTAAAGTAACCTTTTAAATCATTTCTCTCTGATATGGCCCAAGTTGACCCTCAAATTCCATGGGATGCTTTGCTACAAACTAATCAGAAATGCAAAACGTACTTCTTAAAAATTGTTTATGTTCTATGTAAAATTGATTTTTTTTCCCTTTAATACTAAAATTTGGTCCATCTGTTGAGAAAACAAAATATTCTAAATATATACAAAGAGTAGAACTGCTTCATTCCACTAGCTATATCCTGTGGTAGATGCATTTTCATCAGTATGTTTGTCTTGTAGACAAAATGAATATCAGATGGTGGTTCTGAAAAAGGGCAGACCTAACATGAGGTGATTAGTTTCAAAAACAGATTTTTATTCTTGATAAATTATTACCAAATACAATCATCTGTTGATTGAGGATATAAAACAGATTGGTCATACCATAACCCACAGGTTAAATGAAAAACGGAAATAATAAGTTTATTTAACATAGTCTTGCATTAAGTTCCTGAGCAGTGCAAATCTAAGGCAAATAATTAGATTTCCAATTTAAAGATATACATTTGTTAAATCAGACATTTCTTGAGGTCATCTATGTCTTTATTCATTGTTCTATCCACATTGTGTGCTATACATATAATACACAGACTTTTAAAAATGTGTATAAATATATCATTTCAACTTGTAACCAATGATTCATGTACTTTGTACAAGACTTATCAAGTGGAAATTCCATTGACATTTCATTCAATAAAGTTGATAATCTATTACATTTGTAGATTATTTGTGAAGAAAGTACAAGAATACTGCTGGTCTACAAAAATAAATTCTAGTTGAGTACTACAGAGAAAACAAAAGTGTTTCTTACACCAGTAGGAGCCCTAGAAGCAAAGAATTTTGACTTACTAAAAGCAAATCATAGCATAAATAAATATGGCAGTTTGAGGAAGAAATTATGCTCCTCCAAAACTATCTTCTTTTATCTTAAATCAATTATAGCTGCACTGTGTTTAACATGAAGATGGAAAAAACCCAGTGATCCTAAGTTTTCCCAACATTCACTTAGAGTTAAGTAAAAATTGTGACATACTATCATATTTTCATTGGTTTCTACAACAGGTAATTATCTAGGAAACATTCCCTACATAAAAGTTCTCACGACAATGATAAAGTTACAGCCATGAATATAAGCGTTCCAAGTTTAGTAGTGACAAGCTTACAAAATGAATTCACAAAAATTTCCCGTTCTTAGAGACAGTTCTGTGACAAGATTTTAAAAACAAAGCTACCCGCTGACTACAAGTGTTTACCTCCTTTATGTTCCATTACCTGGAATTCTCCCACCAATCATAAAACTTATTCTGTTCTTCTGTTAAAACTTCTAAAAATGTATGCTAAATCAATAAAAAGCTATTATTTTGCTTCTGGTTTAGTTATTGTGCAAAACTTTCATATATAAGAAGAGCTTCACCCGCACTTATGCTCCAGCTCTCAGTAGCAGGTTTATTCTTACAACATTCAACATTCATACACATTTTTACCATACCGGAGGAAAAAGCAGAGAATTTTGCATTCTCGAGTAGACAGAACTATTTAAAGTGAAGAAAAACCAACACCACTAATTTTACTTTAACATAATTCTGAGATTCTTAAAGCTTTCATAAACAGGCAAGTGGTTTTGGAGATTGCTTCTAAATAGGTGCAATTGAATTTTACACTTCTGATTAAGCACTTGAAAGTGCCTAAGTACAAAAAGTTCCACTGATGTGTAAATTACAATTTTGGGTTTGTTTGGTTGGTTTTTTTTCCCCAATAGCCTGTAATTCTGTAGTAGGTATCAGAATTTTCCAAAATATGGCTATATATTTTAATTGGGCAATTATTATATTTGAATTAGTTAATGAAACTCTTACTGTTTAGAAAAGAGTTTTGTTGCCTTTTTTTAAAATTTGTGCAATTCAAATGATGATAATGGTAACTTGTTTTATTTTATTGAATGTTTTGCATTTTCATTGCAGACTTTTTCCAGATGGGAATTAATGGAGACCCCTAAGAAGTTTATCATGGTTTCTAGCCAGTGGAATATAAATATTTCTTGTACTGCCTTTTGAGTATTTTTCATTCATTCCAAGTGCTATTACTCTGGATTTGATATAATTGACTCCTAAGCCTGATACTCCTCTGAATACCATCATTTCGTTCATAAGGCATGAGGCACACTGAAGTAAAGGGATCAGCAATCATCATTCATGTGAAGTTTAATTCTTCCCTCCCTATCAGCCATCTGTATTTATTCTCCTGTTGTAGCTTTCTCCCCACCCCACTCCTGACTTTTTGCATTGGAGAGGCTCCATGGTTCCTGACAAATGCACAGGGGATTGACGGGTTCACAGTCTCCTTGGCGAGGTGTACTTTTCTGCATTCTGCTGTAAGTAACATGCAGGAGAGCACCTACCTCGGATTATTATTCCATTTGCCATCTTTGTATTATGAAACAGTAACAGTAAAATTATACAAATAAATTCATATCAGACAGTAAAGGTGGAATAAACAGCATGAATGGGAAAATTCAAAAAAAGCACCCAAAGTCTTTCTCTCT
Source organism: Falcunculus frontatus (assembly GCA_013398115.1). NCBI lineage: Eukaryota > Metazoa > Chordata > Aves > Passeriformes > Falcunculus > Falcunculus frontatus. The sequence continues at coordinate 282,930 of VZRV01005762.1, read as the reverse complement.
TTCTCTCCTCATATTTATAACAGCCAATAAACCAAACTTCTATAATATCAATGACTGACAATTCATATCAGTCAAGTAGAAGCTCAGGGAGTATTTCTCAGCATTTACTGTTCAGAAGAACAGTGTTCCTTCACTGAAAGGGAGGGAACACTTCATCATCTTAGTTAGGTACCATTCCAGAGGGCCTGCAAATTAATACACGGACTAATTTTGTAATTTTCCTGTATATTCTCTAACTATTTAACAATGTACCAAAGAAATACCATCTTCACATGGGCATTATTAAGAAGTTTAAATAAGGATACTCTGGTGTTTTCTATTCTTCCTCCCCACTCTCCCTCAAAAGCTTCCTAAGTTTAGTTATGAGTATGGCCTTATCTTAGCCTGTAATTTTCACAAAATATAAGTATCATTGCTGCAGAGAAAAATTTAGCCATGCTTAACTTAGCAAATAAATCACTTGAACACACCATTACATAGCTCCTGAGGATCATAAAGTAGGTCTAGCATGGAGCTGTCACTAAGAAACAAAGACAAATTACATTTCCCCATACCAAATAACTTCCTATCAGTGGGCTCAGCTGTGACAACAGAAATGTTTGTCTTCTCTTTTTCTGCCCTAGGACTGAGAGCCAAAAGAATGCTCAGTCACCACTGTGGATGGTCCCACAAAGAAGCTCAGTCTCTGACTTTTCCACTTTGAATTTTTTGTTTTGTTTTTATTTTCTAAGCTCCAGACAGCATTTTTTTGATCTATCACCTTAAGTAAGGTGAACAACTGGCAAAGTCTGCACCTGCTTCACATCTCATAAAGTGAGATTATGCAGTGTGTTGGCTAAATATGTATAGGTTTTTCTGCTAGGGATGAAAGTGTGCAAGAATACCACTTCTCTGTCATTGAAAAATTACAAAAATAATGTGCAACTCTTTCTTCCTGCAGATAATGTCAGTGAAACTCCGAACAACTTTTTATTCTCTAGCATCAGTGGAGTGTGTTCACCTCTCTCTGAAAAGGAGATTTCTCTGAGTCTTCTAAGTATCTGACCAAATGTTTTGCAACCTTTCATGAAAAGAAACTTACCAAAAGCGCAGTCTATTTTCCTGAAAATTTCCTCTTTAGTCCTCTGGGTCCCAAAGTGTACTGGCGTCTTTCCTTCCTGACTCTAGGCAAAGACAGATACTCTAAAACACAGGTATCTCGGCTAAGTAAAAACAGGACAAGATTTGCTCGATGTTTGTTTTGGGGGTTGTTTGCACTATGAAATACCCCATATGGGAAACTAAGAAAGAACCCTCAGATCCTGGCTGAGACAACTGCAGAGTGATAAACTGCAGGCAGAAAGAATGGAAAGGGACTTCAGAGCACAAGATTAAAAAACTCACCAAGTTTAGGCTTCCTCTTGGCATGCAGAAGTTAGCCGAGGGATGTGAAATAGTCTAGGGCTTCAGGGGAGCCTAAGAATGACCACCAGGGGAAGATCACACTGTCTTTTCACATAAGGCCCTTTTGCAGATGCATGGAATTAGAGTTACGGGCTTGGATCAAAATCAGAGCTATTTTCTGCAGTTCATCATGTAATTGAAAAAGTAAAAGCACTCAAAAAATCTCCCAACCTTGCCTGGTATACAATTGTAAAAAAGTAGTAGAAAGAAAGGAGTCCCTATATACCATTCTGTTTGCATGCAGAAAAAGTTCCAGAGAGCCAGAGAAGAGCAGCTGCTCTTTTCACTAACCAGCTCAAGACTTTTTCTAATGAAAGCTATTTTACATTCAGAAGGATAACAGGTTTTTGAAGCCAATGGATCAACAGCCTATTTCTTTGACTCTAGTGAAAAGGCCAATTTTATCAAGGTTAAATACAAAAATAAAGATAAGAAATAGCCATTTAGAGTAGCTTATTGATATTCCTCTTTTGCTTGAACATCAATATATAACTTTTGCCTCAGTTATGTTTGAAAGAATGCTCCTCACAACAACAAATTAACAGGAAGATGCCTTGGGAAGCATTGTCAGGATACCCATAAACATACTGCGCAACTTCAATCACTGTATGTTGTTTCTATCATTTGATATGTACATGGATTTATCACAATGGTGATATTGAGTGCCACAAAGTTTTAACTACACAGTTAATTTCTCTTTCGAGTATTCATTTTTAACTTATGAACAACAGCATCAACAACATACAACAGTATAACATAGCATGAAGACTTTCCACAAAAGCCTTTCTAAAGAATGAGCACTCTACAGAGATTCTTTTCTAGACACTTAATCCTTCAGAAAGAATAATTTCCAGGCTTTGCAGATCATTTACCTTCCACAAAAGCAAAAGAGATATCCTGGAGAATCAATTTATAATATTTTTAGAGCAAGCCTTTCAGCCTTTTGCTTTCAGCCTTTCCATAGCTACACAGGAAAAGCACGGCACAACACATGCAAGGTTATGAGAAACAAACCAGCATGACCCAGAGACTGACAGCCAGTCCGTGTAATGGAAGTGAGCATGTGCTTGGTGAAACCCTGGTTCCAAGACAGTTACACTCTAGATCTCTCTTCTCTGAGATCAGCTACCTGCCTGCCTTTACTCATGCTGGACTTTTTAGTTCTGCTCCAAACTGTTTCTCCTCTTGTTGGGACAACAGGGCAATGCTTTTTCTGTCAAGTAAAATCCCAGAGACACTCACTGACACTGAAAATGAAATGAACTGGCTGTTGTACAGTCAGAACACATTCATGTTTCCTATACAACTAACTTACATTGATTGAAGTTACAATGCAGCTACCTTGATAACCTTGAGCTCCCAAACTAGTATTTTCATGTGATGTATAGGAGGTGAGACTAAAATTCTGCTAAGAGCATGATAATATGTAATTATTTACTGCAAACTGATTTGAAGTCAAAAAAGGCCAAGCAAAAAACTACAGTATTATTTTTTTGTGTCACAACTGATAAGTATTCACCACATAAAGAGCAGCTTTTGTAGTCCCCATTTTTCAGAGGTGTTGACTTGCAGGACAGTAAGGGATAAATACAAAATTGCTGAGTGTGCTCAACGAGCAACCTGAGTAATGAGGTATAGCACTATCTTTTCTAAATGGAAAAACATAACCAGAAAGGGCAGGAAATGCTATTAGAGAAGCTTTTAAAAAAATCAACTATTTAATACAAAGTTTTCAATTACTTCCAAAGATGTGAGATACATTTAACAATTTCCTTTTCCCATGCCTGTTTTTAAGACTACTATGAAAGAAAACAGACTGAAATAACAGAACGGATGCTGCAAATAAATATATCGGAAATTTCTTTATTTTACCAGCTGTTTCACTTTCAAGTGCAAATTCTCTCATTTTTCAAAATTTACTAACATGCTCATCAAATGTAACGGAGAAAAAAATCCAGAGCCAGCAATACTAGAATAACTATACGAAAACTTCTGCAGTATAGAAAAAACCTCAACATTTTATGCCTGCATTCTCCTTTGAGTGACCTCTAATGCCATTAAGATAGCTTGTGACAATCACCATATTATCACTAATGTTGCTGTTATAGGAGCTCTGTAAAACAAGAAGACAGTTGTTGAAATAGAGACATAGTTAAGACCAGTTGAGTTCACTGCTAGATAAGGTCCATCATTAAGTATCAAACTTCACAGCAACAAAAACTGGGAAATATATGAAACTTCAGGGTGAGATGTGCTGACCTTGTAAAACATACTAAACCAGTGACAATTTGTGTATCAAACAATTTGTCTGCCAAATATTCACACTTACATGATCCACCATGTTAGCTGACAAACCACCAAAGTGCAGGACAGTGGCCTTAGACAATACATTTCCCCCTCTTTTGCCACAGAACAGAAAGGTCATCTGGAAATATGTCTAGGGCTGTATTCTACCTGCACCCTGCAGTATTTGAAACCACTCATCAAGAAAACTAGGATCAATGTAAAACACAACAGTAGCTCCCCCATATGTTGAGTGGCTGTGACATTTCAACCATGCAATTTTACAGCAGGCAACAAAGAAGATTGGGAATTCAGGGTTAAAATCTCCAGTGAAATTTTGTCTTATAAAGTAATGAATGTTGACCAAGAGAGTAAATCAAATGGATCTCCTAACAAACTGAAAACAGCTGTTTGGCTGAGCGTGTCTCTGATTTAAGTTTGGTAATTATTGCCCTACTGTGGCTCAAGGTTATTCTGTATTAGTGAAATAGGATATCGTAGGAAAAGCATCCAACTTCTTAATTTACTGTAGCATCAAAAATTCCACTGTATAAAAATAAGCCGGAAATGTAACCTTCCAAAAACTTACCTATAAACCTTCTAAACGCCCATTTATTCATTCTTCTCACGCACAATTGCACAAAATTTGATTACAATAAACTAGAATATCTAATGCCGAACAAATGATATGTCACCTTTAGTCACTCCAACTATGTTTTCACATAAATATACTGAAAAACAACATTATGGAGTCAGTGATAAAGCACCTTCGCTTAATAGCCCACTCTCTGGACTACTATGGCGTATGTTAGCATGCAGAAAAATTGTTTACATTCTCACAAGAAGAAACTTTCTTTTAAGGTCTCCTCATACGAATAGCAGCACAAGACACAAAGCCACTAAATTTAATTTTTCAAAATTTAAAAACTTGTTTGAGAAAGCATGGGAAATGAGAAAGCATTTCATTTGATTAATGAAAACAGAGTTCACTCAATTAATGCTTGATTCCCTCTTAAATCCAAACTACACTGCGGTTTTATTAGTTGCTTTTATCTAGGTTATTAGATGCCTTTATTACCTAAAATACATGAATCAATTACCTATGTTAATAACATAATTACTATGGTATTATTGATCTTCCTGTTGGACATCAAATAGTGTACAAGTCCGTGGAAGTATAAAAGTGACTCTCCAGCCAATTAAAATGTCTAAAAAGTTAATAAAACCCCTGTGTGTTCTGTGAACATCCTAGTATGATTTCTGCTCTGGAAATTCAACAACAAAAACAAAATTGGCTCTCCCTCAGACACAGACTGCAATTTTTCAGTCAGCAGCAATTACTGTACATTGCTAATGAATCTTCAATTCTAATACAAAAATATTTTAATAAACATTAACACAATCCTTGAAAATTATTATAAATCCAAGTACTTATCCTTTCTGAATCTTTCTTTCAAGACAAAGATTCAAAGATTCTTTCAACTTTCTTTAGGAGTCTTAAAATAAAATTATTCAGGTAATTTAAGGTCAGCTCCAAGTAAACACTGAACTCAGTTCAGTATATTACTACAGAAAAAATTTCATTTAGAGAGTGAGTTATCATAGATTAATTGCAAACAGACACTTCAAGGGCAATCTCACTCTATCCAGCACAATCACACTCTTCTTTTGGTTTCCTATTTACTCAGTTGAGATACATACAAATTAAACCTTTGTCAAAAGTCTTTATGTGCATCTTTGCGTATATGTACACTCTAAAATCCTGAAAATTACTGGGTATATGCCACAGAAATAACCTTCTGAAAATACCACTGTGCTAATATATTTTTTGTCAAAAAGACCAGACAAACTCAAGTAAGAATAGTAGTAAAGTGAGTGTTCATTCACTTTAAGAAAGACTGGGCTCTATGCAAGTCTTTCTGCATACATAACACAAAACAGGCAGACTTCAATCTGAAATCCCTTCTGCATATTCTTTGCCAAGGAGCAATTTCCATACTGACATTGTTTAAATCACTTAAATCACACAATAGAAGCCAATAAAGGCACTTTGGTTATGGGAAGGATCAAGACTTGCACCCAGTCAAAGACCCCCCAGCAACATTGCTGAAGAAACCAACTGGAAGCAAGTGAAGTCCCCATTGTTTTGAATTAAGGATCCCCTAAGAGAAGAATGAAAGCGAAAGAAATAGAAGGACACAATAATTCTGATTTATCTGGTGATGTCAAGATCCTCTATACTTATGGTAACATCAGAGATAACTTCACACACTAAGTACCAGCTGAAGTACAGCGAGCTCCAGCCCTGCCCCTTATAGAAGGATGGGAAGCAAATCACCTAAAAACAAGGTCTACTGACTCAGACAGCTTCAGAGGTTTTCCCTGCACACTTTCAGGCACCCCTTGGAAGAATTTTTCTAGCTGCTTCTCAGTCTAAATGCAGTCCAAACCCATCCAAATTTAGCAGTTTGGCTTTACTGGAACATAGAGGGTAGGCCCAAAGAAATCTTTGGGCACCTACAAGTCATTCTTCAGCACCAGCATCTGATGTAAATTTTCACATTACCTACCATTTTTTATGTATCATCTTATGCATAAACACACTCTGGATCCCTGAATGACACCAAGTGCTGTCATAACTAAGGACAATTATCAATTATGTACTAATAGGCTGTTTCCCTATGGCACTTCATTTCATAGAAATGTATCACAAATATTCCATCAAAATGAGGATGCAGATGGAAGAGGATGAAAATAGGTCACCTTGTCATTAAGCAGATTGAGTTTGGCTTAGTCTGAATAGAAGTCTTTCACTGGCATTTAAATTCAATAAAGTTGATTTGATTTAATTTAACATGTTGATTTCCATGAAAAACATAAAATAACTAGGAAAGGATTGCAAGCTTCTATAATAAAACATGGGACAACTTGATGCACACATTTCCAAGGAGCTCTGTTCAGGAGAAACCTAACCCTAAAGGCAAATCTTTAAGCTTAATGTTCCAAAAACTCCTTCTGTGCCCATTTGCATCTGCCTTTCACAGCTAAATTAATTCCTGTTTAAGCCTTCCCAGGTTTCAAAACTTAAGTAGAGCAACACAGAAGCCACGAGTGGTTCAATGCAATATGGAAACCTACAATATGCATACAGACAAGTATCTTGTGATACACAAGACAAGGACCTTGTGAAAACTTATCTGTGGGTGCTTATGCAACAGTAAAAAAGTAGGTATTTGTAGTGCTCATCCTCAGTCAATTTTTTTAAAAACGGGAAATCTTAGAAATCTGGCTGAAATTTTAGGATTTAAATCTTTCCTCAAACCAGAACTGGTTCGAAATCTTCTACCTGACAGAAGCAGGTACAGACTAGCTTCAGTTTGAGGTTGCCTTTCAGCAGTAGTGCTGAGCAGCATCATTGTGCAGAAAGAGCAAAATGCACAGCATCAGAAATAGTCTATAAAAGATAAAGCATGACTTTATTGTTTAAAATTTCTGACTGAGCTAAAAGCACAGTGTGCTATGTTCTTGTATGGAGGGCATCAAGCCAGGGTGTTTCACTTCCTGAGAAGCAATCTAGCCAGTTTTGGATCTGATCTCCACACAGGAATACAGAAAAGTCTTCAGCATGATCATTCTACATTATAAGTAATATGCAATACAAAATTCCACTACGCTAATTCAGTATCTTCCAAAGGCATACACAGTCTTCAATATTCACTGAGACAGTTCTAGAAGGTAACTATAAGGACTGGTGTAATATCAAATTAACTACCTCTTCTGAAACATGACAAAACTGACCATTTCTCTGCAACGGCTATCACAGGGCAGATATTCCAATGCAGACTGCTCATTGACAGACAACGGCTAGGTCCTTCATCTTTTAACTCTGGCTTCCATGATTTACGTAACAAGAACCTACTTACCAAACCCCAAAACACTTAAAAATGCTTAAGCTATTGTTTCTCCTCAAAACATGTAATAAAGTACAATTTTAGTTCTTTAAAACCTGTATTACATATTTTTCCCTAAGAAAACTAATTCCTATTTCCCTATTTCATGTAGGAGTCATTACTTAGTTACATAGAATGCTTCTATTTCCTCTGTCTCTAAAATACTCGAATGCTGAACAGAGAAAACAAGTCAGAGATACAGGAACAGTTATTTTAATCCCCGACAACATTCAGTTGACATTTTGTTTTATTCTGTTTGCATGATGTTTTTCATTTCAAGATCAATGATGCTTTCCTCTTAATTAAATTATGCTTTCACACACTACCACACAAACTTAAAGATGAGCTCATCCACCACCAAAATGCCCCTGCAGTCAGAATGCAGTTAGTCTTACAATAAGTACTTTGAAATTTCAAATGAAAAAATCTTAAACAGTGACTACAAGATCCAGCAATATATGACTTCTATTGGTTAATATTTTGCAAGCACTGCAAAACAACTTCTTTCTTGCACTATACTAAAGACAGACATAATAAAAATAGAGCACAATCTATAAAAATGAACAGAATCAAATCTTTTGATTCCTCTGCCATGTTGCTATTCACACTATGGAGTTGCCCCCTCTTTACAATACATCTGGAAGAGTGTCCAGAGCTACAATGTTTCTGAAGATTATTTTTGTAATACGGTCCAGAGTAGAGGTGAGCTCTTTAAAACTCCCCACCAGTCAGAGTTAGAAAGACCTGTTCTGAATGTTTGACATCTACAGAAAACAATTCAAAAAGGGGTATAATCTTAGGCTAATTTACTAAAAATCTTAACACTGCTGTCAGTATCTCTGTATGTGGCTATCGGCAGTGACAGTATGCAAGTGTCCTTACACATATTGCAAGTCACTGCCCAGCTGTACAGCAGCTGGCTCCAACTAAACCCAGAACAGGTCAAGGGTGATGTGAATCCTCAAAGTACTGCCAGCTTGTTGTGTTTATCTTTGATGGCTGAAGAGTGCAAATGCCAAAAAAAGAAAACAAACCCTTTCCTTAACCTTGGATTTCCTAAATGATTTAATGTCTTTGTATCCTATGAGAAGCAGATCAAAATGTGACACTTGTATCTGTAGACTGGCCACTGGATGTTACAATGCATGTAATAGAGAGAGCAGAAGCCATTAACCAGGCAGATGTCAGCAACCTACCTTGACAAGGACTTGCTCGGAATTATCCACGAAGACATCTGCTGACCTAGCAGTCTCAATGGCATCTCATGATAGGTACACGACTTCTAATTTACAAAGCCAAAGGGTTGGGATTTAGCCAATTTCCAGTCTTTTACACGACGAAGAAATTGTTCTGTTCTAAAGGTGTCAAGCAACATAATGCTAGAGCAGAAATGACCAAAGGAACTATTACAGTGATTCAGCTGTGGAATGAGCTAGAGTGCACCACAGCTCACAGTATTACGTAAGACAGAAGAATTTCTTTAGGAAGATTTCTATATTGATTGCAATTTTATTCTTAGTATTCTCCAAGTAGATAAAAGGAAAAACATGCACTGTACAAAAGCAGACTATACACTCTATTATAGGAATCTAATGGTACAAATGAAGAGTCAGACCTGCCCACAACCCTTGTTACCATTATATGTCAAAGTAGGTACTTCTCACTATACTTTGAATTCTCTACTCACCTAAGTGACTTCATAAACTTCTGATAGTCTTGCCATTTGAAAGCTAACCCTCTTTCAACATAGTACTTGGAATATAAACATGGTATATGGGTACAGAATTAAACAAACATTAAAATTTTAGTTAATTAAAATATATAGAGTTCAGGGAAGAAAGTAGAGGTACAGCTGAGATTTAAAAGCAGGAACTTCAGCCAGTTCTGCTCAAAAGAACACTTGGTTACTGCTCTTGATTACTAGCATGGCTGTGCCACAAGATGAGGTTAGTCTCATTTGCTTGGGCTTTCCACTTCATTGCTCTTTCTCTACATCCTCTTTTCCCTCCACCCATGTCCCCTCCAGCCCATCCACTTTCAGTTCAATTTTCATTTTTAAGTAATAATTCAGGTATTTTTTGAAAAGTCAGCAAGACTGTTTTCTGTTCTGAGAATAACTTTGGTAGCAAGAGAGGAAAAAACACAAAAAAATTGTATTTCCCATTGCATATGATGGTCCTAAAAACTCACCAGCAACCACCTTCTTGCTGTGACCTCAGAAATTCTGCAGTTATTGCTGCATAAGAAGCTTTACCGGGGAGAGGTGGGTTCTCATCCTATCTAGCCCACAGCCTCACGTTTAGAGAATAGGCTGTGGCTAATTTGGGTCTGAACCCTCTCAAACTGATCTCCAAAAGACATTAGGCACACAACTAGTCCTAGTGACTTCATCTGGACTACTCATCACCAGCAGCAAAAAATTTCCTCTGTTTGGCTTTAAAAATAACATAAGAAGGAAATAAATGGATTGCCACCAGCATTTCCTAAGAAACATGGATCCATCTGATCTCTGGTAATGATTTTGTACTTTGCATCTTGAATAATGAGTCCTGGTTTTGTGTTCCTCTACTTACTAGTGGGGCTAGACACCTACATTTACTATGGATGTAGGTGCTTTTATTTAATTCCAATGGAAACCTTAAGACTAGTTTACATATAAAACTGTTCACATTTCAAAAATTCCCCCATGGGCATTTAAAACCCTTGGATTTAAAGCTCAGAAAATCAAAATATTCTTAATGCCAGGTAAGCACAGTTAGTATAGATGATACAAAGTACCTTAGAGTTCTATGATGTTCTTCCACCTCAAAAAACCAAATGCAGATCAATTTGTTTTATAGTGGTAGATGACTATATGAAATACATACACCTATGAAAACAAGGATAAGGCACACAAACATATTTACAAACAGTTCAGGAATGCTCCTGCTGCCTTGTTTTGGACTCAGTTCTATTAAAAGACACACATATATAATAAAGAACTTAGATAAATTTTTTAAAACCAACATTTTTCACAATATAAGTTTTTACATGACCACTGAACTTCTATTTCAACAAAGTCTTTCACATCACTATAGACTGTAATGACACTGAATAATGCTCATTCAAATAGTCTCACTGAAATCAGATAGGGGCAGACTGACAAACAATTACTTCTAGATGAGAGCTACTCACATAAATAGTCCCAGAAAACTGGACTGAGCAAGTCAACAATTTTGAGAGTCTGGATCTATATAAACAACTACCAACATACCAACTTTAATTTAAGAGCAGCTCTGCTCTTACCATGCCTTTGCCTATTGTACGTTTGATGAGGTAATTGTTTTTTCTTAAATCAACATCACAAGATTATCTATAGCTGAAGACAGCTGTGAATCCCAACTTAAAAAAAAAAAAAAAGAAAAGTTCTATTTTACCTTTCAGGCAAAGAGAGCTTTATAATTGTTACTTTCTCTAGTAATTTCTTCCCTCTTCCATTATTTCATTTAAAGTACTTTAAGTAATTGACTACAAAAGAAATTAGAAAATATTTTCCACATAATAATACTAGAATACCTGAATGTAATCCAACATAGACTTAATAGATATGAGTTGTCACAGATTGCTGTCTTCTAAATAATATTTTAAAACATCTTGCTCTTTATATTTTAACATCTAGATTGTGAGGTCCAGTTACAAGTGTTTACCATAGAAAACTCGGTCAAGCTGGTGTTTGACCTTTGACAGGAAGCTGCCCTCACTCCAGCTAGTCCCAACAAACTAGGCCCAAGACAATAAGCTGCTTTATAGCTATTAGGTAGGCCAGTGTGTTTCTCCAGGAAGACCTCAAGCTGAAAAGCCAACACGCTTGACAACCACAGCCAAGGTACCAAGGGCCCAAGCACTAGACATTAGAAAACAAATGGAAAAGCACACATGGCTACATCTGGAATCCTAATGGGCCACCAATGGTTCCCAGCTAAAGGAAGAATTACCAATGTTATTTTATCATCCCTTGTGCTAACTTAGCTGTTTATGTACAGCAATAAATGATTTTTTAAAAACATATTTGGGTCATTATGTCATATACCACCAGCAAGTACGATTGTTTTATTGTGCTTGGAGTCAAAATACACTGTTATACCCAGATGTGAGGGAAGTTCAAAACCTCTAGTCCTTCTGTATTCATTCCTGTTGGACAAATGGATTAAGTTTTTAAAAGAGAAACTGAGAATTTTTATGGCCTGTACTCCCATCTCACTAGTAAAATTCGCACTGATATTTTCCTACAGAAGTTTGCCTTGCCAATGATAACATTAAATATTACCTTAGTAAGCAACCCAAAATTTCAACCAACAGGAAATGCCACACATTTTATTGTCAAAACATCCCCATTCTCTTCTTCCAAAGCCACAAAATGTTATATAAAAGAAATAATTTTGATTTTTTTTTTTTTTTACCTGAGCCCCTACTGAAATTCAAGGCAAAGTAATCACTGCGCTGTGGAATGAAACTAAAATACATAAATATTTATTAACAGACTTAATAAAGGAGGACTCTGAAGTTACGGCCCTGAATTTATATGTGCAAACCCCAGCTTTTCCAAAATCTACAATCAGAATATTGTGTTTCCATGTGATGAAACACGGGATTTGTGCAAAGACTCTTGCATAGTATTTCTAACCCTAGCACTATGGCATTTAAACTTTGAAATCAAAGCAGAAAAAAAAAGTTAGATCCTCCAGAATTTTCTGCTTGAGAAAGCAACAACTTAGTAAACAAACAGCAAAAAGTATATTATTTTTACAAGACATTATAATAATTTAAATGAAGGGTTCAACATTTTTTGGCAATACTATTCTAAAACTGACTGTATTCCAACAGTTTAAACCAACATTTATCAACAAAATACTTCACAACTTTCTGTTCCAAAAGACATTGAAAGAATTTGAAAAGAAGTGCATTTTAGCGAGTGACGAATGCAATTTCAGAAAATGTAATTCTAATAGTACTAACATTCCTTTTAATGGAGGCTGGATCAATTTGCAGTCAAAATGAGTAAACAATTCAAATAAATCAGGTTTTCTTCCCCTTCCATTCTCATTCCCTTTTTTCCTACTTGATGCTAGCCCTGTTGCACTTTCACTCCATTTTTTTCCACTTCTTGCAGGGGGTGAAGGTATGTGTCCAGGCTGAGGAGTTTCAGGGGAATGGTAGCTCTCAGTTAAGAAAGCCATTTCTCACAGAAGAAACAGAAAATTCAATAGAAATACACCAAAAGTCTACAGCTAACTCCAGAATAGAATGCAGTTTCCCATTACCTAAATTTTCGGGTATCATTTAACGTCAAGGTGCAGTTGAACAGAGCTGTAGTTTCTTTAATCTAGCTAGGAAGGTTGCTAAGAGTGTGCACACACTTATCACAGATTAAACTACAACTGTGCCAACCCTTTCACAGCGAGTGCAGGGCAAACCCTGTGGGGAAGGCTGCTGACAGGCAAATGATCCAAATTAGACAGATCACACTGTGGTAAACACATGCACGTCCCAGACATGCAATGCTTATGATGATGATGATGCACTGAGTAACATTCTCAAATCCATTATACTGAATCAAGATGGATGAACTGGTCAATAACCTACAGATGATTTCCAATAAATTAGCTGGGAGAAGACAGCTCAGAAGATTTTAGGGATTCTTCTATCAAATGATGGAAATAACTTCAACACACAATGACTAAAGAAAAAAACAAATAGGAAATCTATTTGCAGCAACATCAATACCAAAAGTTGCTTCTTTTCAGAATAGTTTTGATGGCATTGTTTTTCTTTTAATATTACATTACTGGTAACCCTTATTTGCCATGGAAACACAGACATGAATTTGATACCCTATAGTAGTGGTTTTAAAGCTGACAGAAGAGTGCAGAATGTGAAATTTCCTTGCTTCTGCTGGTTAAAAGCATGATTAAGTAAACAGCTAAGTGCTTCCCCTGATTTCCAGGAACAGCAGAAACACATTAAGTCTAAAGGAAAAAAATACATCCCAGCAACTGATCTCTAGAAAATTGCTTCAGAAGTTTCTGTTCTGTTTCCAAAAGCTACACTAAATAGGGAAACAAAACACTTAAAAATTCCATTCTTGCACTCCTATAAAGTGCCACATCTCTGTGTGATGTAGTGTGCTATATTTATGTTTAACTTTGAGATGACAGTATATATGTGTATATATGCCTATATGTACACATATATGCATATATATATATATTATGCTAACATCCATACATAACAATTTAAAATTATTCAGAATACCTTCTCCTTGATGCCTTTCCAGATGTTTTTTTACTTAATGAAAGAAACAGAGCAAGGATTAGAGAACCATTTCAGAGAAACACAGAACACATTGACAAATACTGAAAAGATAAATACATGTTTTCATTCTCACAGAATGAAATATAAGATACCTTACATATGCCAATTACTCCCTCATGTTACCATTAGGAAAACTTGATCCTTGACAAAAATAGATTTAAAATAAATTTAAATCCCATGGGACCTTATATCAGCAGAAGTGAAAAGAAAGGAAAACAAAAAAAGATCCTCATTTTGTGCTTCCTCTGCATATTAGCTCATATTTTTTTTCCCTTTTCTCCAATCTCTCCCTCTGTATTCTCCTCCTTTCTAAGGGAAGACAAATTAAATGGTGTATTAATCAGTGTTTGCCACATTCACCTGTGCAAGACTATTCATCTTAAGCACAATTTGTTACATTGAAACAAGTTTTAAATAACACAGAAGGTTTGTACAACTACATCACAAACAGAATGAAAAAATGTGATTTACAAAATTCTTACTGGTGAGTTCAGTTTTTGCCACAACAGTGTTTATATTTTCATATACAGAAACTAATTCTAAAAGCATAACTCAAATACCCCTTTCAAAAACCCTGCTGGTATTTATTGGCAGTCTCCATTATGAATTTTAGATGTGTTTAGCAGCAATGATGAGTAATTTCTACAGTTTCTCACTGCACTCTCACAAATCAATTAGAACACATCAGCTTTTGATTTTTTTGGTCTGGCATTTTTTCACAATAACTACATTTTATTGTGGAAAAAATGTGTTTTCCCTCTAGTGATTATTTGGCAAATATGTGTTGAGCATTTCTACCATTAATTAAAGTGGCTAATTTTTGTTTACTTCTTTATGTCCCAGTATCTCCAACAATTTTAAAAAGAATGTACTCAGCTGGCAAGGGGCCTGTTTAACAGCTTGATACAGGACACCAAGGTATTTTGCACATTTTGGGTGCATCACAAAAATGGTGACCTCTTCAAAGTGTCTCTTTGAAGAGGTGGGTTCAACCGTTTTGAGAAGGTAATTATTTAGAAATACACTCCCTATTAGACAATAAGAAATACTTTAAACCGGTGCGTAAGTACATTTTTAAAAGCAAAGAGATGTTTGCAAATGGTTATGAAATACTTCCACATGTGATCATATTTTCACAGTAATGGTGACTATCAAACATTATATTGCACATTAATTTTTATTGTTGAGTAAGATAACGGAGCCAAGAATACTGTAGACTGTACAGCAGAGCCTGCTCCAGCTTATTTCCTGGCCAACTCTTCATACCACAGATGTTGGGCAGCTATCCCAAACCATTCCACATATTTACTGGTGCTCTAATTTTTTCATATTAGAAGTCCTGTGTTTAGCTGTTCTCCTCAGTAGCATTAACCAAGCAGTTCATAAAATCTGTTTTTAAATGCAGCTGCAAATATCAAACTGCTTTGTGAAGCCACTTGTTTCATATTCCCCTTAAGACCACAATCTGCCATTAACAGAGACTAAATGGCCTGTGACTTAGGCAGAGAAAGTTGTTCAAAAGCCAACTAACTTCTTGTTTCAGAGGTACTTTTGAAACAAATGTCTAATGTCAAGTTTAAATACAGGCCTATAATTAACTATGTGGAGCCATCAGAGCTAAAATACAAGCACTGCCAATACAGTGTCCAGCTAAAACTAAATTTTAGTCTTTCAAAGGCTGAACAGGCATAAGTTCTTCAGGCAAAATTAATAATGGAGACCAATGTAGTCTCAACATAAAGTAACCACAGGCCAGACCATCCAGCAGAGGTATATGCAACACAACTGAAGGCTTTTCAAGTTCAAAGCAGCCCAACACTATTCCTACTAATATCAGTGGGCACTCAGGCTAAATTTGTACATGTGAACTGAAATTGACTGTCTTCCAACAGAATTTTCTAAATAAAACCTTCCAGGTCTAAAGTTGAATATCTTAGGACAGCCCCAGACAGTGTATCTTACTGAAGCCAAAAGTGTCCAAAATACAAAGGTTTGTAGAGGACTAAATTTTGCCGGTGATGTACAGCTGACTGTTGTCCAGGGTTTTTTTAACATAGACCATTGTATTTTTTACAGGCAGAGAGTACTTCATTGGCTAGGAGAAGGACAGGAAATTTTTCTTTGGCAGGTTGATTTCTTTTTCTTCTTTTTGTTTTGTTTTCTTCTTCTTTTTTTTTAGTTTTAAATTAGCAGATGTTTGAAGCTGCTCCAAGGTTTGGAATGTGGAAGAAATCCCAGTGGAGATAGATTAGTGGCAGAAAGCAGGTGAGGTGGTCAAAGGTGGATGTAAATACAATTTATCAGATGAATCTGCAGTTTGTCACATTGGTATCACCATCACACATGTGGCGTAAATAAAAGCTTTGGCAACTGAGAATGAACATCATTCCTCTAGCCAGTGTAGCTAGAGAGAAAATGCATAGCAACACGTGGATGTGGTACAAATAAATGATTCAATAAATCCTAGATTTTACAAAAATACTACAGTGTGTGTAGAAAGGATATGGGCAGGGGTTCTACTAAATAAAATCCCCAAAACCACAAACCACAAAAAACCCCCCAAATGAACACTGACACACTCACCCCTTACCCCTCATCCTCCCTCCCATCCCTCCCCAGCCCAAAAAAAAAAGTTCCTCCATAACTGGCAAACTAAGCTAGGCAAATGTCAGCTCGCAGACAAAGCATGAGTCATAATATGACCCATTTGTCTGGTCAAATAGTTCAGATATAATTCTATGACTCCTCCCAGGTGCTCAGTTCTTACACCACAGTATTTTTAGCTGAAGCTTTCTACCACTTCTGATTGAAAAAAAAACCATCCTACTCTGCTGAATGATTTGTCATTATCTCAGTTATATTTTCCTCTGTGATCCCCAATACCACAGCAAATAAACATATTCATGCAAGAAGTTTTCTCACATCTTTAGTACAAAATACTGCATCTCTACTCAGCAAATAACCAGAAATTTATCCTTTTTGGACCTCACAAGATTACCAGAACAACTTCAGGGGAATTGCCTTTATCTTTAATATGCTGAATGTCCCCAGACAAAAAGCTGGAAAGCTGAATAAAATCAGGGGACTAGATGCTTGGTCATTAAATTATCTACCTGAGAACACTTCATTCATTTGTGCATCAGTGTCATTTCACTGCAGCAACAAAACTGTGAACATACATAACATTGCTATCTTCTATAGGACAGGTATAGTGCTTTGGTTCTCTTTTCCATATCATAAACAGTTAGCAAAACATACATACATACATACATACATACATACATACATACATATATATATGGATTACAGTATCAGTTCCCTCACACAATTGATAGCCAGAAATATGGGCCTCCATATAAAATGGCTTGCTGGAAACCGAACAAATGAAATCAAATTTATCAGAACTGTCTAAGAAGTGCTGAAGTCTGTCTCTTCCTCAAAAACCCTAATCAGTCTACAATGTTACAGCCCTAACACCATTTAATGTCCACATAGAAAGAAACCCATAGGGTGCTCTTTTAGTTGTGATGAAATGCTATGGCATCTATATGCCAATGCAGTCAGGACTGGAAGCTTCCCTTCTGTGGATGAAAGGACTGTCAGCACCATGCAGCACACATGTACATTTACCAGGAACCCCTGTAAGGAGGTGGGCCTGATTAAACTCCCTCCCTCTCTTTCTAGCCCCATTCAGCAGAAGACCCTGGTTGAAGTCCAGCTAATAAGAACAGCTGGGAAGTACCACAAGTGCATCCTCAACCAAGGATTCTCTGGGTTTGGAATCAGTTACCCCCAGCTGTCAGAAGTGTCGCACATTTAATGACTGACTTCACCTGCTTGTAGAGATTATTTTTTGTCACTTCAAATTTTAAGGGAGGAAAGCTGGAATTTAAAGTTTTCTACTATAGTAAAACTAGGTTTCCTTAAGTAGCATTATAAACTGATTATGTTAATTGTGGGATGTTCATAATAGTTTTCCTAGACTGCATATACTGTCCAATAGGTTTAGTAAACAAGCAGATGAATAAGAGAAGTAAGTAGACAAAAATATTAAAGGCAAGAGGTTTTTTCACACTACCAGCAGTGACGGTAGCAGCTGTCACCACCAGGGCCAGGATTTAAAGTAGATACCATAATTGACAGGATGTTCCTGGCTCCCTTTTATGATGCAGCTGTACATTCATCAATTTGAAAAAACTAATTTAATGAATAGTGATAAATTTAACTATCGTGAGGAAACTGAACTGCAAGTTCAGTATGCAAAACTACCAAGATGTAGGTGGAAAGAAAAAAATATATATACATGGACATGTTGAAACTGTCATTGTACTGAAGAGCTTCCTTTCTTGGGGACTGTGAGAGACTAAAATGTTACTGGTGAACGGCTCAAACAATTGGCCATCTGCAAAAGCAGCGGGTGCTTTGCTGATGACGTGCAGGGTAACAGCCCAGGTGCAGACAGGGTGAGCACCAGAGGATGGTAACAACGAATCAACCTTTGTTTAGCAGAAAGCTGGGGTTTGAGCCAGGGAAGGGAAGAGGCCAGTAAGAAGCAGATCCTCTGAGGTAGGACAGTGGTTTTTTATCATACCAAGGTCCTCCCTTACACAAGTGGCTCAGGTGTGAGAACATCCTCCACAGAAGTATCAGAACACAAATAGGCCTGAAGGTGTTCATACCTTCTGAAGAGGTGTAACTAGCTCAACTACTCAAGGCAGTTTCTCATATCTTAGAAGGTGTCATAAACCACCAAAGACCTCCAAAGCACCCTGAGACTCATTTCTGGGGCCTTCCACCAGAGGACTGCACATGATCCACGGTGTCACAACAGATCCATAGTGTGTTGCTTCAGACAGTGCAAAACTCACCCCCAGGGGAGCTACTGGGGCATTTGCACCTAGCCAAAGCATGTATTAATCCATTGAACTTTGTGTTTTATGGGCTTCCCCCATCCCTGATGGATCAAGACTGCGACCATCCCCCAATGGACATCAAAATTCCAACAATCAAGTCTTGTCACTGAATCCAGGAGTGGAAATATCTTTCTACTCTTACCTATTTTCTTCCTCTTTCTCTCTCTCTTTCTTCTCCTAACTTCTTGAAATATATTGCAAACTAGACTGAAAATTCCAGTCAATGCTTTATAAAGTGCCTTGTTGTATCTGGATAGGTCAAAGTTGGCTAAATTTAAGTGCCTTACTTTGTCTGGATGGGTTAAAGCTTGCTCAGTCAAAGTTCGTGAAGTGCCTTATTTTGTCTAGATGTTGTTTTAAAATTTGCCAAGTACCGTATTATACCTTAAAGTTCTAAAGTTTGCAAGTAAAAGTTTGTTATTGAACCTCCTAAGAATTTTGTTGTTTCTTCTGCGCACTGCTCAGTGCAAACCAAACAACCTTCCCATAAACCTGCCAAGCAGACTGGGGCAAAACCAGGGACCATTCTATTGTGTGCTGGTTTGAGGTTTTTCTTTTTAACACAGATGACCTACCCAGATAAAAGTATGCACTCTTGGGTTGTCTGTAATTTTTCATTCACAGCTTAAGATTATGAATTTACCCTTCTACTCACCACTGGTGAGATCCCACATCAAATCCTGTGTTCAGTTTTGGGCTCCTCACTACGAGAAGGACATCTGGAGCGTGTCCAGAGCAGGGCAATGAAGCTGGTGAAGGGTCTGGAGCACAAGTCTTATGAGGAATGGCTGAGGGAGCGGGGTTGTTTAGCCTGGAAAAAAGTAGGTTCAGGGGTGACTTCATCACTCTCTACCAGCTACCTAAAAGGAGGGTGTAGCTGTGGGGAGAAGATGTTCTCTTCTCCCAAGTAACAAGCATTAGGGCAAGAAGAAATAGCCTCAAGTTGCACCAGGAGAGGTTTAGATTAAATATTAGGAATTTTTTTCACTGAAAGCATGGTCAAGAGTGGAGCAGGTTGCCTAGGAAAGTGCTTGTCACCACCCATGGAAGTGTTCAAAAAATATGTTCTCTTCAATAAACAAAAAGGCCTGCTAACAGTCCAGCTGTGAATTACGTCCATTTCCTTCACTAATCAGTGGAATGTACCCAAATTTAATTATCTTTGCCTTTCTGAGAAAAAAGTAACCCCCAGCCTTCAAAAAAACTCTTTTCATTTTTGACACATCTTCCTCCTCACACATCTATCGCTTTGCTTGTCCTGTTGTCCATTAAGACTTGCATGTCTTAAAAATTTCCACTTTCCATCTTCCTTAAATAATACTCTTCTAGCAGCCTAAACAGTGTGTGCCAAATCAGCACACTGTCCCTACAACAAACAAAAATCCTTTCTATCACATCAAAAAACAGTTTATAAACTTATGACACAACAGGACACACCAATATAATATTCAAGCTTGAAAAATGAAAAATACATCCCAAAGAAATATAGGAAACATTAGATGAAAAAATATAGAAAGCAGTGATGTTCTAAGCCAGGAGCAGTAATTCATCTTTGCACTGTTAAGAGTCAAAAAACCAGCATGGATAGTTACTATATACTCTTAATGAATTTACCCTGTCATTTAGTGAGGACCAGATTCTTGGTAATGAAAAACACATCACAGTGTCTAGATGCAGTTCATACTTCTAGCAGAACCCTTTGCATTTCTAAAGTTATAGCAGAGTCTTCTGTATGGGAAGCTTTGCAGAGACGTGCTTCAGGGCAAGAGCTGAAAGCAGTATGATATATGGAAAGGTAATGCCAGAACAGTCCAGAATGACAGGTAAGTGCTTCCTGGGAAAATGGTGAGAAGCAGGTCTAGTTGCAGAGAAAAATGAATGCATCGCATTGTTTTATGTTGTGGTCTGCTGAAGGACGTGGTGCAATGTGAAGAAACATCGTGTCAAAAAAGAAATTCTGTATGTACTATATGAACTATACGTGACATCTTTGCTTATTACATCTTCTGTGCCAACATCAGTGCATGTGATACAGACATGACACTGTAGATATCTACTATAATGTACTAAAAAAAAAAATAAATTTCTACTGTGCCCTGCTTCTGCGAGCAGAGATCACAGAATTTGAGCTGATTACAGTTACCCCTGCAATTTAATAAGCCTATCTCCTGAATGCAGCAACTTAGCCCCAAATACTTTAGCAACTTTATTAAAATGGGCTATTGTGCAATAACTGTATCTATACCACATCCTGTACAACCATTGATAACCATGGATCCACATTCCTTTGAGAAGATTAAAGGTGAGAAATGGACTCTTTAACAAATGAGAAAAATATGTAGTTCACATGTAAGTGAATTCTGAGCTTCTTTTCTGAAAACAAGAGTAAATAATGCAATGAACTAATTCATGCCAGAAGAGACAAAGAATGCTAATAGAATTTATTCATTAAAAAATTACAACAAAATGCTTTTACAACTTTTCCGCTTTAAAAAAATAATTTTAAATACAGTGAGGGAGATTTTCCTAGTAGTATGTGGTTTCATAAATATTTTGAACACTCTTCTTTTCCTCTCAAACTTTTTAAATCATTATGGCTTTAAAGACAAAATTTAGTTTCTCAGAAGGCCAAATTAAAACCTTTTGATGGCTGAAAGTTGGCATATGTGACACGAGCTGTGCTTCATTCAAATCTTCAGCCAGCTTAGGTACTTGTACTATTTTCATTATTCATCTCCAGACTACAGTAAAAATACAAACAAACAAACAAAAAGCCACAACTCCACCTAGTCCCCCGCCCAGAAACCCCTCCAATCAAACCACTACCACCAACAACCAAAAAAAACCTCCAACAAAACAAATTCAGGGTTCCTAGTACCAAATAGTCTACAGACATATGGAAGAGAGGGAACAAAGGAATTTACAATTCTACTAAATGAAAGTGACTTGCCATGGTTTGCCCTACCTGAAATGTCAGTAAGGCTGTTTTACCACAGAGGTCAACAGATATAGATCAGTAATGGAGTGCAGGAGATGCTTTGATTGAAAGGTCTTGCTGCTGCTTGCAGGTTGGTGAATAGCTGGCTTCAGAAAAGTACATAATTGAATTAACAACAATTAAAGGAAGTAAAATGCAGTTTGCAGACAGAACACAATTGCCCTGAGATGCGGTTTTCAGATATATACGAGTTATAAGAATATTGATGGGACAATTATATGAATGGAAAGAAAATATAAATTTCCCCTTTCTTGGTGTTCCCTGCATTGCATTCTCACTGGTGCAGCAATATACACAGCCTCACGCACGAAGCAATACTGATACCAGCCCATAGTCACTCATCTGTGAGCTGTTTAATAGAACCAGGACTCCATAAACTCCAAAGTGATTTAGGTCTGAGACAGCTTTGGTCCAGACAGAGCCTTAATCCAGACAAGATGCACCACTGCAGACCTCTGTCTCATCTTTAGGCCAAGTGTCTTTATTTCCACTGTTTGGTCACCAAAATTTTCTTCCATTACTCCACTGAGCCATCAGTGTACATTCTTACGGCTTAATTTACCTGTTTCCTGTGATAAAAACGTAGCATTGCCCTCAAAAACAAGAGGAATTTTAAAAAGTAGGCAAAACATAGAGGAAACTAGTTATTCAAACTGCAGGTTCATGTAAGGAAGTTCCTTTGAACTAACACAGATGTCTGTGAGCCAAGCAGACTCACTTTGCAGTCAGAGAAACAAGCTCTGTTTTTCATGGTTTGACTTACCCTAAAAAAGGCTGCTAAAGCAGGTCAGATGACAAGTATCTGAAAGAGCCATGATTACACCGAAGGATATCCTAAGGGCTTTTGAGAGAGTCCAGAAAAAATAACACAAATACGGCCATCTATAATAACCAGAGAGGTATTTGCTTGTGTGTGGCATATGCTATTTGCGCCTGTACACATGATATTGGAATACCACATGGATGCTTCCTCTTCTGTCATCTAGGAATGCAAAGGAATCTACATGCACGAAAATTCTGCAAAGGCTAAAACTGTTTCATTTCAATCAGTATATTCAAATCTCAGATCCAAAAATCTGTAAGGAAATATGATTACAGTTTCTGACACTGTAGTCTAACCAAGCAGATAAATAAAGATGCTGAAGTCAATGCATTTCTCACATAATCAACCACTCAAAACCAGTACTTGCTGCAATTTGTGTATCTGCCTGCTCACCAGAAAACTTGCACTGAAAATGTGGAAATGATCAAAAATTTCTTTTTCTTCCCCTCTCAGGCTCACAAAAAGGGAATTCACTTAGTGTAGAGGTATATCAATATAGTGTGATAATACAGGGTGACAAATACCACAACTGCTTAATTCTTTCATCATTCTCAACAGCTAGTCTTCTCAGGACTCACTAACTGAGGAATGACAAGATTATCACGTAGAACTGTTTTTAAAATTATGACGGGCAGACAGGCATTTACAAAATTTAATGAATTTTGTATTTATTAAATAATTAATAAAATTAATTACATGTAATTCAATTAGCTTGCCATCTCAGTCTCCCTTCAAACCCCAAGTTGTTTTGATACACATATCCCCAAACACAGGATTGCTACTTGGAAACACTTTGTTTTATCTACCTGGCAAATCTTCTGCAAGTCTGTTGTTCAGTGGTCTCCTCTCAATAGAATCACATAAAAGATTTAATGCACAATATCTTCAATGGGAACCTTTACAATTACAAATAGAGATTGATTTATTTGCTTATTAAAGCCTATGAACATTTACTGTAAGTAAACAATGAGCCAGACACACAAAACAACTGTTTTACTGACTTAGTTTAGTGTTTTAGAACAATTTCTTGATTTAGAATTACTTTTTACAGCAACAAAAGAAAATAATATTCTTTTGAAGAACTTGCAAAAGATTACTCTAAATTTTGCCTTCTATAAACAGACAATATTTAATCTGTTTAAAATTAAACTCTGAAGATCAATCAGATAGGCTTTTGAAGGGCTCAGACACAGCAAGCAGTTTAGTGCTGTATTTGCAAGAGATACAGCCAGTTGTTTAGCCACATAGATATCATTTAGTCCATAACCTAAACAAGCACTGATAATTTTTTTTTTATGAAAAGATGCTATCAGCAAAACAAACACAGTATTTTGTACTACTTCAAAGCTTATTTATAATGTGTTTAGAAATATTCAGTGGAAACAGGAAAATAATGTCTTGATTTTCTAAACTTTACAACATCTGCTTTTACTTACTTGCAGCATTGTAAAGTTCTCCAGATTTCAAATGGGTAGCTTTTCTTTTGTCTGGTCTCAAATTTGAAAGCGTTCACATCATTTTTTTTACCCCACACACTTTTCCATTTTTCACTTAAGAAAATTCAGTCGTATGAACATCTATGCAGCCTTCTAAGGGTGGCAAATAATAGTTAGAATAACTTAATATTTTGAATAAGCACATTAGAAACCTCCTAGAAATTACTCTTCCTCAGAAGACTAGAATTCCCACATCTTTATAATTTCCCAATATACATAAGTAACTAACGGTTTTTAACCAGATATCATGCTGTTTATTTATACTACTCTCTCCCAATCAGGTACAAAATGCAGAAAGCACTATTTCCAATACATGTAGTTCTTTTCAATGGCTTGGCTTGTGGGAATGACTAGAACCTTCGACAAGCAAAGGGCTTCTCCCCTGTGAATTCCTTCTTAAGGATAGGAAAAGTATTAATCTAGCCAATAAGATGTAACAAATGCATCTTTATCACTTTTAATGGTTTATCATGACCTGTTTGAAGATGCAGTATTATATATAACTTTATTTATTTTCCTTCACTATTGTAAAATTAAAGCTGTTGGGGAATTAGTGAGAAGTGACATCCAAAGCCTTTAAGCATGCTATCATATACTATTTGATTACTACACAGCAACATCATAAATAACTTCCTCTACCTACTGAGAGGTACACAACCTACTCCTGCTCATGAGTTACCTTTTGGCTGCACCTAGGTTAATAAGCTGGGTGCCTAACGCAGAGCATTTTATTTGACTGTGTACCTTGGCCTCCTGACCACCAGGATTAGGCTGATCAGCTATTGTATTGTCTGGCTTCCATCTGGCCTCGTACTCGGGTTTCCCTATCAGTCAATAGCACCTGGGGGGACAGGAGAAGGAGCTGGTGGAAAGCTGGGTCTCGGCCCGCTGTCGGGATACATGGGTGCAGGGTGAGGCAGAAGGCTTAGTTCATTGCTTGAGTTTTGCTACAATGTGAGGTGAGGTCAGTCTTGGACATGCCCAGACCCTTGAGGCTGGAAATGCTTCCAGGTCTACTAGCTTAAACATAGCTTCTGCGTGCCTGATAGGCAAAGCCCATGAAGACAGAAGGCTTTCCTGTAGAGTCCTTGAAAAAAACCCCCAACTAAAGCATGTTTGCTCTGTACTGTAAACAGCTACACAGCACTGATGCTTCTTTTCTCATTCTATAACAACAGAGGCTCAGTTTTGATCATAATTTTCCTCTTAAAACCATTATTTTTCATACCTGTGTCTGAAACAGCCATGAGGTTTGCATGGTAAATGCAGAAATGTAGACTTTGTAACATATTTCCTTACAGCAGAGATGAAACTAGTCATCTCAGATCTGGTCAGCTCAGGCTGAATTAATGTTTACTAACTGATTTTGTATCAAATTCAAATGTGCACCCCAAACTGTCATTTTCACACAGTATTCAAAGGTTTGCTTACACACTGGATTCCTTTAATCTTAACCAAATCGATGACATATTTGGACCATATTTAAAACCATTTTCAGCAAAAACTGTTTTCCAGTTTTATTTTACCAGTATTTGCAGACAGTAGTTGATTTAGCAGCATTCATGCAAAATTCTAGGCAGAATTTTTGCACATGTATGTATCAATGGGTAGGTTTAATATTTTTGGTGCATAGTTTACCAGGTTACCATGGTAGCAACTTACCTGAACACAAAAAATTTTAAAGGTAAAGTTCCTGACATGGGATCACAATGATTTGAGACCTAGACTCTCTAGGAATTTTCAGTCAGATTCTCAAGAAGCATTTTCAAGGGCTGTTCCCATTTGGGTATTGTTACCTTCAGTGACTGTCAGGGGAATCTCTGACCTCTGTAAAACAAGATACGGGCAAGGAAATTAAAAATTCAGATTCTCAGAAATGTTTCATACTTTCTGTCCAAGACATCTGACAACACACACTAGAATCTAGAGTTTGGTATGCTACAGGCTACGTAAGAAGATGAAGTCTGTTTCTCTGCATCCTCTGTATGTGATGTTTTAAGATCTTCTATTGTCCACCTATCCATGGACTTTGGTTCTCTAAGCTGTGATGTCAGAGGCGATGTGTTATCTTCATGTAACTAAAATAATGTCCTTTGCTATCTTTTTCAGGGTGTCAAAATACTCAACAAAAACTGCTTAAAGCAGTTTCAAAGCTCATTAACTGAAATAGGCATTTTAGGCATCTTCCATTTTCTATATCATAGGTGTTACCAGAAACAGCAGTGATTCTCCAGGTTTAACTGACAACACATTAGCATACTACTTAGCCAGGACAGTACTGACCTTTAAAAACTCATCCCTCTTTGATTGTATTAGTCAGCCTTCCTGTTCCTCAAATAAAATGCAGGTGTGGACTTTCACAGGCAGGAATATAACTCAAAAGGCTTAAGGAACGGAGATAACTTGGGGTTTCATGAACATAAATTATCAAGTTCTAAGCTTAGGTGAGACTAATGGGCACAGCTCCAAACTGTTAATTTTAACTATTGAAGCATACATTGGTATGAGGAGCCCTCCTTGTGCCACGCATTTCTGGGGGGCATGGCACCTGGAGCTGCCACTAAAGATTCCTGGATCACAACCTCAGCTGCCCACCACCAAAAGCCCAGCTCCATTTTTTGTCACCTGTCCACATGAATCATTCTCTGCATTGGTCCATGCAGAGAAGAATGAGGAAGGTAGGAGCTGAAGCAAATTTTGCATCCAGCAGCGTAGACAGAAGTAGAAGCTAAGAGATGGTGGGTAGAGAGTAAGATGTAGAGCACAGTTTATCTCAGCTCTGAAAAATGTTTACTCCATTAAAGGGTGGAATGATCAACCATAAGAAACTTCTCTACCTGACAATTTGTGGAATATACCAAAATGATCTTTGTGATCAAACTTGAAAAATACTTTAGGGTAGAAACAAAACAGTTTGTTTCTGGTATGGCCCTCCTAAAACTTTCTTTCTCTCCCACCTGTACCCAATGTCCCATTCTAAATGGCTGTATATATGCTAAAAGAGACAGAGAGCAGAAGAGCAGCTTAACTAGCAAGAGAAGACAAAGTCCAACTTGCAGTCCTCTGCATTTCTTATCAGACAAGCCTCCATAGTCAAATAAGCCATGTAAATGTATGTGAACAAGCTATGTAGTCTCCATCATTTGTCTGTTCATTGTGTGTAAGGAAGAGGATGTCTGATCACTACTGTCACCAACTACTTGTGGCTGGTAAAGTTCAATAACAAATCACTTGATCATCCTTTCAGTGAAAACGAAATTCCCTGGATAGCAACAACTTTTTTATTTTGTGTCACTCAAATTCTTTGTTGGTAAAAATCAAAGCTCAGCTTTTTACTCAGAACAAGCATGGAATAACCAAATGATTGTTTTCCATGCTTGCATTTGATGTTTCTATAAACCTTGCTTCTCTTATACTGGCATCACAACCACAGAAACATTAATAATTCACACTCAGGTCTGTATGTGGGGCTTCTCTCAGGCTGAACTCAAAAGCTTAAATCACGAGTAAACATTCTCCTGCAAAATCTGTTGCTCTCTATTCCCTACCCCCTGCTACACAAGGGTAAAAGACAGAATTAATTTTTAAAAGTAAATAAAAAAAGTACTTGGTCGGTTAGTTTCAGTTTTGTCTGGCATTGGTATCTTGTGGGTACTGTATCAAGCCATGAAAAATAAATAAGAGAGCTGAACTTTTCAAACGCTGCCAATGAACCTTTTTCCAGTTCAGTGAGGTTAATAAGCCTTTTAATTTACAATTTCATAAGAACAGGATTATATTTGGCTAATAGATTCTTTATTATACTTGTTGAAGTCTTACTGCCAGAAATAGAAATGAGTTCCTCATGACATAAAAGGTCAAGATTAGTTGTAATTAAGAGAAAAGTTGCAGACTTCAGACAGCTACAGCTAATTACAGCAACTAGAAGGTACAAGTCAAAGAGCTGTGAGCTTGCAAACCCCTGAACAAATGCTTGGACTTCAGCATGTCAAATGGTCCAGAGAATCCATTCATGCAAGTTAAAAACATGCACAAGTAATATACAGGACTGGGAAGAAGTAAATCCATAATTTCATTTTGGGATCAATGCAAATAAATTTCAGATCCTTCAAAAATATCTTGCACTGCAGAAAAGATGGATTCATGTCCTATTACTCTGTCAGTCGTCTACTTCAAATCTTCAGACCCAAACTATATAGAATTACAACACTCAATATTATTTTTATTCTACATGCCTTGTAAGAAATGTGTTACATAAGCATCAACTGAAAACTGAAAACAGGAAAATAAGTCAGGAATTTGCAAAAAAAAATTTGCCTTTTCCTTTTTTTTTTGGGTGGCAAGCACAAGGTCTGCAATGCCTTATTAAAACATCAAGGCAGTTAACAATGAAAACGTAAAAAAAGTAGGAAGTTTTCTATCAAATTTTCTTCTTGCAATGTGAACCCAGAGGAAGAATTTAACTTGCTGAACATTCCAATTATTTCCTCACGCTAACAGAAGCACTGCTTAGTGCAGTAAGTTGTAGTTCTCCTCTGCACCAGCTACTTGGAGAGAAAATGTTTTATTAAAGGAATGTTCAAAGTGACAGGGTCAGTATGCACAACCTCCATTCCTTTTGTATGCTTTTCTAAATGCCAAATAAAAACATGGCAATGTGATTAAATACATTGGTAACCATAGTTTTATTATAACTGCCTTATAAATCATGTTATAGCTAATTAATCTAATTAACAGTCCTTTGTCCCAGATACATTACAGGAACACACCAAATCAATCCAGCCTCGAAGAAACCACTAATATGTCTCAGACTCCAATCCTGGATTTGTTGAACATTCATTGAATATCGACCTGCTGTGAAAATATTACTATACCTGCTGCTTTTATAGGACTGGATTTTGCTTGCCTTTTTTCCCCTTTAAAGATATTTAGGAACACAGAAGTCAATGCTATAAACCAAAGATATTTTGCTAGTGGCTTAGCATTTCAAATATAACTAATTAAGCTGAAACTCTTATAAGTTTCAAGAATCACAGGTTGAAAATTTAGTATTTTTCTGCTATGTATCTTTTTCATCTGTCCACATTAAAACACTGGTACACAAATAAAACCACACTAAGTCCCTTGAAACATGGGCTGAAAAGTATCACATTTTCAGAAGGTAAATAAAGAGAATGTTGAAGCAGAGCAGAGTTTCTAATGAGTTAATGTAAAAAAACCTCATGCAAAAGCAATCCGCATCAAAGCTAGCAGGCAATACCCTGACAGTCATCCATCAAACCAAAAGTCCCCTTAATAAATGCCAATTATAGGGCAAATATGCACAAACGCGGATAGCATAAGCCATGGGATCATTTCCTTCCAAGAAAATTAGTGACCAACAAAACACCCATGCAGCCTGCCCTACAGCAACACTCACTCCTGACCGGAATACTAACTACTATTATTATTTCACTCTTTTTTACTTTATTTTATACTTTTGCAAGAATTCAGAGCCACACAGAATTTTGTTTGGGGTTATACAAATTCCTTCGCAATTTGTATAGAAGTCTAACATAACTTTTTAAAAGCCATGACATGCCTATAATGTATACAGAGTCTCTGACTTCCGCCGTAAGCGAGCCTTTTTCCTAACTTAATCATACTCAAATTTCACCCCTTTTAAAGATCCTGATTCAAAAATGTTCACTCATTCTCCACAGTCCACAAATTTATACCATCTCTTCCTGTGGTATTATATGTGCATAAATTAAAAAAGAATGGTCTTGTATAAGGACTGAAAACAGAACATTCCAAGTCCCCATCCCCCAAATCCAACTTCAATTTATCAAGGAAATGGTCAATACAAAATACATATTCTTACAAAATTATTGGTTTGTGTATGAACACGATGTTTCAAACTTGAGCAGAATTACATTTCCCAAACCTAAAAACAGTGAGTTGTAGAGCATACTGAAGTCAAACAATAATAAAAGCCTCTCTGCTGTTATATTTGTCATACCTCTGATTCATTTCATCCCCTTTTGCTAATACCTTTTGCAGATCACATCTGAACAATATTTTTGTTCTCCCAAAAGTAGATGTTTCAGATTTATTGTATCTGATATACAGTAAACAGAAAAGTAGCATGTTCTGTCATACGGAGTGTCAGAGGTAACAGCTGAGGGTTAAGATAAAAGCATTATGCTAATAAAACAAAGAAGCTTTGAAAGAAATATTTAATACTAGTACCATGTCAGAGAGAATTATTTTTTCATCTAAAATGACTCATATTGCTATATTCATAGAAACAGACTAGAAAATGCTTCATTAGTCCTAGTTTGATGTCTCATCTAATTGACCTCTAAAGTGACATCTTCCATCACACAGACTAACCCGTGCTATATTCATTTATTTCCATCTTACCTAAAATTATGATGAATGGTTTGAGCTCTATTCAATTATTGAAAATGTGCAAAGAAACAGAAACAATGAAACTGGCAAAGTGCTCTGCATTCTTAGGAACAATTTAGGCTAATTAGCATCAACTTCTCCCCCATTCATCATACCCCTTTAGAAATATAAACAAACTGTCAGCTCTAACCTAACAAACAGATCACTGAGCTACTTAACGCAAATTATTCTTACATGAAAAGCTCCTTCTCAGGCAATATTCTCCTCTAGGGCATCTGGGAAGTTGAGCTATTAAAATTGAAGACATATGTTTCAGTCAAATTTAACTCCCAGATTGTACTGATCGCTGTTGTGACAGTTTTCCATCAGCATGCTGCTGCTGGCAAAGTACTACATATTTTAAACAAAGCAATGGAACAATAGACTTCAATGATGCATGTTCATTTAGTATAAT
This sequence comes from Falcunculus frontatus, assembly GCA_013398115.1. Taxonomy (NCBI): domain Eukaryota; kingdom Metazoa; phylum Chordata; class Aves; order Passeriformes; genus Falcunculus; species Falcunculus frontatus. Next base: position 251,826 of record VZRV01005762.1, on the reverse strand, counting down.
ATCAATACCACCCAATTAGCACCCTATACCTAGAAGTGGAGCTACTTAAAATTATTGCTTAGGTACAATTTGAATCTCAGATTTCATTTGGGTTTCTTTTAGAATTACAAGTTCCTGCGAGCTTGCAGAAGGCAGCAGCTATGCCACTGTCAGCTATGACAATAGTTTAAATCAAGCTGCAGAGGCGATGCTCTGAAAAGGCCATAGAGGGGAGCACTGCTGTCACTCCCAGGTTTTAATTCAAACTCCTCCACAGATGCCACAAATAAAAGGACAGCTCTAAGCTAAAGGAAAAAAGGAAGGTTTCCAGAGCTGAATACTTCTTGAACACAGCAATCCACTTTGAAAGCCAAAATGATAATGAAACATACTTCCTTTCCTTTCTCCAAAATGCAAAAGGAACTAAATTTGTCCCCAACTCCATACCTGACTAAGAGGATTTTTTGCTAAAGCTATGATTTTTCATCAGTTCATTAAAGTACTCATTATCAGGTAAACGGAAGAAGCAAACACTGGCCTGGACCTTCTTCTCTCACAGGAATTTGAGATTTTGTGCACACATAAGAACATGCATTTTCCAGTAAGAACTTCAAAACTGGAGAATATCCTGCACTGTTTTTTAGAACAAATATAATTTGGAAATTCCAGAGATATCAGAAATAATCAGTGTTGAGGAACTACTTCCTGAGCTGTTTTTCTTTTTAATCTATAAGAAAATTCCTACTTATTGCCTTGGTTCCCTTTAAGCAGCAAAACATATAATTAGAATTTTATTAATTAAAGATTAAGGCTTTCCCATCCTTTCCTATTGATTTTCTCTCATTTCTCTGCTTTGCTATTTGATTCTGGCTCTAAATTTGTCTTGCAAGAAACATTTGTAGTACATGTTGTAGCTTACCTTTTTTTTCCCCTCCTCTTTTTTCTGAGGAAGGTAATGAAACCAAGCAGTATCAGTTGGTTGCCTGTTTGCACAGAAAGGTGTACTCTGAATTTAATTTTGTTTCATCCTTAGGTGAGAGAAGGAAGAAGGAATATCTAACTTCCTGACTTGGCCCTCACTGCTGATTGCACACACTGCTGGTTGCTTTTTCCCCTTGGATACAGAACTTCCAAGACCCGGAGTATATAATATGGCGGGGAGCCTGAAGGTCCCCAAATACCTCTACGGTGATACACTTCTTACCAGCAAGAGAGATACACTTTGTGAGTGAACACAGTGCTGATGTAGTTCATGTTTATCAAGAGAGAATGAAGAGAGGTTTTACAGTGGACGGACTAAAAACCTGTTTCAGCCATCATGAATGTGAATTGATACTTCACAGTAACAAATAAGATTTTAAGTAAGATAGAAACACTTGAAGTCTGAAGTAAAGAGATACAAGTCACACAGCATAGAAACAATACTTAAACTCATGTTTGTAGATTAGACTGCTCAAAAGCTAGCTTCAGATGTAAGGAGAAACCTGCATTTGTTCACATCAGAAGACAAAAAAATGCCAGAGAAAAATCTGAAAGGTGATCTCAAACCAGGGGGAATTTAAGATTCAAGACAAGGGTAAATTCTGACACGTCAAGAAAGATGGAGTACTGCTTCAGCAACTTCATTAGGAACAGGTTATTAAAAACCTTTGGTCTAGAAGAACAAGAACTGTAAGACAGAGGCTGGCTTAAGGGGAATCATTCTTATTCATTCCTCTGCTAACCAACAAAAGAAGTACCTCAATCTCATCAAATATATCGACCCAAAGAAAATGTATATTAATGAAAACTGACCTCTAACTTACAAAACTGAAGTACAGTATTTTAGGATTGTACTAATTTCCTGTACCTTTCTGGTCTTGTTTTCAAAATCACTTCAAGAAAACATGAATGACTCTGCTCTAGAAACAGGGTCATGAAATTAGATTCAAAGAGACAGAGCAGCACGGAACACTTCTTGAGTATTAGAGCAGGAACTGGAGGCACACCACAGGCACAGCAAGGAGAATGTCCCCAAAAAGCCAGTAGTTTTCCCTGGGTTATGAAAAAGGATTTTCTTAGGTGGCTTTGTTGGTTTTTTTTTTTTGGCACAGGACAGTCTCAAAGGGTATAAACCACCAGCTCTTTTTGCTACATTATTGAAAGAACACATGGGATATGGGTATGCTACCTCAACAGGGAGCTGCATATTTCAGTTGGCCTACTTTTTCTCTTGGTTCAGCCATTAAAAAAAATATTTTTCATATATGCATCTAAAGAGCATCTAACACACATGAATACACAGATTTCATCTCAGTTTCAACTGTTCTCTCAACAGCTACAAATCTGTCGTAACTTTTAAGAAGCTCTACTACATGACTACCTTACAGACAAATTAAAAAAATACTAATCCACATCTGTGGAAATTACTTCCAAGCTGGCATCAGACTTTCATTGAGCTATGCTGAAGGCCAGAGAGACCTGCACACTGCATTTTTACCATTATGTTACATAGATCAAATGTGAAACGTTCAAGAGCTAGTTTATTATTTACATTGAACTGCTCTGACGTGGCTGTTGTTCAAATTTTTTCTTTCATTTTCAAGTGTTTTCTGTTGGTTCAGAAATGTTTTCTTCCTGGTTGCAGTCTTTTTTTAAAGCCTAGCATCAAGTAATAGAAGCAGACAGGAAGTAGGGGTTGTTGCTCTCCAGAGGATGATTAAGCAAGTCAGCACAAATTCCCTGAAGTTCCCACAAACAGGCTCTTATGTAACAACATATGTTTTCAAAGATATTTTCTCTGAGCAGTGGAGAGTCTTCATGGGAAAAATATAAGCTAGCTTTATAATAAACACTGTGGAGCATGAAATAACTATAAAATAAAGAGCAGTATAAATGAAGTAAATTATTAGATACTGAAAATCTCACAGTAACTGATCCTCATTCACATTTCTCAAAATTAACCTTTGTCAATAAAGTAGCCAGGTCCTGCAGCCTCTTGCTTATGCAAACAAAACATATTCCACGTTCCTTAGAACATCACCTCTGGGATGAGCCCAGATGATGGTTTTAAAGCAAGTAGTCCAGATAACTTTAGTAGACTGTTTCTGTGAAGAAAACAGGGTCAACCCTTCTCCTTTCACTTATGCACAGAGCAGAAATTCTTTAAACTTGAGAAAATTTAAAAAAAAAATCCTTAACATTTACCATGCATTAGACCATCCCAGTATATACCATCATTAGATTACTCAGTACAGCTGGGGACTGGTTAAAGCCATTTAGTATTGCATACTTTTTGTTCCTTAAAAAATACACACACACATTAAGATTTTTTTGTCCTTCTCTTTAATTTTAAAGAAAAATGACACATTTTATTGTATGAATTTTAAGCTTATAGGAGTGGTTATTCACCTTCATGTGAGAAAAGTATTTGACTGACTAGCATTAGATATCAGGACAGACTACTATATAGTCTGATTTTTCTGCCAATAAATAAAAAATTTGGGACATGAATATCAAAAAAGTTAACAAACAACACAGCACAACAGATCAAGATTTCAAGTTACTTACAATTTTATGACCCATTTACAAAGATTTGATATTGCAAAGGTAGAAAAGCAAGGTCAATCAAAAATAGCAAAGTTAACTATGCTCTCTCAAAGCAGAACCTCAAGCTGTGCTGCAGCAGAACATCATCTATGCTCTGAAAGTCTGCTACCAGTATGTCTAATTCCTATGCACCACACTGTGCATTTTGTTTTCACACTATGTGGACAAAAGCTTAGCATTCCCTGTATTAAACACATTTCCCAGATGTACAAAATCACACATACCTTATCCTGCTATTCCTAAAATACAAAAGTTAACTTTTGACATAAAAAAGAACCTCTAGTCACAAAAGGACTGGATGCTCTTAACATTTTCTCTGACATTGCTGTCATACAGGGATTTTTAAAGCTTTTTTTCACCTGTTGACCCAAAACATGGCAGAGCCAGATAACACAGGGGCACTCCCAAACAAAGCAGTTGTTTTCACCTTTGCAAAACCTATATAGCCCCAATGGAGAAATTCACCTTATCTCACCTTTCTCACAATGGGACTGAAGTTAAAAAATAGAGTTAAAATCCAATGGCAATTTTCTATCTTCTCACATCCATATGCTACATCTTCTCAATAGTCAAATATTTTGAAGAAATATACTTTTAATAATTTACAAATCCTGTTTAGCGAGTGTTTCGTTGTATTGGTGCACATCTATGCCTGCATGGTTAAGAGTGGGAATTCACTTTGTGTGGTACCTAGAAAATGAACTAGAAGTGATGTAACAGATCATTTTTCTGGTCAAACAGGATCATTCCTTCTATTCTATTCTATTCTATTCTATTCTATTCTATTCTATTCTATTCTATTCTATTCTATTCTATTCTATTCTATTCTATTCTATTCTATTCTATTCTATTCTATTCTATTCTATTCTATTCTATTCTGTTCTAATGAGCTGTTAAAGGACCCAGGTGACAAAGGCTTTTCACCACTTCCTTCTTTCACAGCTTGTTGATCTCACTGCTTGAAAGTGATACCAAAAGTAATTCTTCAAATACCGTGTTTCATTTCCAGGTCCTCTTCCCATACATAAGTGTTATTTTTACTCCACAACCAATTATTATTCAGCACCAAACAATGCCTAAAACAGGCCTGATGAGGATTATCACAACAGATATTAAAAGGTCCCATAATTTATCAATTTCACTCTAAAAATTTGAGCAAAATAAAAAATAGTAAATATTTGAGTCACAAGAGCAGAAGCTAAGTATTGCTATATCAGTTTTGAGTAGGATTTTGATCCCAGTTCTTACTCTTAAGTCACTTCAAGAAAGTTACACAATGAAGTTCTTAAGTGAGAAATGAATTGAACAAGATGCAATTTTGTTAATTTCAGCTACTCCTAATCATAAGAAGAGCCCACAAAGGCAAGAACTGTATCTCCAAAGCACATATAAAAAAGTAATTGCATTCCAACGGCTTTAAAAAATGAAAAAGTAAAAGAAAACAAGACTTAGAACTGGCCTAGGGAGGAAAACTGAGAAGACAACTGTTACTGAATTAAAAACAAGGCTTCAAAGATATATGTAAATGCTGAAAGACAAAAAAATGCCAACCCTTGGGATGATAAGTCTAAAGGTATGATAAGAGAGACTACTTGTTTCATTCAGTTGTGCACAAGTTTGTTGTGCTTCCTTAATATACATCTTTTCCGAGAAGATTAATTGCAAAGGGATCGTAAAATAGATAATCCAAGATATTTTCCTATCATCTCTTATATCTGGTTCAGTACAACCCCTAATACATAATTCAGAATAAAAATTCAAATTCAAAAAAAAAAATTTTTTTCCCCTCTTAAGCCTCATGAGGCAATCCAGAGCTGAAAATCTATGCCTTTCAGGTCGCATGTGCCTCTGAGGACAACAGATGAAAGCACTGTAGCTAACAGAAGCATCAAGAAAATCCTAAAAGCTGCCAGAGCATTCTTGTTCTTTGGTCAGGAATTGCAGACCTGCCAAAAACAGGGGTCAGGAACTGACAACTTGTGCAAATGCTTTCCAGGCAATGAGAATCCAGATTCTCAGGGCACTTGAGCTCCCTAGTTGGACCTACCTAACTTGAAAAAGTGTCTTTTTTTATTTTTCCCCTAAATTTTGAAAAAGCCACGTGTGGGGGAGCAGGCCTTAGGCCAGCTTCCAGACTAAAAATCACTTGGTTTCACATTTTAAAAAGAAAACCTGCGGCTCAACGGGAGCAGGGAAGAGGGGCTCAGGCCAAAGCCTATTTACAAATCCATCCCAGCTGATATATGTTCTTTGGACAAAAGAAATTTCTGCTCATGTGTTAAAGGGCATATCTAATGGAAGGAAAGGGGAGTCTTCCTGCCAACTGCACCTAAGTGCTGCCTCAAACCAAACTGTCAAATGATTCAATGACTGTTCCTAAAATTTCAGATTCTATATTGGCACCAATGGACTCTTGCAGCTTTGCGTATCCAAAGGGAGAGTCTTAGTAAATCTACCGTTTTTGCTTATAAGCCTGTAAACTGGTTATTAAGAGATCTTTGCATGCATGTGGTCGTTCATTTATGGGGTAATTGAAGCAGTTTAGGTAGTGAATGCTGGTTAAAAATTGGTTAATCGAATAATATCGGTTAAAAATCATATAGTTACCTAGGAACTTTAGGTGCTTTTGGCACTAAGCATCAGCAACAGGAAGACACTGAAATTTGTGTCTTCAGATTAGGTTGACTGATGAATAAAGCAGTAGAGGGACTCTAAGTAAAAGTATCTTGTCTCAGACATCTTTCTCATTTAAATTCTGCCATACAAGCAGGGGGCTTAAAACTTTAAAAAATGCCACTAAACAGCCCTGATATCCTTTATTTCCACATGGTCCAATCAAGAAAACAGTTCCCAAAGTCACTGGGATGCAAAACTAGAGATCACTGGCAGAAAAAAAATAGATTTGACAAAAGGGACAAGTGCATGGCCTCCAGTAACCTGTCTTCACTACTTAAGGTTCTAATAATACAAAGACCTGAGGCAGATTAAGCAGAAAACAACATTCTTGAAGCCTTAACTCTGAAATGGAAGTAATTATCAGCCTAAAAACACTCAAAGTGTCTGAGAACAGCTGGGTGTTCAGTTCTGCTCTTCTGTGGAGTGTGTACACCTCATCACCATGACTTAACATATTTTCTTCTGGAATTGTCACCTTGGCTAATTTAGTGGGCAGAAATCCAATTCACAGTTCTTCTGGTTTACATTTTAGTCAAAGTGTAATTTTGAAAATGTCCATTGAAAGAAAAGAAGCAATACACTTTACCTTATGTTGCTTTACTCCTATTTTAGTGACTCTACAGCAAGTCACTTGTTTCAGGACATGCATCTGAGAAGAGGGAGTACCACTGAAAAAAGTATGCTATACTTGACTCGCTTTGAAGATACCGTTTTGTTTGACCTTTTTTCACTATGAGCAGAGGAATGGGCATTTATCCTGGTCTTAACATCCCTTTACTCCTCAGATCATCTATGACACTTTCAAGGTCTGAAACTGCTGCTTTGAGACTAAACCTATAAAAGAACATACTAAGAAATGATGCATGCTATTGCATTTACACCAAATTCTCTTTTTCATTTGTGTAACCCACATAGGGTTAAGTAGGATTTAAATCCTAAAGTTCTGTAGCCCTTAGACTCCATTTTTTCAAGACAGTTTATGTTTAGTATTTCAGCCAAATAGTTCCGGTTTGTTCTTAAATATATTTACAACTATCACATCCAGGCAGGTAAGTGTTAAAAGCAATGGGAAAACAATAGGAGGTCAAAGTATGCAGTGCAATAAGAATGTTTAGCATGTCCTGACACTCCAGCTTCCCCCCTCCACCGTTCAGGCATCTAATTGTTTGCTTTTCCTCCTACATACAATAATGAAGTGAACTACAATCAAAGTGTGATGACAAATGGTCCCAGGGTTTGCATTCTTTGGAATATATTGGCATTTGTAAACCAAAGAAGAAAGATAGATGTAATCAACCACCCTCTTATTAGAGAAGGATCTGGAAGAATATGTTGGCAAAATCTTCAAACCACATTAAGCACTAATTTGAAAGTATGTTTGAAAGGAAGAAAGCAATGCATCTAATACTAGTTTATTTGTATAACAACAACTAGAAACTGAACTTGCTAGACATATTTTGAAAGATGGAAACAATTAAAATGCATCAGTGATCTAAACAGGCACTGTATTTTAAAAGAAAAGAACTTTAAACAATCAAGGTTACACATATCCACATTTTGTTGACTAATCCTCACCTTCCCTTGATCTCCTAATATTTAGTACTCGTGTTACATGGAAACATTGCATCTCTGCTTACAGAAATTCACAAGAATTAAGTCTGTACATACTTTTGCCTATGAAAAAGAATGACACAGTATCATGAGAAAAACCCAATCAGCTGCAGGATGGCAATCTTTCTGCCTCCAACATTAAAAACTTGGACTCTTCTGTTAGAGAAACCAAACACAGAGTGGCCAGGCCACACCATATCATCAATGTAGCCGTTAAATAGTCAGCTCATATCACTAGTAAATAGAAGTGGACAAAGTAGACTGGGAGGACACATTATTCACATCTTCCTCTTTGTTTCCCTTCTAGACAAGATACTAATAAAGGACTTTGTATGGGAGAAGGCTTAACAAGGAAATGAATAATCACATAGTATTTTAAATAGTTTTAAATATTTCATATTTAAGTTAAAATAAGTCTTAAATTAGGGATTAACATAACCTGCATTTTTTGAAATGGAGTATGTCAGATTTCTGGACACTGACAACCTCTCCTTAAAAACAAGATCAAGTCATTCCAAAACCCAAACATGAACTGTTAGAAATAGAGACATCTTTAGATACTCACTTTCAACCTGCTGCAGTCTTACAAGGCTATCACAGACACATTGAAGCTTCAGAAAATGTTGTCATAACTTCATAACCTGAATCTCCCTCTCCTTTTTTTGCATGCTTTGATGAGCACCAAAATTGTTGGCATTTATAAGCATCATCATTAGCACACCAGCACACAATGAAACACACAGTTCATGCCCACAAGATACTATTTCTATCTTCCGAAAGCAGACATTCTTGCTGTTGCTCTCAGTCTTGATGATTTTATGGGCAGCAGAAGCTTAGCTATAGAGAAGGATGATACAGAGTTGGAGATTTCCCAATTGATTTTTGATCTCTTTGTTTTATATGATGCGTGGTTCCAATCATTTCCCGTGATGGGAAATTACTTTTAATTACATATATAAATGCTTTAAGAGGTTGATTAATACTTTAAAAACCCAAACAAACAAAAGCAACGGTGTAATCAGTGCATATCAATTACTACTTTAGAGACTACAGAAAAAAAAAAAAGAATCTATGGATCAGAATTTTCAAACAAGGTACAATAGAGGTAATGTTTTTCCAGTAGCAGAGTACTTGCATTTTAGGAACAAAATGGTGGTAATTACTCCAGGAAACAGTTTCATCACTCATTTAAAAAAAGGTTAAATGGTAAAACATTGAAGAAAAAGAATAATAATCTTGATAACTCTAAAAATCACCATTGATACAGCGAGTGTCAAAGTGAAAGAGAGAACGTTTATGTTAGATATTAGGAAGAAATTCCTTACTGTGGGAGTGGTGAGGCACTGGAACAGGATGTCCAGAGAAGCTGTGGCTGTCCCATCACTGGAAGCATTCAAGCCCCGTTTGAATGGGGCTGCCAGCAACTCAGTCTAATGGAAGGTGTCCCTGCCCATGGCAGGGGCATTGGAATTGCTGATCTTTAAGGTCCCTTCCAACCCAAACCTTTCTATGATTCTCTGATTTCAAACACACAAAAGTAGTACCATCAAACTATATCCTATAATATTTATATTGCAGTACTGGTCTGGAGCCAGTTTTCAGGAAATCGCTGCTTCAGAGAAAGGGAAAATAAATTAGTGAAATAGGATTTCAACAGGCAACAGAGAATCAGGACTATAAAATGTGAGCCCTTTTAAACACCCATTTAAGGAACAAATGTCAGATACCTCTGGAGTTGTAAATACAATCTCAGCCATCAGAGAAAAAAGGAAATAGTATACACAGAACACAAATGCATCATACTTGGCCCCTCTCCCAACCCTGCTTCACATATTTTTGTGACAGCTATTCAAACACCTTAAATATCAAAGACTGGACTTGTAGGATAAAATAAGTAAGTTCTGGCAGTAACATTTTTGTATCTATTCCGGATTTAATAGGTGCTCAAAGTTACACAGTTGTGACTGAATTCTACTAATAACTGTGCGAGCCACTAGGACATATATTAACAGATGCACATTCTTGTTCAGAGTTGTAAGAATACAGAGTTGTAGAGGGAAACCATCCAAGTGTAAAAGTATTACTGTGGAGGGGAGGAAAACTTAAGGAGGAAAACTACAGGATTAAAAGTAAAAGCATATCAGAATAACACAGGTACATCATCTGCAAGATTCTGTTAGTAAAAGATTTAAGAATCATTTGCTTGTATAGCTAACATCGTAATATAGAACCAAAAAGCCAAGTCACAAATAGTCAGTGGCAGTCAGGCTTCAAACTTCAGCATGCAAAGTAGATGCTGGGCAAGGTGATGGTATTGAGCGGGCATTGCGTCTACAGGTGGAGGACCACCAAAGTCAGCATCTGGCTGCTTTCCAAACATAAGGCTAAGGTTCCAGGTTCAGAGGCACTGTTCCGGCTCCATCAAGAACACATTTACACTGCGGGTCTTTCAAACACAAAACTGGGGCTTTTTTGAAGCCAGACCATTGGTACTCAGACACCTATAACATTAGTGACTATGTTTGAAAGTAAGAGTTTCTATGAGTGTTTATAATATTTTCAAAATTACTATGAAAGCCTGTGAATTCTAGACTATGAATGGCTCAAAAGCCAATTTTCTTCCATTTTAATCTAGAACTAATGCAGGCAATATTGTATGTGAAAAAGTTATTTTTAATTTAAATATTATTTTAAATCAAGTGTTATATAACAAAACTTTTCAACTGATACCACACTTTCCTGCAACAGTTACAGACTCATCTTTAATTACTTCCTGTAACTTCTTAATTTCACTATTTTTTATCATAAGACATAATTATCTTCCTATAGAAAAGACTGCACATTGCACACCCCCTGCATGGTTACGCTTCTGTTTGAATACATGATTTCAGCACAAACAGAACAGCCCGAGCATCCCAGTAAGAAATTTGCTTTTGCCTACGAAAAAGACAGCAGAGAAGCACAACACTGCCCTCTCCACCTTAAATGCTGAAGTACAAGTACCACACACATACGCTAGTGAAAAGATTATAAAATATAGCAAACAAGAACACATGTAAAGGCTTCTAAAACTTTCATGAGAAAATTAAGAGGACTACTGTCAGGCAGAAAAATTAATTTTAATGAACCAAAGTAATGTACCAGAAAACCATCAAACTCAACAGTCCCAAAGCCTAAAGGAGACAGAGTAAGCAAGCTCTCAGCCTGTCCAGCCTCAGCCCATGCCATCAAGTGACACACATCAGAAAGAAGACATACCTGAAAGTATTTTATACCTTGTTTTATCTGTCAGTGTTCTAGATGTGGTGGCTCTTCCAGTAATGGACTTACATGCTGGGAAGCAGATGACAACTGACTCAACTGCCATAGATGCCATTTGCTGGGGTTCTTCACCTCACATACATTAAAGTGGGTTATACTCTGAGCAAAGTACAATATGAAGCCTGAAATACATTCCCCAGACCCTAACTCAATTTAGCATACATTCAGTGGCAAACCAGTAGTACAAAGAAGAGTTTATTAAGGTTTCATAAAAAAAACCAAAAACACCCCAAACAAGCAAGAAAAAAACCCAACAACAACAAAAAAAACCCCTGAAAACTTTGGAAAAAAAAAAACCAAAGTGAAGCCTTCCTTCCCTCTTAATCCTCACACAAAGCTGAGCAAAGTTTTTTTTCCGGCTGTGGATTATATGAATACACATCTTCCTTTAATGGTATTTGTTAAAGCTTCAGGTTACCTGAGAAGCAGGTCCTACAAGGGAAAATATGGAAGGTGACAAACAGCTTCACTAGCTACCACAATAGAGCAAGCTAATTAGATTGCTGATGTGTGTTAAGCTTTGGGCGAAGTTCAGAAGCAGAAGCGCTCCTGGCACTCACTGCAGCCTGATAAAACAGGGAAGCGATCCAATGAGCCTGCTGCTACCAGAACCATTACCTACTCTTCTGCTACTGACTGGGAATCCCTGCCAGCTCCCAGGCAAATAAACTGACAGAAAACTATCCTTTCAAAAGCAATTAAGTTTCTGTCACTTAAGCTCCCTGGATCAGTTCCCTAAAAGGTCGGCATCATTTCAAAGAGTTTGCTAACACAATAAGAACACACTTGGATAAATAGCACCACCTCTCTTCTTCATAGGTCAATGAGGAACATTGCAACAGAAGAATATACTGTCAACTTAAATGCACCCAGAATTTGGGCACCAGGTAGTGACACAAAAGCTACTGAGATGATAGCTATAAGTAAGATGAGAAAAGCATTCTTGCAGGTAGCTTTTAGCTAAGGAAAGAAACAGGGCTCGTGAACTTTATCCCCACCAATAACACAAGATAATTGTAAAAGCAAACAACAAACAGAAAATCTACAAAATATCAGACTGACAAGCACCCTATTTGGTGTTTCAGTTTTGCAAAGTGCTGGTATACAATCAGATAGCACGCAAGACTAACCTAGCCAAGGAATGGTTTGGACAGGAAATTTCCAGAAAACAAGAAAGTTCAACATACAGAAAGTTCATGTTTTGTAAACAGGGAACTTTCTTCAAGAGACAGTCTACAAAGCTGGGTAGTTAATTGTTTTAGGCTTTAGAATGAGAGGAAGGAACTGAGTGAATATATTCACTGGCTACAAAAGGCACGGAAAAAGCTCAGGGCCTTCAACCATTTGCCTAGTTTGTAGATATGAAAAAAAGGAACGTTTTAACTACATATACAAGGAGATACTTTGGAGGAGATCACTGATGACAAATATTTTCCCCATCATCAGGTTTGATATCAACAAGGTTCTGGCAAGAACACAGAGGAAAACAAAGCACACAACTGTATGGTCAGTGCATCCTGCCACTTAGATCCTGCTTGGCACAGATCACGTTTTAGAAAAATATCTCAGTCACCTGATGTTCTACATACAAAGTATGGCCATCAAAGTTCTAGAAAAAGCCAGATTTGCTGAACAGAAGCAAAGCAAAATAAACTTCACTTCCATTGAATGGAAACAGACCTGGAAGGATGTTAGGACTGTCAGACCACTGCCAATCTATATCCTTCAAAAAAGAGGGAAGAACCCCAAACATGTGCTGGACACTAAACAATGGAAGGAAAATTGTGTTCAACTCAGCCCCAGAAGACAGACTTCAGCCTTCAAGTGGAAGCCGACTGAAGATGACCAATATATAGGGAATGCAAATCTCAATAGAAAATATGAGAAATTGAACAAGTCACAGCTATTTTTGAAAGTATAACTTCTAAGGCAACCACTGACAATTCCCTTACACCACAGTTTGAAAGTCTAAACTAGAAAGTGAAGACAAAACAGCAGCGCTGTTAGTTAAGTATAAACAGGCTCAGACAGAAGACTGCTTAGGTTTTAGCTCACTTTGTACAATAAAATCAGGAGAAGGGGAGTCCATGAACTTAATGTCAGTGGAGACTACCATTTGCACACCAATTACAAATAAGAAACTATTTCCAGATATGGACCCCATATCCTTTTGTAAAAGGCCAGTGAAACCTGGTCCAAAATACAATGGTGTCAATGTGACTTTACATACATAACTTAGGGTAAGAGAAGTGAAATACTAAGAATTTTGTTTGAGAATAGAAGTTCTAGAACAGAACAGGAAACACGCATTGAGAACGCTGCAGTCATAAAAGGACTGACGACTCCAGTGATACATCAGAACAGCTCTCCTCCTTTCCCGGAAAAGTTTAAATTTGTTGGATGGAAAACTGTTGTATACAAGACTCAGGAGTTTTGAGTTTTCCAAGAGATTTATGGAGGTCTTCCGTGCACCATACAGCAGTTATTACCAAACACAATACATCTGATCCAGGAGTACTTGCCAACAGGTTGCACATTTTAGAAATACAAATTCAGTTTGCTAGATTTTTCAGCTATGAGCTCTACAGCCTGTTACAGAAATACTTTTTCCCCCCACACATATAAACAGAGAATGCATACTATAACAGAAATAGAATTAATTAGCTATCACAAAAGCCTTTTCCTCCAGAGATATTTCTTTTAAATTATAGCAAGTTTTCCAACATTTTATCTTAATGTCCAAACACAGGTGGGGATATCAGTACAAGTCTTGCACAGGATTTCATAGAGACATAACCTAATAGATTGTATCAGATTTACAAGTAACTTTTAAAAACCAGTATTTTTAATAGAGTTAGATTCAATAACTTGGGTGAGATGGGATCTTTGGTAGCCAACTGGACATCAGCCTAAGCACTGCAATGCTTAGAAAGTTGCTGCCTGACTTCAACTGGACATGTCAGAGAGTTCAAGCCCACAGCCAGGAAAGCAATTTGGCAACAGGACCATTCCTTTATACGTACACAGAGTAGCCATCTGGAGTTAGTAGCGAGTATGTTCACATGCTGGACTTCACAGGATATCTGATACAGATCTAGGACAGCTCAGAAGAGATTCAGTGAGTGAGTAACTTCCATTGATTTCAGTGGAACTGGGATACTGATTAATCGCACGGTTCAGGTACCTATAATTCCCCTAGAACTGAGGGATAAAAATTCCTCTAGAAGTACACATGAATAGTTAATGTATTAGAGTCCAGAAAGCAAAACAGATAAATCCATTATTTCACTTTTCAGAAGACTTAACTGACCACCAGGGCCACTTCATATACAGCTACACTCTCTCTCATGTTTGATCTGTACCAGTATGCCAAAAATTATTTCAAGATTCAAAGACCTAGGAAGAGAGCAAGAATGAACAACACAGAACCAAAAACAAACAAGCAAGAAAAAAACCAAACAAAAAAAACCCAACAAAACCAAAAAAAAAACCCAAACCCCCCCCCAAAAAACCCCACCCCAAAAAAACCCCAACAACAAAACAAAACCCCCCACCAACAACAGAAAGTCAAACAAACTAACCACAAAATACCACAAAAACACCAAATGAAAAAAAACCCAAAAAAATCTTGGGAGAGAGAATTTGCTAGGTTCTTTGGTTTCCTGGGCTAAGCCAAGGAAGATCCAAATTCTTTCCCTGGACTCAAATCACCTGGGTCTGTTCTGAATTGTTCGCTGAGCAAGAGGCAGCCAGCTTTTGCTTATACAGAATGCAAGCAGTCTAAATCTTGCCCATAGTCAAAACTATTTATACTACAAACCTGAATATTGAAATGTTTACAAAACAATTAGCAAACATATAAAGTATGTTCAAATTTTGCAAACAGTTCAATCATCATACAAAACGCAATGCAGTGATTTATTCCTCTCTCTGAATTTAATCTCTTAACCAGAATAGAGTTTGTAGTCAAAACAAAGACAAAGCAAGCTGTCCCTAATTCCAGTTACAGTAGATAAGGTTTCAGCCCTTTTATTGAAAAGGAATTTATAGAACATTGTCTTTCTCTAAGTTTTTAAGTTCTTCACAGGTTTTGCAACTAAGGTTCTAGGTGCAATTATAGATTAATTAAAATGTAGGAAACAAAGATTTAGATGTAAACAAGATTTAGACTGAACAGAAAAAGCCCAGTTTAGGACGGAGCTGGTAATGATTGTGATACCATCTCTACTTCACTGCAGTGGTTTTCTCTCAAGGATGTTATCCTTTTTCAGCACACAGAACACAAACAGCTAAGTCTGAGTGAAAGAGCAGCATCTAGTCTTTAGGGTCCCTGCTGCTTCTACAAAGGACTACAGGAGAGGAAAAAATAAAAAATAATAATTAAAAAAGTGCATTAAGGAAGTTAAAACCATCTCGTCCTCCTTGCTCCCAGAGTTTTTTTTCCCTGTTTCTCTACAAGTTGCATAAAACTTTCATAGTATCCCAGTAAAACTGTCTACTCTCCTTGCAGGTGTCTGTCTTGAGGCACCAGAGAGGACTAATCACTCCTGCAAATCTCAGCATACCAACTGAAGTCTTCAGGGAAAATACTCATGTAGCATAAGGAGATTGATGCATAATCAAGGAAAAAAAAATAGTCAGATGTTGTATATGTAAGTGGTAACAGATTACATGAGAAGATCATGAGTATTTAAACAGAAAGCCATTTTTTCTTCCATTCACTGAAAAAAATATACATTAAAAAAGACAAAAGCTATTATGTAAAAAAGGTAAGATTATATTACACAAGCATAAAAGTTGTTGCCCAAGTTACTTTGGCCCAGTTCCAAGTGTTCATTCTAGGTCTGCAAGACTTAAGCAAGTGACAAGTCCAATTAACAGTGCTATGCATCAACTGATCAATATTCTTTCAATACCTTTTAAGAACATTTCTGAACTTAGAAAATCTGTGTGTAGACAAATCTAACCACAACACTGGAAAACTTTACCTGAAAACTTTTAGAATTTCATTCTATACTGCTCCTTATCTTCACACCAACAATTGACAAGTGACATTTTCAGAAGATGTTTAAGGGCTATCTGTTCCAATTTTGTGACCACTCTTTGCTTCTTGGGAGTCTTAAGAAGATACTTTTCCATTTATTTTCCAGAGTAATAATCTATATCCCAAATCTTAATTCAGGAAGAAAAGCAAAATAATTTCTGCTTACAGTGGCACCACATAGGTATTACACATTCTTTAGTTAGGTTTTGATTAGATCCATGCTGTGCAAAACAGTTACTGCCCATGACTAAGGTACAGTCATCTAATAGCAAAAAGATAGAATGAAAGCTCCTTTTTCAGGAACAGGATGAGATCTCCTTTCATTCCATTTGTGAAACATGATTTTTATGCCACTGTTGACCCAACATCCACTCCCACATGAAAGAAGCTCCAAATATTGCAATTTCAGTTTTTCCCAGAAGAGGGCTACTCCAGTTCTAACCCAGCAGACCTTAATGAGATTACAGAAAAATGCTGCATGTGCTGCCGAAACTTAACAAGGTCCACTCTGCATAAAATACATTTCAGCTCTGCTGCCCAAATCAGCCTTCCTAATCTCAAATGACAGAAAATAATAAAAAATGCTGTGCCACAGAAACGTTCTCAAGGTCTGGCCAGAGGTTATTTTGCAGGCTGAGTGCTAAGCATCGGAGTACTGTTTTAGTGCAACACTTGCACCAGCCCACAAAGAAAAGTATTCTGCCAGCGACAAGAATGCACCTCTTAGTACAATATTTCAGTTACAGTTAAAAATGGCAGAAGTTCAACAATGGAGTAACTTGCTTATTTAACTAAACACAATAAAAGCCAGTATATATAAACTTCAAAAGACTGAAGATACTCATTGTTTTCATCTGTAAATCAATACCTTCTCAATAGGTCAATATTGATAATTACGATGAAGAAATATTGAAACTTTTCAAAATTTTGTTTACTATCACATATGCAGCCCTTATAGTCCTCCACACTACGACATTAGGTGCATCTTGAGAGAAGCTATTACTTGTTCAAAACTGGAAAGTAGTAAAAACACTTGCAACTGTTATGCCCTATTATGCAGTCTTCAACTGATGCTACGTTTTAAGGTCTACCAGAGGCTTTACCAAGTTTTGGGGGCAGCCTGGTAAATGGCCTGGTAAATTTGGTTTTGAAATCAATGAACTTTTAAAGAAATCTGTTTCCCATTTAGCTCTGCAACAAGACATAATATTTTCATTTGTAAACATACTGTTTTATAAGCAAACATTTTCTGCTTTTGACAGTTGCCTGAAATAAAATCTACCGAACTCTAATAACTTACTTTAAAAATAAAGCAGTACCTTTTCAACATAAATCTTTCAATACTTTCTGCACTGATCCACAATCTAACATATAAGGAAAGATTTTAAGGAAAATTTAATTGAGTGTCCAAATATAACTTTACTTTAAACATTAGGTCATCTAAACATCTGTCTCCAATATATCCCTAGGGATTTAAATCAAAAGTCTGCTAAACATGTACAATCATTTTGAAAATAAACAACAGAACAAATTTAGTCTTGATTATGATTATCATGCTTTTTAAAAGGAAACATTTATTTTAATAAGAAAAGTCTGAACTAATTTAAACTTTATGGACATTAACTTAGAAGAGTTTCATACTCTAAATAAGACATTTCTTTCCATTTAGTTTACTCTCTAATAACATTCATTGGTTTATATTTGCAGAAAGCCTCCATGCTTTCTTCCCCCCTTTTAGAATGCCTAATCAATAAGCTTTATTTCTCATCATATTAAAAAGTGAAATTTTGAAGAAAGGAGAAAAGTTTGCTAAAAATCAACAGAAAAGATTGTTTTGTTTCCTTTTTGTCATCTGGGATGGCCATCACCATATCTCACAATAAGGAAGAATATGCCAGTCAAAGCATGTAGCATCTTGATACTTATTTTCTTCACTGCTTAGAAAAAACACAATAAAGACTATTTCAAGCAAGGACTGTCTCATTACTCAGTCAGCATTACAGTTTTGCCTTGTAAAATTTTTACTAAGATGTATAATAAATAAGTGGCAGCCATATTCCCCCTGCTTAATGCAACAGCCCCAATCCCCTTCAGAATCCTAATCCCATTTAGAAGAGAACGAAGCACTTGTCCACAAACACAGAACTTTCTTAAAAGTCCCATTGCCTTGGCTCTGTAATAACCAGAGCCTTGGAGATTAATGAAGAGCAGAACTATGAAGACTCTCAAAGCTCTCATGTTCTTCCAGGAGTCTTTTACACTCAGAATATTGCCGATTCCTCTACGTAACTCCTCTTTTTGATGAACTGACCCCGGGATGAACTAGTACAGCAACCCAGAGACAACAGAGGCTACCAAGAATATGATGACAGAAGCCCCTCAAAGGGGCACTGGACACGATGTTTTGAATGTGCAACATGAACAAAGCAAGCACTCTTGCTTTTCACACTATTATGCAATTCTGACAAGATTAAGGTGTACACACAAGATTGTGCTGCCACTGGTCAACATCAATAGTAAGGCAATGTTTTGGAAAATAAATTCTTCTAAAAACCTATAAGCACCCTGACACTTCGTTTTCTACTTCTTGCCATGGGGTTATATTAAGCACATCTGTACACCACCACATGCAATGCAGCATTGCAAACCTGCCTGTAGAGAACATGTATGTAACCAACCAAAAAATGCCCAGTGTATCATCACGAATCTCAAGCATTCATAACCTCATGGCTCAGATTGAAAAATCTGTCTAAAGATCAGAAGCTTTCAAATTTAGAAATTAATCACATATCTCCACAAGCTGGAAGACACATCAAATATCACAGACTCTATAATGAAGAGTTAAATTTTGGTTCTGTCTCCGACTATGGCACTTAGAACCATTTTGTTTCACCATTCCCTTCACATTTTACCAAGTTCAGTATGTTATCTGGAGCCAGCCGAGAAAACAAAGTTGAGTGATATTTACTACACATTCAAAATATATACTAAGTTTGAAAATCAACCCTCTAACTAAATATCAAGAAATGAGTGTTAGTAATAGAAAAATAAGTAAAACTCAACCCTGTTGGAAAGCCACTCAGAACTGGCCACCAGAGGAAGTTAAATAAGTAGCGCAAAGGATTTTCCAAAACTGAAAGGGCTACTAAGACTCTCCTTTGCTTTTGGGAGCGTTGCTGTTTGGGGGCACCAGCCACACATCTGCATTTTTCAGTACAATAAAAACAGTAAAAACCCAGGAAACTAAGATAACACACTGAACTGGGAAATGATTGATTGACTAAACACTAAAAGATGACCCATAAACTGAGTTTCCTGACAAAAACTGACGGAATGAAAATGATCCAGAGGGAAAACCAAAGCAGCTGTTAACAGTGTAGTTCAATGATTGAAAATGTAGTTCAGTGTAGCAATGATTGAAAAGCAGATCTAAAGGCCAATTACTCCCATGTTTCCTTCCCCACTGTATGGGTGGGACTTCTCAACAACATTCAGATTCTCTCAGTTATTTTCTCATCAGAAAACCACCACTGTAGACAACAGAAGCATTAATTACCTGTTTCAGAGCTGGTGCAATTATATCTAATTGTAGTGATTCCCCAGGACAAGACATGCTGCAGAAAAAATGGCAGGTACTCATCCTGTAACTACTCTACTTTCAACACACCCAAAACAGTTGAGCTGTACTACAGATTTTCAGTAGAGAAAATACTATCTTAAGATGGCTGATATTTAACACTTTCTTGCACAAAGTAGGCATCAGAGACTGAGAGTTTCATATTATAAAAACCAATACTGATTTACTTTACCCAACAACAGGACCAGTGATGGTTTCCACAGGCAGCAAATATCAGTTCATCTCCTCCAAGGGGAAAAAATTTAATTGTATGTTTTCAAGTCCAATTGAAGAGGAACAGATTTAAGGTCTTTATAATCAAGACTGAGATACTTGAAAATTCTTAGAGGCATCCCTATTATTCATCATTGCAATACTGATTTTCAATACTTCCAGGTTCTAGGAGTCACATCACTATCTGAAAAAGGGTTTTTTTACCCCTTGTCTTTAGCTGTTTTAGCTCTTTTCATTCATATCAACCCTAATCATAACACTTAAACCAGTCTGAAAACGTTTATATAAACATTTTTCAGAGAGAATTTCAATCTCGTAACAGATGAGTTCCTCCAGTCTCAGGGGTATGATTTTGAGTGTCTCCCACCTTGCTAGCCTGAAATGGAAAAGCAGCAAGCATAAAGAAGGAATGTTTACATGTAAAAGGACATCCAAAGTAATGTCACAGAAACTAAGCTACAGTTAAAGGAAAATTTGTAATATCATCACTTAATAGGAAAAATTGCCAGATTTTATGCACAGAAATAACCAGAATCGGTTTTCATTTTCTCTTCTACAACACTGCCACAGAAAACACATCTATTGCTATCAAAAGACATGCTTTGTTGCTATATGTTAGAATTTTATTCTTACTGCATAATAAACTTTTGTGTTACAACAATTTAACACGGATTTGAATATGAACATCAGTCACTAAGCACAACTGATGAAACAATAAACATTAATGAAAAATTGTTCTTTATGCCAATAAAATCTTAGCTCACAGAAGCTGTAACAGCTTCAGAACTGCCGCTGCAGACAAAGCATTTTTTGCCTATGAATTTTACAACAGGCATGTTCCACTACTAATTATTTTGACTACCTACATGCTTTTACATGTGTAACATACACTATTCCACAATATTATTTAAACTTTAAAATCTGACAACAAAATTTTATAGCTTATTTTGAAGAAGTGTATATCTTCAAGCTTTTATGCTTTGCTGTAGGTCTCATGCCTGCAAATACTTGAAGGAAGTTAACCAAGGCTTACAGCAGTGTGTATGTAACACAAGAGTCTTTACTTTGGTTATAGATTGGCATTGAGAGCTTGATGACATTTCTGTAGTATTGCATAAAATCTATGCTAAAATTAAAATAATCAAGACTCAAATTCCTCACTGTGGAAATCAGTTGCTATTTGCATATTGATTATACTGGGACATGAATTTATCCCAAGTTTTTTTATTTATATATGGTATCTTAGCTTTACAGCCATCTATTGACCTTTACCAGTGAAATGTCACCATTTACAATTCTTGTGGTTAATTCAATGAAAGTCAAATTCAGTGACATTGGTTGTGCAGTACGCATGTGAAATCAGCATTAAATGATCATTACTTATTTAACATTTTTAAGCTTTTATTTCGCATATTATCATTCAAAATGACATATGCTAATCTTATCTGCAACAGCTTCAACATACGTTTTTATCGCTCTGCCACACACAGGAAAAAGCATATTTAGCATCTTATTGTAGTATTGCACTGCCATCTTGTGGGCAGTAGAATCAATGAGTGCAAATAACTTCATTACTCCGTTTTCTAGGTGGGAAGTTGGTCGTTTTGACAGGTTTGGGGTTTTGTGGAGGCTGAGAGATAAGAGGTAATGTTTTTTGAGAAAAAAATTTGTTACTCTAAAAACAATAGAAAATTTATAACCTTTCTTAAAACCCTCAAGCTTACTATATATACAAAATCTGAAGGATAAATGTCTTACTACACCCATAGAGGATTCTGTGCACAAAAGATTTTGTCCCCAATGGCTAATATGCCAGACTAAATAAAGCTCAGCCAACTACTTATTTTTCCCAGTATATCCTATTTGGAATAAAGACACACTGGGAATTATGAGGTTGCTGCAGGATTCCCAAACCAAGTGAGTACCAGAGCAAGTCTGAAATTTAATCCCCAGGTTCAACAAGCAGTTTGTTATGACCTATCTGAGTCCACAGGCCAAAAAATTCTTCTTTTCAGGATCCCAGTTCATACAGAAAGTACTAAGCACACTACAGGTGTCATGACATGTTAGAAATCATGAAAATTCTTAGTTTGTTTCTGTCACTGTTACATAAACACACAAAATTTACTTCATATCTTAACCACCATATAAAAGCTCTTACATTAAAAAAAAATATATATATCCCCAAACATAGTTTGAAACACATTTAAGAGCTACAAATGGGTGTTCATGACTTGCTCGTACACTGCAATGACTTGACCAAACAAGATCAGTTCACCCTAAACACCCTCTGGACACAGACAGAGCGCTGAGGTCAATGCCTCTATGTCTAAGTGGAGGCCAGTGATGTGCAGCGTCCCTCAGGGCTCTGTCTTGGGACCAGTGCTCTTCAATGTCTTCGTCAATGACACAGACAGCGAGACCTCAGCGCGTATGCAGGTGACATGAAGCTTAGTGGTGCAGTTGACACAACAGAGGGACGTGATCCCATCCAGGGGAACCTGGACAAATTTGACAAGGGGGCCTACAAGTACCTCATGAAGTTCAAGAAATCCAAGTGCAAGGTGCTGCACCTGGGTCAGGCAAGGAGAGACATGAGTAGATGCTGGGACGAGAAGTCACTGAGAGCTGCCTTGCAGAGAAGGATTTGGTAATTCTTGTGGATGAAAAGCTGGACCTGAGCAAGCAACGTGCACTTGCAATCCAGAAGACAAATCATATCCTGGGCTGCATCAAGAGCTGTGGGGGCAGGAAAGGGAGCTGATTCTGCACTCTGCTCTTGTAAGACCTCACCTGCAGTGCTGCATCCAGATCTGGAGTCTTCAGCACAAGAAAGACATGGACCTGTAGGGCAGGCCTAGAGGAGGCCACAAAGATGATAGCGAGCGAAATATCTCTCCTACAAAGACAGGTGGAGAGAGTTGGAGTTGTTCAGCATGGAGAAGAGAAGGCTCCTTATTGTGGTCTGCCAGTAGCATAAAAAAGGACTTATAAAAAGGAGGGAGAGGAACTTTTCATACGGACAGTTAGTGACAAGATAAGGGGCAATGGCTTTAAACTGAAAGAGGGAAGTTTTTGATTAAATGTTATGAAGAAATTCTTTACTCAGAGGGCACTGAAGCATTAGAGCAGGCTGCCCAGAGAGGTTTTGGATGCCCCAGCCCTGGAGTGTTCAAGGCCAGGCTGGATGGGACCCTGAGCAACCTGATCTAGTGAGTAGCATCCCTCTCCACAGCAGGAGGATTGGAACTAAATGGTCTATAAGGTCCCTTTCAACCCAAACCACTCTATGATTCCATGATTCTACATAGCAATTTTCATTTGCTCCTTTTAAACTGAAACTATATTGCAAGGGTATTGCTTCTTCAAATTACTTAACTGTCTGAAAATTTAGAGGAATTTTGCTAGCTGCCAGCTTTGCATATTCAGCAAAGTGTATGAAAGCTCATGAGGATTTCATTAGTTTCCACTAAAATTAAACAAGGTTTTCTGTGGCAATCCAATAACATTTAATTAAGTTAGAAGTATACAAAGCAAACACTCTAATCTGTCTTGCAAATTCAGGGGTGTATTTTTAGAATTATCAGCTGGTAGAAAAGGAGAGTCTGAGAGACTGAGAAATATTACAGAACTAAAGTTTGAAACGCTATAGTAGGTGGGAAAATACTTTGAAAAATTTCCACTGGTAATGGTTCACAAGGTAACTTCAGCTGGTTCATTCCATGGCATTCTGCATACCCTCAGCTGCTGGTCACTGCACTGGTCTGCAGCACAGAACTATATTGCACTGGGTTAAAAAATACCACATTGCATGGTTTTCAAGTGCCTAGGAGACCAAAGCCAACAATTCAACCATACTGGCTTCAAAACTAGCATCAGTTTCTCTTGAGCTTCCCTGGCGGCTCTTCCTTATTTCCAGAGACCCACTGAAGTCAAACTGTTCTGAATATTGTACTCCCTCTTTGAACCGTATGATGATGAAAGCAATAGGGGCTACACAGACCTTGCGAAGGTACTTCACATTTTCTTTCCAGCATGTTTCATAAAACACAGTGTGCGTGCATGCATGGCTGTCTGAGCAGAAACAGACAGAAATCTTTCCAAGTCTTAACTTCTCAATTGTTCCTATGTCCTCCCAATTTCTACAAGCATACTGGAGGAGGTTCGGGATATCTGGTATCTCAGCTTACACATACTTAACCTTATTTTGGTCTTCTCTAACCCAAACTTCTCCTCATCATATTGCCAATCAAGCAACTCCCCTCCAAACCTCCAAGTCCAACACTAGGCTGGCACGCTATTAATTTCTCAGACTAGCAGAGAAAATTTACCTCATTGGCTGCTGCTACTGCATTCCCTTGGAGTACTTTAACTTGTAGAATGTTTCCTTGAAATTAATATTATTTGACTGCTTCCCATTCTTAGCTTTTTAATGTAAAGACTTTGCTAACATCTGAAACACCAGATCAAGGCAGTAAAAGACACTGAGCATGTACTGTGGACTCAGATAATATTTCAGCCTTAAGAGACTTCAGAGAAAGGGAGAAACTAAGGTTTAAGCACTTTAAAGTATCATGGTTTCAAGTCAAGATAGTTACAAAGTGTAGCTAAGTACTTAGCTAGTTGAAATTACCTCCGAGCATTAAGTGACTATTTTAGTAACATGTGAATGCCAATTGCATGGCTTAAAAGCAAGAAAAAAGCACCCAAGGAAACACAGAACACTACTCCTAACTTTAACTCCCAGAAAACCGTCATAAAAATAAAAACAAGGGGGGGAGGGGGGAATAATTAGACCATTTTCCTGCTGTTTCAAGTGCTTCCTGTACATCTATCACACTCCCTCTCCCATTCATAGGGACCAAATAACCTAAGGTGTTTCACAGAGTATGCTGGCTAGCACACCTTGTGATGATTTTTGTCTGCCTAATGCCTCTAGCAACAGGAAGACCAAACACTGGTTTTAATACTGTATTTGCATGTGATAGTCTTACTTTGACAAGTGGCTTTCCTGCTTATAGATCTGGTTCAAAGAAGCTGCTGCTATCCAGGTTAATCAATTTTGTCTACTCCTGAAATAAAACACCTCTCAAGAGAAAAGATTTGGACTTTCAAAGGAGCTTAAGAGAATTAGACTCCCAAATCCTATTAGGTTTCAACGCAGTTGGAAATCTAACTCTTTAAAAAAAAATTTAAAAATAAATTTAAAAATTGAAGCAGAGAAGTACAGAGAGGCAGAAACCCTGCTGTTTCATGAAAATATGAAGAGTAGAGGAAAAAAAGGATCAGCCACAATTGTCCCTATGAAGTAATTATTTTATTTTAAAGCTCATTTTGTTCTGACTTTTCCATATTCATTTTACAGTAATTAATTCTGCAGTTCCTTTTCACTTATTAAATGGAATTAGGCAAAGCAACACAGAATTTTCAGCAGAAAAGTACTTAAAGATCAGTTAAATATTACAGATCTGAGAAACATGTCATCTTTTTATCACTTATAACATATATTAAATAAACTCTTCAAAATTTTAACTTCAAAATTTAAAATGCTTATAGATTATTTGTTCATGTATGGAAGAAAGGTAATCATACAACTAAATATATATTAAATTTTATTCATGTTACCTGTGGTTTTAGCTAATTGTCTCCATCTGCAGTCTTTTGTTATTAAAAAACAAGAACAACCTATATCAAGTAGAAGCATCCTAAAACCTTCAGGGTAACTATATCCTGCCTTCACTGTGCCAAGGGTATCTGTGCAATTGTTGACGACATTTGCACTTCATCATTTAAACTGATTCAACACTCTGTTACAAGGATGTCTTGACAAATTAATCTGGGTATCACATAACATACTTTGCACTATTCAGTTCCTCTCCATGAGGAAAGAAATATCCATTGACTTTGTCTGCAACACTACTGTTTTAATTTCTGCCTTTTCCACACAGACAGGAAAAACAAGGATTTTTTTGATCTTTGTGTTTTAGAGAAACAATTCTTCTTATGACTTGAACCCTGCATTGACTGAACTTCTCAAATAACCTTTTGAAGAATTGCTATAAATCTAAGGAAATCAGAAGCTCACAAGTTGTTATTTTCACAGTGGTCCTTACAGTTTAGAGTTTATTTTCTGTTTAATTTTTTTGCTATGAATTCCACGCATGCTTTAGCTTACTAATTAACCACTAGAGAAAAGGAGTATGCCTGCAGCTCCCTGTACTAGAAGGGCCTGAACTCACTAACGAAGTGTCCCAATTACATTTCAATCAAAGTCCTTTTCCTCACTATTGTCATACACCCAGGCAAGCAAACAAAACCAAGTATTTTGAATTATGCTATTAACTTTCATTGAGGAATCTGAAAGATGGGAGCCAAGAATGCCAGCAGAAGTAACATAAGCCAAGACTAAGACTTTGTTCATATTTAAAATTTTGTTCACTCTGAGGAAGCAGACCTTTCCATTTCACATGAAATCAGATTACAAGCCATACGAAAGCAGATGCACCCCTTACCACAGACAAAGTATGCATGACATCTGTCATGCTTGACTTTTACAGTTCTGTTACAGCAGAGAGCTGTTCAAGTTTAACTTAGCAATGCCTCTGACAGCCAACAGCATGTTTATATATTTTCTCTTAAAACACTGAATACTTTCCTTTCTCCTTCTTCCAGCATGCCAGTATCTTCCATTTTATCAGTCTGTAGACTAGGGGTCATGCTTGATTTCTTTCTTTCTCTTCCCCTGTCTTTATTAAGTCCACGAACAAGTCCTGTCATCTTCCACAAAGCGTCAAAAAATCCCTTTCTTCCTGTTCTGCCAGCTTAGGCTTATCTCTAATAATTTTCCGCTCGACCTAGCAGAATTACTTCTTATCAGATCCTTTTGCATCAGACATGCAGACACTAAATAACCTCTCATTTTACTTATGCAGACAATACTTCTGACCCTTCAATTACACCTATGTGCCATTCATTCCCAACCACCTCAGTACTTTCCTACAATTGCTTTTACAGAGTCTAACTCACAGTATCTTTCTTCGAAACAGCTTAACTAAAAATAATTTATGGTTTTGGGGAGAGGTTGGGGTTTTTTGTGGTGGTTTTTTTCGGTTGGTTGGTTTTGTTTGTTTCTAAATACCAGGCTGTGATACAGACAGTAAAGTCACTCTAGGATGTCTGTGGCATTGAGGCCAGGAAACATAATAAAACACCTACAAGAGTCCTATGTCCTTCTGCAGAGACAGCCAAAAGCAATATAGGGTGGTCGAAGTAACAATGGGAAACTAAGGTCAGGAAACCAAATCCCTGACTAGGATGAAATCCTAAGCAGAGTATCAACAACTCACGCCCTCAATCCTTTTCTCTCTGCTTCCACCTTTTCCATGTTGGATCTACACTTGCCTGAGAAATTCAACTTTTAGACCGAAGACCTCAAAGCTCCAGCCTTTGCCTTCTACTTTCGCTATAAATTAGCAGGAAAAAACACCACTGAGTTTTAAGCATCTGTCAAGCAAGTTTTCAGCTTTTAGTCATTTCCCCCTAATGCACCTTAGAGCTCCCATTTGAACCACACATATAACAATCCCCCGGTACAATTTTAGTGTTATTCAGAGTAAGAGAATAGTCATTACTGGTTTATTTCAAAACCAACAAATAGAAATTTCTACACAAATTTAAGGCTAGTGATGGAGCTAAGGAACTTGCCTGCCTGTCAGGAGATTAAGCAAAAGGTTGCAAGCATCTTTAACATTATGCCTCTGGACTAGATACAACAGGCCTCTCAAATTATACTTCTCAAAAAAAGTGTTGCGTGCAGATCAGTTGTCTCCTTGAAAATTCTCTCACCCTAATACTTATGACTACCAGATTACCAAATATTTTTCATGCTGTCTTTTCTCTACACCACCATCAAATACACTATTTTTCCAATTCTAGTCTTTCTGTAAAACTTTTCATTTATCTAAATCACAATTTTCTTTCTGGTGTGTTAGACAGTCTGTTCTTCTACAAACAAAGGGAGCCTATAACAAAACCAGGCTCCTGCCAGAGGATGGTAAGATAGTACATTAGATCAATCTGAATCACTAAGGCACAGGCCAGTTGCTAACAGCAGATAAATCTGTCATCTTGAAAAATATCTAGTGGCAAAACACCTCAGTATCCCTTCAGGTGTGAAGGGCTTTCAACAGTCTAGGACAGATTAAACCTTTCCATTCTCTCCTATAGGAAGAGGGGGGTGGTTACAAGCAGAAGCTAAAAAAGCTTTAGAATTTCCAAGGCTGCAGAAAAGCTACATGAACAGTCATACAATACACTGGAAGGGCTGGGACAGCAGTCATACAATACACTGGGACAGCAGACTTCTCCATTTCTGCTATGACATCTCTCTCTGTCAAAGGAGAAGGCTGAAAACAAAGGGCATAGCCCAAAGTCAGTAGCCTGAAAAGAAAGTGCTCAAATGTGTGTTGGTGGCAGGAATGCATAGAAGTGGATTTAGAGGTGCCAGGGTAATTAGAGGGAATGGAAGACCAGCTCACATGTAGTATCACAGCTACACAGGTCTCAACCACAGGAGAATTTTCCTTGTGCACATTTACACTGAAGCATTACAGAATGCAACACTACCATGTAGCTTTCCTCCTTCATATAAAACGTAATATGACAAACAGCATTTAGACCTCAGAAGAGACATTAAAGAACACTTACAAACACACAACATAGTAGAAATATTAACAGGATTTACATGTATACACTGGAAGAGCAGGATGTTGTATTAAAATCCCCTACACTGCAGGCTGACTTAAATATTTCAGTTTCACTGGGTTTTAGGTAAGAAACCTGAAGAAATTGACCAGCAATGCTTTCATTGCTGAACAGACGTGTACGGTTTTGACATTTGTAGCTTGCAGTACAAATAGAAGACCAATGAATTAGTAATGTCGCCATTCCTAAAAGTATTTTAAAAACTCCACAAAAACGCGTTTCCACTGTAGCCCTGCATTGGTTTCTCTATAACTCAGCCACGAAGAGTGCGCCACGGGGAAGCTGTTTGAGCAGCGCAACTCCGTTTTCTGCCCCGCACCCAGGCGCCGGAGGCGGATCCCCTCCGTGGACTCCCCCGAGTGCGGCTCAAGCCCTTGGGGCCGGCTGTGCCGCAGAGCCGCGCACGGGGACACCGGAGGCTGCTGCCGTTGAAGGGGCCCGCCCGCCACTCTTATCGCCCGAGGGGCTGCAGGGCGTGTGTGCCGCAGATACACCGCGGAGCCAGGGAGCGCCCCTTCACCCCCCTGCCCCACCGGCAAGCCAAGCACCGTTACGGAAGTTGTCCCCGGGACCCCCGGGCTTGGGTCGCCTCCGGGGCCCTCCCGCGCCGCCCGGCGGGGGAGGAGCCGCCACTGAGCCGGTTCGTTCCCCTCCGCCTGAGCAGCGCGGAGAGGGGGAGGCGGCGCGGCCGCTTGCGCCTCAAGTTGGCGGAGCGCCGGCAGGGGGACGAGCAGACCCTTCCCGCCCAGGAGGAACGCGCCCACTCACCCGCCGAGCCTCCAGCGGCGACTTGGTGAGAGGCCTCCTGCAGAAAGCCCCGGGGCTGCCGAGCCATCCTTGCCCGAGCTGCGGCGGCGACGAGAAGCAGCTGAACCCTAGAGAGCGGCTGCCGAG
>VZRV01005762.1:16878-219958 GCA_013398115.1 Falcunculus frontatus | reverse complement strand
GGCGGGGCTCGGCGGCGGCGGCGCGTCCCGCCGAGGCGACGTTGGGTCGGGCCGCTCTGCCCCCAGCGCCTCCCCGCTGGCAAGCGGCCCTGCCCGGCCTCCTCCACCGCCGGGCCCTTGCGCCACTGACCGGCTGCGTGTGCCGTGGCAGCCCCTTGGCTGGGTTAGTGTTACCTCTCCGTGGCCGCCGGGCCCGAGTTACCGCCCGCTCCGCAGCTGGAGATAGGGGGAAGCAAGTTTCTCGTGCGGGGATGCGCGATTTGGAGTCCCAGAGGCTGTCGGCTTAGCGGAGAGAGATGGGATGGACGGGCTGCCGCCTCCCGGGACGGGGGCAGCGCTGGGAAGGGAGCCGGGACAGTCCGAGATGAAACCCGCTCCGAACAAATTCAGGAGGTCGGTGCTGGATCTTTAGTGTCAGATGAGAACAAACTGTGGAAGATGCTCAGCATTGTACTAATAAATTTTTAAAAAAGGAAAAAAAAGACCTTACCGGAAGAACTTGCCAAAATAAAGTTTTTTCTTTTTTTTTGAATATTTATTACTTTAAAAAAAACTGCTTAGGAAATCCCAACGAGTTGTATACCTCAGCTCCTATTGTAATTCCTGCTAGTCAGAATTCTTGATGATGTCGTGAGGGTCTGTTTCTTTTGAGGAAAATGGCTGTGGTTTCTCCGTGGCAACAGTTTGGGAGAAAAACATTCTATAAATGTACCCAAAGGAGTACTTTACCCGAGACAACACACCCTTCGATGTTTGTCAGTGGAGCAGTTACAGCTGGGTCTGGGTACAACTTCAGGGGATTGAGGTGATTGGAGCTGGGTTGCTGTAGGAGTTTGTTCAGCCCGAGTATGGGAATTCAGAATGCCCTTCAGCACCGTAGTGGCTTTTGAATATTCCAGCAAGGTCTAACTACAGTTAGAACAGTCTTAAATTGCAGTGCTTTAGCTGGAAGAAAAAATCGGTTAACCACAGCAATGTGCTTCTGGCTCAGAAGATCTCAGAGCTGCAAATCTTGGAGGTTCTAGGATCTGTGGGTTTCAGGGAAGTGCAATGATGTGTTTGCCTTGTTCTTGTACCTGTCCTTGAGCATCCATACTTGACCAGTTCTGCTCTAGGAATGTACGACTCTGGTTTAACTTGAAACCACTTGTTTTAGATTATTTGTTTATTTAAATATATTATGGCACTAACTTAAAAATCTTGTGAAGTTTAACAAGAGTTAAAACTGTCATGCCAGTTAAACATGCTGCTTATGTGGTAGTTCTGTTTTATTTTGCTGTTTAGTACCCAGAACATTGTCATTCATGACAAGGTTCTTTGACTGTGTGAGACAGAGCTGTGTACACCAGTGAGGTGCCATCAATTTGATGGCTATGAGCTCTTCTGCCTTGTCACCGGTAAAGGGATTAGCACTGATTTCAGGATCTTGAAAATGATAAACTTGTCTTGCCTGTCCAGCTAAGAAGAAATTACTGCAGTTCTGGTTGCATTATGAAAAGTGCAGAGAGGGTCTGGGAGGTGAAATTATGTATAGGATTTAAGAAGATAGGGACAGTTGGTGCTACTAGTTTCTGTAGGTATTACAGGTTTTCTTGCAGTGATACTGCAAGTTCTTTGGAGGATGATTCCCATTACGGTTTGTAATGGGGACTTACTGCCCAATAGTAGGGAGTAACAAATTAAATTTTAAAAATCTCTTCCCCGGTTTTCACATGATAACTAATCAGATTTATTGCCTTTTTGTTTGTTCGTTTGCTTTGTTTCTGGATTTACTTAATTTCTCTTTTAGTTATTAGTTTGCCTGTTTTGGAAAAGGAAATGTTACTTTTCTTCGAATTCTCTTAATCTATCTCCCTGCTTATTAGAAGTCATTCTATATGATGCTAAATTAGAAATGCATTATCATGGTGTTAAACTCTTTCCCTGACCAGTAAGAAGCAAAACAAGATTTTGTTTCAGGCTTAGTATTTCTCTTGCAGCAAGACAAATCCAACACATTGTATTACTGGCAGAAATTGGAGTATGGTGCTGATGCCACATGGCCCACATGTAGCTTTTTGCAGTTTGTGAGGGTTTTGGTTTCTGAGAGTGCCTAGGTTAGTAAAAAAGTCATGGAGTTTTCAGATCTTGCTGAAAGGGTTTAGGGGAGGAGAGAAAATACTCATTTGATAGTTCTCTGTGGAAAGAATCAACAAATTATTCATTAGAATTTAAAGCAATAAGATACATGTGAGCTGAAGATGAAGGGGGAGAGCATCCTGCCTATAGATCACAGTTTTGTGTAAAATTAGTCATGAACTTGAGAGATATCCTAATGGATCTTTATGCTACCTACTTTTTAGTCTGCTAAACATAGTGCAGAGTAGATGCTGCACGTTGATGGCAGTGAAATGGTTTTAAGCTCTGAATTGGTGATCTGACTTGATGCTCGCTTTAGTGCAGATCACCCAAATCAATGCAGAGGCTTCTTTTCACTTTTACGTCTGTTATCCTATGTGGGCAATCGATGTTTTGAAACTTACCTTTAAAACAAACAAACAAACAACCCTTCTGGGCTGCTGTCTATTGATAGATTTAACTACAGGCTAATGTTGCAACTGACAGATACTCCTGTATGATTGTTGCCTTTTTCCTTTTCCTTTGAAAGGAAAATGGTTTTGACGGAGTAAGAGAAACAATACTGAACGTTTATTTGCAGAACAGATACAGCTATGGAAAGAACCAGTGTCAATGATCAGCTGTTAAGATGAATCTCTGCTGCTTTCAGCTACCAGTTTTTAAGTGACAGCATGCTTGGCATGCTCCCTGCTAGTTTTGTGAGGAAGCAGCCTGCTAGCTTCATACCAGCAGGCTTCTGTTTTCCATGATGATTCTTGATGTGGACCTTTGTCTTTTAAGGACAGGTTAAAATGCAGACTGACAGTTTCTGCAGGGTGGAGGCCTTTGGTATATTAAAGAGTATTACATATTAGAATTTTGAAAGTAGTTTATACGTGTATTGGCTTTATGTGGCAAGATTCTTTAGCAGGGGAGCTACAGAGGGTCTTCCATGAGAAGCTGCTGGAAGCTTCCCTCATGTCTGACAGCGCCAATGCCAGCCAGCTTCAAGATAGATCCATTGCTGGCCAAGGCCGACCCTGTCAATAGTGGCAGTAGCACCTCTGGGATAACAAAGTTAAGAAAGGGGGACAGTGGGAATTCTCACTTGCGACTGGAGAGAGGAGTTAGAATGTGTGAGAAAAACAACTCTGCAGACAGCAAGGTCAGTGATGAAGGAGAGGGAGGAGATGCTCCAGCCATCAGAGAGAGATTCCCCTGCAGCCTGTGGTTAAGACCATGGTGTGCCCCTGCAGCACATGGACACCCATGGTGGTACAGATACCCACATGCAGCCCGTGGAGGACCCCACACTGGAGCAGGTGGATGTGCCCAAAGGAGGCTGTGACCCTATGGGAAGCCTGTGCTGTACCAGGCTCCTGGCAAGTCCTGTCGACCTGTAGAGAGGAGCCCATCCTAGAGCGGGTTTGCTGGCAGCAGGGAGCCCATGGGGGACCCACATTGGAGGAACTTCTTCATGAAAGATTGAACCACGTGGAAGGGACTCATGCTGGAGCAGTTTGTGAATAATTAGTCCATGGGAAGCAATCGTGTTGAAGTTTATGGAGGACTTTCTCCTGTGGGAGGGACCCCACTCTGAAGCAGGGGAAGAGTGTGAAGAGCTCTCTTCCTGTGGAGGAAGGAGTAGCAGAGACAGTGAACTGGCTGTAAACCCTGTTTCCGTTCCTCTGCTCTGTGGTGGGGAGGAGGTAGAGAAAACTAGGAGTAAAGTTAAGCCCAGGAAGAAGCGGGAGGAAGGTGTTTTAGAGTTTGGTATTTCCCTGAGTCAAGTCTGTTTTGCCCATGATGGTAGTTGGTGAATGAGCCTTTTGTTATATTTTTCTTTCCCCTGTCCAGCTGAGGAAGGAGTGATAGAGCAGCTTGGGTGGGCACCTGGATTCCAGTCAGTGTCAGCCCACCACAACATGAGATATTGCTGGGATTGATCTTTGGTTTTCATAGTATCATATTTTTTGAAATGTTCACATGTAGGTTACAGTTCTCTAAAATAAATTAAATTTCTTTAAACTTTTGTATGAAGTGTGAAACAGGCATTGCTGGTCTGTCCTAAGTACAAGTAAAAGGCATGATCATTTAAATGGAATGCCTATCATGAAGCAGGATGTGTTAAGAGTTTACTCTCTATTTTATTGAACATCTAAACATGAAAACAGCTTATTGTATTTACTGTGCACCATTACACTTGGCTGAGCCTTGCCAAAGGCATTGTGATATTTATTTCCTGCTTCTCAGGAATTAAAACTCAGTGGTTCAGTTAATTATTCTGAAAGCATTTGTTGTTTTGAAAGTTAGAGTTGTGGTACCTTTGGCCTATGGTCAACTTCATTTTGGCCACCAGAGTATGTGTACAGCTTATTTTCTTCCATTTTTTTGTTTGTTAGTTTTTGTTTTGTTTACCTGTGCTTTTCTCTAATAGGCATGTAGGAGGAGTTTATTGGGTCAGGTGGCTGGTGGGAGGCTATTTGTACGTATGTTGTGACTTGAGCGTGCTGCATGTGCGCCAGATGACTTGCAGGAATGCTCCTGTGGATTTTGGGAGTAAGGAAGCGGTTGAAGGGCTGAGTAGGGTCCAGTCCACTACAGGCTGGTTGCCATTATAGTTGCTGAAATATATTCTGGAAATTCACATTGAAAAAAGGCATATAATCCTGTTGTTGACCTCATGTGTTATGGGAATTAACAGCAGGTCTGCAAGCCTGTCTGGTTCTGACATAGATCTCAGTACAATCCGTTTGTACCCGTGAGAAACAGAAGCAAGAAACCAAAACAGCAGAGAGAGAAAACAGCAACAATGCTGCACCCGGTATTTTTCCAAATGCTTAGAATTCTTAGAAATAGATAACCAAGAATAGTATGTTGTAGATAAATAATAACCAATGAATCTATTGTAGTAGTTAAGCAACCAATGGACAAGTAACGTGAATGTTAACCATACAAAAATGTATAAAAGACAGTGGCTTGTTGGAATAAACAGAGTGGAGCACCTTGGCTTTGCCTGGAGCAGAGCGTGTGTCGTGTTCGTCGAAACAACGACATCTGGTGGCGCCGACGTGATACAGCAGCCTGGCACGGTTTTAGCAGCCGGCGCGGTGGAAGCCCAGAATTCTGCAAGAGGTCCAGACCTGAGACCTGATTTTGACACCGTGCTAAGGTGAGAGACACGGTGCGCTATCGGCACATCTTTTATTTAAGATCGGAAATAATTTATCAAAAGAGGAAAAGACTGTGGTGTCGACTTGGAAGTCACTTTTAAAGAAAAAATGGTGCTAAAACCACAGACTTTGCCCTTCAAAGCATACTGCTGTGGGCACGATCTCAGGACTTCCCTGCGGATGCCAGTGCAGCATTCAGTGCGACTGCACGGAAGGCAGTGTGGGAGAAACCTTGGGATGCGAACTCCAGGAGAGATGAAAATGCCATGGGCTTGAAGCCGCTTGCTGGAGTGCCTTTAATGTGATAAACTCTTTGCTAACTATCTGGAGGGTTGTGCTGGGGACCTTGAAAGCGGTGAAAAAGGAGCGGGACTTAGAACTGCAAACCTCTGTGGACACGGGGGGGATGAAGCTGTGGGCAGGCGAAACTGGCAGTGAGCCGCAGACGGAGTGCCACTTGTGAGCCTTGAGTTGGGCCACCTGGCTGTGTGCCACCTACAAACCCTAGGACAGACTGCCCTACCTCCCCTGCTCCCGCGAAACAGCTTCTTTCCCCTTTTCGCTGCTGGAAACGGGACCTTACCCTCTGCTGCGTGAGAGCGAGAGTGACATGGAGGAGTCTCCTGTGGCTGCAAGAGAGGCGTGTCTACAGAGATGTATATGTTGTAAATGTTAGTCCTTGAATAGATTGAAACCAGAACAATCTTGGACACTACCTTTTTGTCAGGTGACTGTACAACCCAGACAGCCTCTTCTGTTCTGGGATCATGTGGGGCGAAAGGCTGCAGAGGCTGGGGATTGGGATTTGATAGAAAAAATTGGAATGCCTAGATCCGGTAATGGATTAACCCTCAAAGAGGGTGGCGAGGGGGGCAGGCGAGCCCTGGCACCCGCCCCATGCTCCACTTGGAAGACTTGGACACCTGCACCCTGTGGGGGGGCCCCAGGGGGAGCCCGTTCAAGGCAGCCCAGCTCCATTCCTGCATATACTGCATGATTGGTACAACTTGTCATGTAGGATGTATGCTGCCTTTCTAAGAATTTTGATTTTAAAGTCTGATTGTTTAGGGTGAATATTAATGGAACAAAATGTGAACCTGCAGCAATTAACTTTAAAGACTGATGATTTACAAAGTTGCTGGCAGCAATTAGTTGGGTGCATTCCTTTTTTCACTCCCCTATTACTGTTATCTCAAAAGCTATTTGTGACCCTTCACAGTACAGGCAGGCAAAATTACACCAGTTTTAACACTTTGCTTGCTTTTGTCCCACAGCTTTACTAAGGTAATTTTATTGTGACTATTTCGCCATGGACAAACGTGTGACAAGGTTCCCTTGGACGTGCATGGGCCTCTGGGCCGGGGACTGAGCGCATTGCTTGTAGGGAGTTCTAGTGTCACATTGCAAGGAATATTTGTGCACCCTGAGATTATTGATGCCAATTATACGGGCCAAATTTGTGCTATGGTTTCTACTCCTACACCCCCTGTTACTATTCCAGAAAAGACTCGCATTGCTCAACTTGTACCTTTTAAGTCATGTGTTCCCAGAACAGATCAACGGCTTTGTGGAGATGGAGGTTTTGGATCCACTGGGGTGCCACAAGTCTTTTGGTCCAAAGCCATTTCTGGATGAAGGCCACATATGACCTGTACCCTGACTCTGCCTGAAGCCAGTCTGTCACACATCCGGCTCCAAGGTTTGATAAATACCGGTGCTGATGTGTCTATCATTTCTCTCTCTGAGTGGCCTCCTACATGGCCTTTAATGTCTGTAGAGTCAGCCATTGCAGAGTTGGGGGGAACAGCTCAAAGTTATTTAAGTAAGAAACCTGTGTTGATCAAAAATGAGGAAGGGCAAACAGCCACAATTAGACCTTATGTTACTGCAGCACCTTTGAATCTCTGGGGAAGGGATGTGTTGGTGGCCTGGGGGGCGAGAATTGGCACGGATTTTTGATGGGGATCACTGTGCGGAAAGGCGCACAGTATCCTATGTTGCCTTTACAATGGCTTGCAGAACGGCCTGTCTGGGAAAATCAGTGGCCCCTATTGAAAGAGAAATTAGTCACCCCTCGCAAATTGGTTCAAGAGCAATTACAGCAGGGACACGTTGAACCCTCTACAAGTCCCTGGAATACACCTGTCTTTGTGATCAAAAAGAAATCAGGGAAATGGAGGTTGCTCCATGACCTCCATCAAGTTAATGCTGTAATGGAGAGCATGGGTGCATTGCAACCCGGGATGCCTTCACCCATTATGATCCGTACAGGGTGGGACATTTTGATTATTGATTTGAAAGATTGTTTTTTCAATATTCCTTTACATCCTAGAGATGTACCAAAGTTTGCTTTCTCAGTGCCTTCAATTAATGATGCTGAACCTGTGAAACAATATCAGTGGAAGGTGTTACCTCAAGGTATGAAAAATAGCCCGACCATTTGTCAATGGTACGTGGCACAGGCCTTGTCTGTTGTTCCTGAACAGTTTCCTTGTGCATATTGCTATCACTATATGGATGATATATTGGTAGCAACGTCAGCCAAGGAGGAACTGCTGAGGATACAACCTCAATCGCTCACCGCATTGCATCCATACGGGTTGTGAGTAGCTCTGAAAAAGGTGCAGCAACACCCTCTTTGGAAATATTTAGGAGTCACGATTCTTGAACGAACCATACAGCATCAAGATGTGCAATTCCACAATTCAATTAAGACTCTGAATGATGCTCAGAAATTGTTAGGCACCGTTAGTTGGTTGCGCCCTTATTTAGGGCTAACCACAGCACAATTGTCTCCATAATTTAATGTATTGAAAGGAGACCCAGATTTAAGTTCGCTACTAACCTTGAGTCCTGAAGCACGACGAGCACTAGATGAGGTTCAACATGCTGTTTCCACCTGTCAAGTTTATTAAGTGGATCCTTCCACTGATGTTGTTGTTTTTGTTGTCATTCCAGATCTCCGTCCTACAGGTATCATTGGACAGTGGAATGAACAATGGTCTGATCCCTTGCACGTTTTGGAATGGATCTTTTTGCCTTTTTAACCTAGGAAAACGGTGTCTACGCTGTTTGAACTAGTTGCCCAGCTGATTATCCAATGCCGGCAAAGGTGCCTGCAGTTGATGGCTGAAAACCCTGCAGAAATTATACTTCCTATTCAACAAGAATATTTTGAATTTGCAGAGTGCACTGCAAAACTTTCTGGGACAGATTGCTTACCACCTGCCTGGTCACAAATTGCTTCAATTGGCAAAATCGACTAGTTTGTCCTTACGGCCAAAGAACAGTCGTGTGCCAGTGCAAGGACTCACTGTTTTTACTGATGGATCAGGCAAAACAGGAAAGGCCATTGTTACCTGGAAGGACGAGTCTGGGTGGCAGATGCTAGAAGGTCACGAGTCAGGTTCTGCTCAGCTTGTGAGCCATGGCATTCCAGCATTTTTCTCATGTACCCTCATGTGCTGTTGGTGGACCATGTACTGCTGGCTGCCTGGCTATGCTTGCTCCAAATTTAACTATGCTTGTAAAGCACACGCATGCAAAGCATGACAAACGGTCCTTTCATTCTTTTGCAGGAGACTCCTGATTTCTGGAATTTAGAGAAACGTGTTTTCTCGTCTCTTTTTGTTCCTGTAGTAGCAGCTGCCAAAGCATTGGGATTGCTAATCAGATTAGGCTGTTGGCTTTCTAGACAGACTAATGCTACTTCACTTGCTTTGTCAGGAATGTTAACTGTTGTAGATTCTATTAGACACGCTACCTTGCAAAATCATGCAGCCATTGACTTTTTGCTGTTGGCACATGGACACGGTTGTGAAGAATTTGATGGCATGCCCTGTATGAATCTCTCTGACCACTCTAAATCAGTGTTTGCTAATATCAAAGAATTACGAATAGGTCTCTCAAAATTAAGAGAAGAAAATTAGTCTGATTGGTTCAATGCTCTGTTTGGTGATTGGCAACTCACTAAATGGGTCAAATATCTCCTAAAAATGGGATGTTTGATTCTGATTGTCATTTTGTCATTTTACTCCTTGTGCCATGTTTGTTATCTTTTCTGCAAAGGGCCCTGCAGAGGACCATAAATGCTGCATTTTTGGTTGAAATATAAAAAGTGGGAACTATGGGAATTAACAGCAGGTCTGCAAGCCTGTCTGGTTCTGACATAGATCTCAGTACAATCCGTTTGTACCCGTGAGAAACAGAAGCAAGAAACCAAAACAGCAGAGAGAGAAAACAGCAACAATGCTGCACCCGGTATTTTTCCAAATGCTTAGAATTCTTAGAAATAGATAACCAAGAATAGTATGTTGTAGATAAATAATAACCAATGAATCTATTGTAGTAGTTAAGCAACCAATGGACAAGTAACGTGAATGTTAACCATACAAAAATGTATAAAAGACAGTGGCTTGTTGGAATAAACAGAGTGGAGCACCTTGGCTTTGCCTGGAGCAGAGCGTGTGTCGTGTTCGTCGAAACAGCTTCAATGTGTAGTTAAAATTATCATCAATATGTTTGTTTTATTTTTAGCAGGGACTAAAATAAATGGAACTGGTTCGTAGTGTCTGTTATGTAGTAGAAAAAAGTCAAGGCAGCGGCTGTGGTATCATTTTCTTCAGTATCTATTTCTTGATAGAGTAGCAAACCCAGGAACAGATCCAACTTCCCTTTAAGTGAATGGCAAAACTCTCTTTGGTCACAGAAGCATGAGATTACGCTGTGGGTTTGGAAGAAATAATTGGTAATGAGTTCAGCTCCTGGAGGGCATTAATTTTTGCACCATGAAATCCGTAATAAATTGAGTTAAGGAGATCCACATAACATGCTGGTAGACAAATGTTATCCTTTCTGTCCTTTTATGTAAATCTGTTGAAGAAAGAATTTGATCTTTAAGTTATACGTTCATTTAAATAGTAATGTTCTGACTAGCTATGCACTAATTTAAATGTTAAGTGTGAAATAAATTAGAAAAATCTAATCTGGTTCAGTAATGTAGTATTAGGACAAAGAAGGATTAAAATGCTTGGTTATTGATTAGGTCTTTGTAGGGAGGGGGTGGTAGTTTCCATCAGGATTTGTGGAATGAGAACAGGGTTGTGTCTGAATCAATACTGTTCTAAAAATGCTGTGTGATTCTCCACTGTGAGAGAATTTAATATAGGATCGAAAACTGCTGTACTTGAAGCAAACAGACTGCATTTTTAATTTATGGTAGCAATTTATTTAAGCCGATTTACAAGTTGACTTGTACTTTAGCTTATAAATAAAAATGTCCAATTGTAAAGGGAATATTTAGTGCTGAAGAATTACTTCACGGGTGGGCATGTTATGAATTGCCCCTGGTGGGACTAGAACTTGAAAATATTCTTAGTTGCCAGTTTAACAAAAGAATAATCCTAAGATTAGGTTGGTTTGGTGAAAAGGGCATAGGGCTTTCTGAGGCATGGCAGTTGAGGTGTATGAAAATGAAAAGTATTAAAATATTTCTTTTTTGTAGAATGTTTACGCAATTAAAAATATGTTTTTTGTTGTTTCAGTTTTTTAATGCATAAAGTTAAATATGTTTAAGTCTTTGTATTACATCTCTTTTTTTTTGTTCTTGATTTGTTTCCTTTGGGATTAATCAACTCTGCTTTAGCTTTCGTACATTGCCCTATTTCCAAATGCATATGTTTGACCTCCTCTCCTTGTTAATTCTGATGTTTCCACACGTGAGGAAGTGGAACCATTCTTACTATTTGACTATTGCATTTGATAGGAAAGAAAATACCAGTTCGTACTATGTTTTTGTTGTTTTATTTCTATGTATTATAGATTTAACTTCATTTTAGGAACTGACTGCCAAAAAGATGAACCTAGTTACCAAGAAAAATAGTATCTCAGCTTGCAGCTGAGTGCAGTAGGAAGATCTGAGAACACTGACTGAGAATAATTAGAAAAGCTAAGACATTCCAGTGGTGTCTTCAGTGCTGTTGAAAGAAGTTATGCAAAAATGAGTGCATTCTTTTTTTAAGCGTTTAGTGCTCTCAATATTATACATATAGTTTTCTTTGTAGAAATCAGTGCTGTTTGAGAGAGATTATATGGTGAAATGTGAAGACACATATCTAATGCAGTGTTGTGTCAGATATTATAATTTATGCTTGTTGTAGTTGCCTAAATTATACCCATGCTATAATGTCATTAGTGGTATTGACATAATAAAATCATTGGTATCCGTAGAATAGTTTAATAAAGTTATTAGTATTACTTTCAGAAAGTCACAACTTACTTTTCTTAAATACTGTTCTTAACTTAAAATTTCTGTGATCTACAGTTGGACTTGCTTTAAGATGCTGTTTCTCAGTGTGTTCATGTGATTCACATTCAAGTAAATAAAATTTCAGGTTCTATAGGAATTTTGCGGCATTAGGTAATTAGTGGGTGGGAATGTGTTAAATTGGCTATGTAAATTTTTGGATACAAGTTTGAGAAACAAAGCACTATTTTTCATCATGTATTTCTAGAGTGTGCTTTTTGTGTGTGCACACACAAGCAGTTTTTCCATTTGCTATTATGGCAGAGTACTAGGATGTGGTTTTCCTTGTCTGAGATTTGACATGAGCGCTGTGTGACCAGTTTGCCGCTTGATGCCTTCCTTGTAAGGAGGAAATTGGCACTGTGAAACACCCACCACGGTTCTAAGATTTATTGAAATTTTTGTAGCTCTTTTTGTAGAGCTACAGAAATGTGTTCTTATTTTGAATTTCTTTATTATAAATATTACTAGATGAGTGATACAGGAACTATGATAGACATTCAGTTGCTCAGTGTAATCAAAGTAGGCCAATCAAATACTTAGATACCAATTGAAAACTATTTTCACTGATGCTGGTTTGCTTTTTTCCACTTTTTTCTATTTTTTTTTTGCCTCTGCTACTTGTCATGATACCAGGAGATTGCTGACAGTGTAAACAGCTTAAAATGAAATAAAAATTAGTCTTGAAGTAGTTAAATATCTCCATTCCCATGATCTATAGCTGAAGAAAAACAAACAGTATTTAATGCGTCTGTGTTCTTGGATCTGTTTGTAATGGTATTTATTTTCATTAAACCACAGGAATCTTGAAGTTTAACTTTTCCCTTTGCACCTGACTGTATGATGAAAAAGGATGTAGTTCCACACCTATATCCTTCTCAAGTGTAGCCTGCATTGATGTCATTGTTCCTTAAAGAGACACCAGCAACCCCATAGTTCTGCTCAGTTTTATTCTAAAATGCATTTTGATTAAAATTCAAATTTAGCAAGTAAAAAGCCACTTTCAAGCTTCAAAATTTGCTTTTCCTTACAGTTAAAATAAAAGAAAAAAGAAAGACAGTATTCTGTTCTCATTTTGTGGTGCCGTGTAAAGTTCACTGTAGGAGATTTTCTTTTCTATTAGTCTTTTTAGCTGTCATTTATGGGAACAAGCTACATTTGGAAAATTGAGCCACAGGAGGAGCTACGTGAATTCCCTGATGCCCTTGTTCACCAGTTCTCCTTGCCTTATAGGATAATACACAGAGCCTCGGGTTTACTGCTCTGTGCTCCATTCCTGCCTTCTTGCTCTGACCATCTGTTGGTTGTTTTCAGATGTTCCTCGCTAAATTAGTTGCATCTTTTCCTGTGTTTAGATACTGTGTGAGGGGTGTGGGTATTTCAAGGATTCCCTTACCCTGTTCTGAGCCCTGCTCAATTGCCTTCAGCATGGTGTTGTGTGTGAAGCAGGATGTTTAAAGAAAAGAGTTGGGGTGGAGTTGTGGAGCTCACTGTCCATTTCCTGCACTGCCTCTTCTCTTTGCACCACGTCGTAAGTTAGCTTGCTAGCCATGCCTTGAAGAACAGAATTGGGCTGGCTGCTCAGCCAGCTGTTGGCCCTTGGCAAGCTCGGGCACCTCCGGAAGTGCTGCGCAGAAGGCATAGCACTGCTTCTGCTGCTTTCTGTTTAGTCTGCTCTTCTGCAGCCAGAGCTCAATAACCTTGGCTGTTGGGCTCAAGGGGCTCGGGGGAGGGAAAGATACTGCTCTTTTTCACTCCCAGACGTGAGTTGAAGGCACAGTGGGGTTATTAAGGCAAGGTTCAAATGGCTCAATTTAAGAAATGCTGCATGTTGCAGCGGTAGTCAAATTAATCTTTAAAGTTAGACATAGTATAGCTGCAGCTCTCACTGTGCAGAAACAGCCTTGATGAATCTTAATAGCAGTCTCCTTCTGAAACTTTGTTTCTGCATGTTTGAGGAGTTCCCTTCTTTAAAGAAAAAGACTGGCTCTAATGCCTTAAATTGTGCCAGTATTATGCAGTTTTCAGTAATTTTTGAGTTATCTTTTTTGCTTATTTGCTTGCATTAAGAAGGAGCAATAAAGCTTTACATCTGCATTGGGAGTGTGTAGTCATATGCTACATCTTGTACAACATGGTGCTTCTTTAGAACAGTTTTTGAGACATATTTTACAAATATTAAAGGATGATAAAAGATTTCATGCATGTACAACAGTTTCAAGCTAGCATGAGTATTGATTGTTTTCTTCTGAAACAATAGTGTTTTCTGAATTGTCTCGTATTATGTCCTCTGAATATCTCATTAGCAGAGATGTGAAATAGCTGTTAAGATTTTGATTTATTTTTTCCCTCACCAGCTCTTCCTATCGATGTGCAGGATTGCACACCGGTAGATGGAGCCCTGTGCCAGCCGCCAGCCTTGAGCAGGCTCATGAGAGAACCTGCAGCCTCTCTAACCTGAGCGCCAGGCGGGAGTGGCTTCTCGAGCATGTGTCTGTGATATGTTTTATTCATATAAATGAACATGGGTTTAAAATTAAATGTCTACTATTAGCTGTGCAAGTCAAGGCAGTGACTGTGTGCTGCGATGCTTATAGACAGTTTTGTGGCGGCGATCGGGCGAAATACCCTGATCTGTTCCAGAGTGCTGCAAGGACGAGAGCCCGTGTGGCTTGCCGCTTTTTTTTTTAATTAACTTCTGAGTCAGCTGCATGTCCTTAGGCAAATCTTGGTTGAAACCACCGAAAACAGGGCCTATGGGAAGCTCTAAAGAAACTTACAAAGCAGATTAAAATACAAGTTTTGGGATTTAGTTTTGTATTTTTGTTTCTCATATATGCTAACTGCAGATTTTTTTTAAAACCATATTTTTTGAGTATAGAAAAATGTTG
This sequence comes from Falcunculus frontatus, assembly GCA_013398115.1. NCBI lineage: Eukaryota > Metazoa > Chordata > Aves > Passeriformes > Falcunculus > Falcunculus frontatus. The sequence goes on along the minus strand of VZRV01005762.1, from coordinate 205,493 downwards.
AATAGAGCAGTTCAGAAATTCAAAATCAGCAGTAGCAGTAGCTAATCTTGAGTAGTGCCTGTTTTGCACGGTATGTGTCCACACCCGCAGCCCAGAGCTGTGTTACGTGGCTCAACTAAATGATACAGTGGACTGGGTTTGTTGACATTTGTGTTGGCCGCTTGTAGAACTCTGAAAAATGTCCAAGTTTTTTGCAACTTTCTTTAGAAATCAGTTTACCCGATGTTACAAGTTACTCTAGTGTGAGAACAGTTCTTAAATAGGAAGATGCTAATTTTATTTGAAAATTTAAAATGCAGTTCTTAATTTTAAAGGCAGAAAGGAGGGAAGTGTTTGAGAGATAATAGGTAGTAGGGGTTTGTTCTTGCTGTGGGGGTTTTTGCTGGGTTTGTGCCAATAAGTCCATACTTGAAATATCTGAGAGATTAGTATTATTCTGTGATTGTAACAGGTACACCATTTCTGTAACATATGCCCTGCATTTTTTATTTGAAATTCCAAGTGTCTTAATGTTTACATTTCAAAACAATGGGAAGGGTGTGGGTCCCTGGTGTTTTTGCTCTGACTAATATTTCTGTGCAGTAACACTCCTGTACTGTACCTTATATCTCAAAAGAAAAATTAAGTCATTCTCAAAGCCTGCAGATTTTTCTGATGACTGTATGAATACTGGGCTAAGTTGCAATCTGAAATAATCTTTGGAAATGTGTTTCTACCTGCTGTTTATGATGTGTGTTAAACTGGCATTCGGATGTTAGGGAATGGGCTTAAAAGTGAGATTGTGAAAGCATTTGTCAAAAATAAATTATTCAGTTAGAAATCTGCTGGAATTGTATAATTTTGTTTGCTTTATTTGTTTTAATGGTTAGTATTCACTTTTGCTTACAGTTTGCAAAAATGAAATTATGGATTTTCTTTCACATGGCTCATAGTTGGATGGGGCTTTGAGCAACCTGGTCTAATGGAAGATTTCCCTGCCTATGGTAGGGGGTTGGAAACAGATGATCTTCAAGGTCCGTTCCAGCCCAAACCATTCTGTGGTTCATGGTAGCAAACTAGTACACCACTCCAGTCATTCAAACCCAGTTATTTGTTGCAGTCTGGAGAGGAAGCTCTAGACGCTATTCCAACTTGTTACTGCTTCAGTGCATTTTTAAAAAACAGACACAAATCACAACTCTAAGCATCCTTGTGTTTTGGAGGGAGAGAATAAAAAGTCAAGTGTGGGGTTGACCCCAGCCAGCAGTTAAACACCTGCACAGCTGCTCACTTGCTGCTCCCCCCAGCAGGCTGATGAAGAAAATGAAAATGGAAGAAAACTCATGGTCCAAGACAAGGACAGTTTAATAAGCAAAGGAAAAGGAAGGAAGAATAAACCAACCAAACAAAACTAAAAAAAAACGAAAATTTATGCAAACAGAGTCACTTGCCACCTCTCACCTGCAGCGCACCACGGTCTAGCCAGTCTCAGAGAACAGCTGCTTTGGAAGAAAAACCGCATACCCCCTTCTTTGCTTTGCCTAGTTTCCATTGCTTAGCATGACATTATATGGTATGGAATATCCTTTTGGCTGGTTTGTGTCAGTTTTGTCCCTCACAACTTCTTGCCCGCACTCAAGCTACTCTCTGGAATGACAGAGTTGGTGGGAAACAAAAGCCTTGATGCTGTGGGAGTAGTGTAAGCAATATTCGGAATACTGGTATGTTATCAGCACTGTTTTAGCTATAACCGCAAAACACCCAAGTACTTGTGTGCAATTGCAAAGGAAGTTAACAACATCCAAACCAGAGTCAGTAAAAGTAGTAAGATATTTTTTCAGTAGTAAAAATACTCTTTTCTAGAATGCGTTATGAAAAGCATTTTGTAAATTTGTAGCAGCATTGATGATAGACACTTAGATGGATATACAGCTTAAATTTTTGAGGGAGGAATTTATAAGTTTATAGAAATACTATTTACTTAAGCAAGTGTCAATTTTTATAATTTTAATAATAATTTAGGAGAAATTTTACTTCTATGCAACAGTGACTTCTCACATATGAATGAAGTTGCAGTATATATATTTGGTATTAGCGATGTGTCTTAAGCCACCAGTGTTTGGTTTGAGAATGATCATGCCCTTTTGTTTTGAGCCACCATGTTTTTGTGTTCTTTGAATCTTGATTTAATTAGTACCAGAGGCAGTGATATTAGCACAAATAGGAAGCTGTAGCAGAATATAAGTATTTGACTTGAGTGTTTATGAAAATAAGCTTTCCCTGCCTCTCAAGGGCATGGTTACAAAGTTTAGCTCATGTTCTTGTTAAAGGGATGTTTTCTTTGGAGAGGAGGGTTTGTTGGTTTGTTTTGTTGGGGTTTTTTTCAGAAAAAGTTTGACAGCAAAGCTTTCAGTGAAATACAGAATAGAGCTGAAAAGACAAAATGTTCAGAAAATTACATTCCAATAAATGTTTGCCCTTAGAAGTAAAAGAAGAGCTTAATAATCTCATATGATGCATGAAATGAGTGGTAAAGTCAACAGGGGGGATATACTGGTCATTGAAAGGTGAGGGAAATATGACAAGCCTTCGTTAAACTTGGCCTTTAAATGTTTTTAAAAAGCAATATACAGAAACACCAAGTCTTGCACCTGCCAGTGCAAGGAGAACATCATGAAAAGATGAGTGATAACCAGTGTTTTTCTGTGCTTGATGCATCAGTTGAATTTGGCAGTTGCTCTGAAGAAAGTGGAGACCACCTCTGTGTGTTCAGCATTCCTTATTGTATCAGCACCTGAGTCCTTTGAGAGATTTTATGTAGTGCCTGAAGCATTCAGCAGGGAAGTACAGCACATGTTGAATAACAAAGGTGGTAGTGAGGACTGATGTTTTGACCCAGGGAAGATGATAGAAATGTAGAGCTAGCAATTGTGAGAAGCTTTGGGAAGTATCAGAGCTTCTAGGCTCTGGTTCTCTCTCCATCCAAAAGATCACAGGTGGTAACTGAAACAGATTAATTTGTAATTCTGATATAAGCATGGGAATTACATTTTTTTCTGCTGACTGTATAGAGTGCTTCAAAGACCTATTGATAGTTGCCTCTAGCCTGAGATTTTATCCCTGCCACAGTGGTTTTTGTTAACAGGTTACATAGTGTGGGGAAGGAGATTATGGTAACTTAAGCCATTTATAAAGAACTGCAAAACACAGAACAAAACATTAGCTTGTGCAGAGGCTTGTGATCTTCTGTATTGATCAGCTGTAAAACAACAACTGATTGAAAAAGGTCTCTTGATCTTCTGAGGTCTGAGTGGCTTCTGAGTGCAAGTGGGGGAAGAAGGGACGTGTAGCTGCAGTCTTACAAGCAAAACTATTTTGACTGAGGTCCTTGAACTTTCTTTACGACATAAATTTGCATCTTAGCAGCAGGACTGGGCAAAGCTTTAATATTCTGAGTTTCGCTTTTATTTGGACATAGAAGCTCACTAGCTGTAATGGCAAAGCATCTTTCAAAATATTAACTCTATTCTGTCAGTAAAATATGTGTGGTATTATACTTGCAATCTGGCTCGTGCCTAGGAACAGTTTTTCTTCTGGCCTAGTTACCAGTAATTATGGTGCTCTTGTATAGCAGTAAAGAGGACTAGCAAGGTAAATTAGTCTAATACTGACATTTATGAGCTAAGCAATATGGACTGTTCTGTTCTTAGAAATGTGTTGTATGAAATTATAGTTGAAAGCCGGTTAATCAACTAAGAGGGAAATTTACCTGATAGCTAATGTCTTTTAAATTATGTGTACTTCTGACACTTAGCCTCTTCTGAAGGTTGAATTACTTTGGTGGTGGTTTCATTCTTATTCCCCTTTGGAGGTGGATTGTATTCCTCTTTGGAGCTGGGGAGTTGTGCTGGCTTCCCTGCTCAGCTTCGCAAATGCAGTGTGGTTCAAACTGATGTTACTGCGCTTTATCCACCAATGAGCAGTTTTGCCCACTCTCTATATCTAAGGTACAGATTCCAAGTGGATATGTCACAAAATCCTTTTTTCCATATTTTGTGTTTGTAAGACAGATTTGAGTCTTTATCTCTAGGATAAGGAGATGGTAAAACACCTTAGTAATTCCTACAGGGACTATTTTCTTAGGAGAAGGATATTGGTGTTTCACCCTAGAACTTGCCAAAGTTTTTGTTGCTTATATGTTTTTTAAAATAGCATCAATTACATTCCAAGGATTTTTATCTTATTTTACATTGTTTATATATGTGTCTATGTATATAATTAAAGTAATGGTTTAAAACTTTAAGGATTTGGCCGAATTAAAACTAAGTTGTTTTTTAATATATGCCTAGTTATGTGTTGCAATACCATTTGACTGTAGTTTTTTGATAATTTTTTCTTGATTTTCAAAAGCTATTAAGGAATGCCTGTACCTATTTTTATATAAAATCTGCTTTGATAACAGATAAAAAATTTGATATTTCTGCATGTGGAAGTCTGTATACAAATAGTGTTTAGATAAGCTGCTTTAATCACTTATTGTGCATATTTTATAATTTTATAGTTAATTCAGGAAATTAGAGTAATTGTTTTTGTTGTATACTTTTGTGACTGGTTGTAAATTAATCACGGAAGTACAATGTCAGCATGAATTAATTTTGCAAGTAAACCAAATGGCTATTTCATTATTTTATTGAAAAGCCAAGATTTTGAGGAGATCTTTTGTCTTAATAGATTAGCCAGAATTCATCACAAAAAGTCTTAGTATGTTTAAGGCAATGGGACAATACTGCTTTCAGTACATCCTACAGAGATCCTGTTTAAAACATGACAGTCTGTCACATTCAGTAGCACATCAGTCATCAGATTTATTCTAATTCCTTAAGCTGAACATTTCATTCAAGCTTGTAGATTGTCTTGTCAAGCTACCAAAAGCCTCATAGCTTTTCTGCCAAGCATAGAGTTGCACCAGCAGTTCGCAAATAAATGCTAAGCTGCAAAAATAGTTTATTTTCTTTAACCTTTTGTTCAGTTAACTACACTGTTCTTTCGTGTTATTTTCTCCACGTGTGTTTGTCACAAGGTATTCAAGGGACTGCTTCCTAAACATGCCTCATCCTGACCACTGCCACTTCAGACCAAGGACCGCTCATTTTGGGGCATGTTGTTTTTACTTTATAGCAGTCTAGACCACCGTGGTTATCACATTCCTCCTCTAATCACAAAGGCCCAGTGAGCAGCTTCATTTGCTGCAGACGTGAAGGAATCCCACTGCTGCTGCACATCCAGCTGTGGTGTGACCAGTCTGGCTTTGTGCAGAGTGGCTGTGGACTTCTTGCCTTGTATGGAAAGTGACACTTTTGCTGTCAGCCCATGCAGCCATGACATTCTTTGTATTTATTCATCACAATCCTATTAGGATATTTTCTCATGCTGTATTGTGTATGTCTGTGTGGTTTCTTTTCATTTCCTGCCTGACCTTCTCTAATTCTGAGCCTTTTGCTTTAAATGAAGTCCTCTGTGTAAACTGTAGCACTTGCATATGAAGTCTGCTTAAGCCTTACATGGTAGTGAGAACTTGACTTGAGACATACTTTCTTTGAAGTCAACATATGTATGTCTGAGGTAGTAGAACATTGAGGACGGTTGATTGAAGTTAACCAATTGAATTAAGAAAAGTAAGTAAACTATTAGATAGGTGTATTTGTATAAATTACATTTAAGGCAAAAAATTACTTGTTAAAGTACTGAAAGCCTCATGTCCAGATAAGACTAATCTCTATATTAAATTGCTAATGCTATGGCATTCAATATAAAGTTGTGACTGCCCTTTAATAGGAAAAAGACTTCCTTGGTTATCTCTTTTAGCTATTAAAAAATTAAATCTAAGCTGTCCGTTAATAATTTTCCAGAATCACCAACTTCAGAACTCTACTTTTTACTTCAAATTCTTCACTGTAACTTGTGATTTCTTCCAGTATGTGGGTTTTTTCTGTCATTTACATGCAGTGCTACATTTTCTCTCATAATCTGGTGTGTTTCTTTGTTATAAAGCTCTGCTATTTTTAATACTTTTTCTTGGTCTTTTAAATGGCCAGTGTGTTCTTTTGGTAGGCTTATTCCTTGAATGGATATTCTGAAAGACACATTGTACATGTCTAAAAGGGAACTGTGGGGTTGAAGCCCTAGCTAAAATTAAAGCCTGAATATATAAAAAAAAGGTTGTTAAAATGTCAAGATAATGAAAGTCAGAAAATAAATTATGCCTATTATTAATTTTGAATTGTATTCAAACATAGAAATATGTATCATAGACAAAAGCTGATTACAGAGAGATAAAATTCAATTTTACACTAGGATAATTGTTTTATGTATTTTACATTTATTTTTAAGATCAGATAAAGGCCTGGAATTCTCAATATAAATCACAGTATGGTCCTGATGAATGCCAAGGTCAGTAAAAGGAAACCCCATCACTTGAAAAACACATTGCTACTGCAGAAAATACAAAGTGAATAAAATGAAACTGATAAGCACCATCTTTCCTACTATACATTCATTACTTGCATTATGTTAGAGCTTAGAGTAGTTTTGGTTTTTCAAAGGAGTGAATAGGTATCAGTGCTCTCAGTATCCTCCCATATACTATCTGTAGCCAAATTAACATACCTTTGCTAAGTAGAGATTAATGCAAAACTTACTTGAGGTCCATGAGTGAGAATGGAACTGTTGTCACAATAACACTGAGAAATTAGATTGGCCCTATCCAAACGGTCTTGAATGTGCTGGAGATGTAGGTGATGGGATCCAAATGCCATGTAGATGGTGGAGCCCGTGATTTAAGAGTACATTTCTGTACTAAATTACTTCCTGTCAGGAAGGCTTATTTTATCCAGAATCAAATCTCTGGTATGTCTTCAAGAGAAGGAAGTTTAACTATTTTTCAGACTTGACAGTAAAATGGATTCTGGATTCTCACAGAAGTCACTCTGTATTGGGTACCTCAGCTGAGCACCTGGGTCAATTTGAACTAAAGAAGACAACCTCTCGGTAACCAAATTTCAAGCCAGAATTTGAAACATGTAGGTAGTGAACTGAAACGGCTGCCACTCATCTTACCACACACATTTGATAAATAAGCTGTAATGTTCAGTGATGGGTTTTTTCATTTGTAGTGTACTGGAGCTTTTGAGTCCTAGGACAATAAAAAAGTAGAGTTCTTGACATGGCATCAGCTTCACAAAAAAATGTTACTAGACCTGAGAGGTATTTCATCAAGTTGGACATTTTTCACACATGTTGGCTTCCAAAACATCTTCATCAGCTGCCTTTATTCAGCAGCAAGGAGTTCTGCACCTGTTGCTTTTTACAGAGTCCAGCTTTTTCGGGCTTCTGTCAAAGTACTAGTGTCACAGAGGTCAGGAATTTGCAGTGTTACCTGAGTTAGATCACATCAGAGAGTTGTGGCAATGAATAGTTATTCGACAGCTGTAGGGTGAGGAACTGGTATCACTTCTAGGTAAGTGCTGGGATTACAAATGGTCTTCTGTTTTCTTCTGAAGTTGTAACTTTTTTATAAGCTTGTAACTTGTTCTGCTTCAGCAAAGGAAGGGCCACTGCTTCAGGGTCAGAATGCTATCTTTGGTTTGTCAGGTGGGATTCAGGTTAAATGGTTTTGCTTGCCAAATGTTTTAACAACTATGGGGTTCTAGTATAGTGCATGGTAAGCTTCTGCGCAGGCAGTAGCTCAGCAGCTTTCGTCTGCTGGGCTGGTGATGAGATTGCTGAGGTCTGCTTCCATGTAATCAGGCTTTCTTTCCAAATGCTGAAAATTGATTAGACTGCAGAAGTACAGATGAAGAAATTCAGCTACCTGTGAGAACAGACTCACCTTCCATTTCTTGATACAATTGGTTTCTTTCAGGATCATAGTGAGGCCATTCCTGATTCAATACAATTGTGAAAGGGCACTAGCGGACCCCGTCCACCTGTTTGTTCATGGTATCCTGAAATATAAAAGAATGAAGCATCCATGAAGGATTCCTTTGTTATAAAGGTTATGGATTAGGGTGCAATGAGTGTCTCCAGAGACTATTATTGTGGGATGTACAGTCAACCAGTTAAGGATGTTTAAATTAGTTTTCTGCACTACAGCAGCATAAATGTAGGGTGACATGAATATGCCTGGGAGCAAACTTGAGCTTCTTGCTTTCTGGACTCAGAATTTGATGGTAGCAAGAATCAACAGAGTTGTGGGGTGTAACACTTTGCACAGTGTGCTGAAGGTGACTGCTCTGCAGGTGTACAAGGTAACTCTAATTAAAACAGTTTCCCCTTGAAATGTAATTTTGTTCCTCCTCTTCACTATCCAGTGGTAGACTAATATTTGTCTCCGGAATGTTTTTCCAGGATCTGAAGTGGAATTACAGTATCTGAAGGTTACTAAATATTAGGCAAAAATTATAATTCTCTTCATAGTTTAAAAGTATCTTTCATATTTCAAAAACCCTCCTGGATGTACAATTCTTTTGGCAAACATTCACTGTCTTGCACTAGAGAGAAAACTTACTATAAATAGCATAGGCTGCTTTCGTAGTGAGGTTCCCCTCCAGCTGTATCCAAATTTACCTTAAAAGTTAACAACTAAAAAAAAATCAAACTAGGTACTTTATTGAGAACCCATTTAGTGTTACATATGACACTTTCTTTCCAATAATACAGCCATTCATGTCATTAGAGAGGTTGGGGAAATTAAGAATTATCTGTACATCTTCAGCTCTTAAAAATCCCACATGTAATAAAAACCAGTGATGGACCTGGATTTTTTTAAACTGTAATCCTGTATAATATAATTGTTTGAAAGCGTCACTGTTTAGTAATGCAGCAATTATACTGTAAATAAAAGAAAAAATTGTTCGAGTTGCTGTAGAAATTCATTCAGATTAATGTTAAACCCCAGTTATAAAAAAGTTCATAAAAATTATCAGATGTTATCCAAAGTGTTTTGAAAAAAACCTTTATCTCATCTGATTAAAGAAAAATGTGATCAGAGCATGAGTTTGCTAGTTATGGGGTCTCTGGACTTCTCAAATGTCTTGAGAAACAGGTTTTTAGGGAGGTGTCTATTAATGGATGCCTGAGTGTAGGTGTGTTTTTTCAATCTGTCCTGAAAGCACTGCAGAAAACCTTGTAAGTACTGAACTACCTTTTCCTTAGGTTTAGTTTTTATATAGGGAGTATCCTTGATAAAAACCAAAAATAATCTTACGCCTCAGTAAAGTTCTGTGTGGTGAGTAAATTAAATTGAATTCACTTAACTCTTTTCAGGCAGACAACAAGTTATGGCAAAAACAGTAACCTTTCCACAACACCTCCTTTCCCAAACCAGACTGCTCAGCAGATGCATAGTCCATCTGATGAACTGAGCTCAGTTACTCCTTTGGATAAGCAGAAATATGAACAGATATAATTGAATAGACATTATGGCTTTAAAGTCTTGAAGAAATTGAAGGACAGATGTCCAAGACCACTTTGAAAGCAGTGTCAAAGGGTCGTAACTTGTACCAGAAAAATTATGCCTTTTTTTTTTTTTTTTTTTAACATTAAACTGTGAACATGTTAAGATTTGCCTTTGACACTAAGGAGTTGTGAAATCACAACGCTAAAAAAGTTGCTCTCATTTATAATGAATTTTCAGAAATATTTCAGAAGACTTTCTTCTTTCCTCCCAGTTGGACTGTGAAATAGGAAGTTAGTTAGGAGTTTTCTTAGTTTAATGATTAGGCACAGATGCCATACTAGTGCACATACCTAACTTTGTCAGGTGCTCCTTCAGCATGGAAGGGGAGATAAAACTGGAGCCTGCAAGTCTTGCAACTTCACGATGTCCAAAAATCTCTTCAGAATTATTCTGAGTATTTGAACTGTTGGCCAGATTTTCCCTTTTTAAAATCTTCTATTTACCTACATTTCTATAGCTATAAAGTCTTTTTTTTTTTTTTAATTTTTCTTTTAGTGATGCCAAGCAGTGAAGTACGTAATAACCACAACACCTGACAAACAAGCCTCAAAATATTCAGCACAATCATGTGCAAGAGAAAGCAGTCATCAAAATAAGTCTGGATTTCAGAAATACTAAGGAAGGATTTTTCCTTCTTCATCCAGTGAGTGGATTTACAACTCCTTTGCTCCACCCAGGAATAACTGGTCTGGGACCAATATTCAGCTGCTGTCTCAGCTCTATTGTTTTGGCAATGTATCTTGATGAATCAAGGAATAATTAATGCAAGATATTGGAATTTAGGATGAACTTGCGAGGAAGAGTAAAACATCCGTTTCCTTTTACAAAAAAAAGCCTCAAGAGTAATCTTGCTGAAAAGGGCTAGATAATCCTAGGTCTTGAATTCTTCTAGAATTTTTTTTTTCCATTTGTCTATGTGGAAAGAATCTGATGTTAAGAGTCAGAACACCTAATAAGTTTTTCTGTCAGTTGTGTAACCCTCAACTTATATGAAGGTCTTTGTATTTTATATTCTCAGAGGAATTCTTTAAGGTTTCTCCACTGTAAATTATTTTCATAGTTTTGGCTGAATAATGTGCTTACTAAGGGTTTAAAATGAACTTTCTTCAAAACCCGGTAAACTAATTTGAGTTTTTTAAAAACATGTTTGTCCAGCTTCTTCATTCTGTGTGTTGCATCTCATTATAAATAATCAAAGATCGAAGAATGAGAATGATCTGTGTATTCAAATACCAAATAAAAAAAAGCTGGACTATTTCATTGGCTGAAAAGGAGCAGAAATGACAGAGTTTTCGTTACGTGTGTTCTGACATTTCTGCTTGTGTTTAAAATTGTCCTGCACCTTGCTTTGGAAGACCTTCTGTAACTAAGTTTTCCATTGTTCGTAACTTTTAACATTTTAGACAGTTGGGTTTTTTTTTTCACAGAAGGAATTTCCTGCCTACTTGGGGAAGTTGACTTTTTTTTGTAAGTTTCAGCTGAGAGAAGGTTTTGGATTTTTTCCAAACGAGAGTTAAAGGATGAATACATTGTTTTCCCTGACATTAAAAAAATGCAGCAGTTTGATTGGTAACCTCCTATGTGATTATGTTTTGCATCGCTTTCTTAAGTTCAGCAGGGAAATTGATCCACTGTCAGAAATATCTTTTATGTGACTGATGATCTGAACTTTTTAAACTCCAGCTAATGCCTCTTTTTTTTCCTTTTCTTTTGGTTTTGTTGTTGTTGGGTTTTTGTGTGTGTTTGTTGTGGGTTTTTTTGTTTTGGTTTGGTTTTGGTTTTGTTTTGTTGTTGTTTGCTTGGTTTTTTGTGGTTTTCAATTGCCTGGCACTGATTTGCAGTCTATGGTGACTGCCCTTTAATCTTGTACCTTCCTGTGTTGGTGCAACATCAGGAAACCGTGCAGCAATTGCTATGGTGCTGAATGTTTGCAGGTTTAGCCTCTTAAATCTTTTGCTTACGTTTAAATTCTGGACATTCTCAACAGACTTAATTTCACTGATGCATCTCTAGTTCTCATTGAGTTTTGGCCCACCTCAGAATATCTGATTCTTCTCTGGGAGTCCAAGATAATTTCTGAATGTGTAGCTTGTTATTTTGATTTGTACTGGTTTTCAGATTTCTTTGGTATTGCAGTAAATTTCAGGGAAGCATCTGGATTAATTTTCTAAAATCACTGGTCTACTAATCATACCTAAATAAGCAACTGCACATAAGGCATGCTATATATCACACATGTTAAGCATATTGTAAAGCACACAGTCAATGCATAAGGGCTGAAAGTGCTCAGAAATGTTGTTGTTGGAGTGTAGCAAACATAAAATTGGGGGGTAATTTGGGTTGGAAAAGACATTTAAGATCATCAAGTCCAACCATTAATGCAGCACTGCCAATACCACCACTAGACCATATTCCCTAGTACCACATCTACACATCTTTCAAATACATCCAGGGGTGGTGACTCCACCACTTCCCTGAGCAGCCTGTTCCAAAGCTTACCAAATGTTTCTATGAGGAAATTTTCCCTAATATCCAATCTACGCCCTCTCTGGTGTAACCTGAGGCCATTTCCTCTTGATCTACTGCTTGTTACTTGGAAGAAGAGACCGACCCCTGCCTCACTACAACCTCCTTTCAGGTAGTCAGAGAGAGCAGGAAGGTCTTCTCTCCGCCTCCTTTTCTCCAGGCTAAGCATCACAGCTCCCTCAGCAGCTCCTCATAGGACTTGTGCTCTACACCCTTCACCAGCTTCATTGCTGTTCTTTGGACACACCCTGAAGTATGCCATTTCTCTGTAACTTCCACTTCTTGCTTATGAGGGTGAAGTTACTACTTATGCTTACTACTCATAGTTACTACTCATAGTCAATGAAGGCACCATGTACGGGGTCGAGTTGCTAAATTAAAAAAAATTCAGAATTTCAGGTGAGACTGAATGCTTATTGAGTCAAAATGTATGTCTGTGTTCACATCTGAGCAACACTCTTGGTTCCTATGCTTTTACTGCTGTGCAAGCATGGTTTAGGGAGCAATTACGCTTGTAGTTGAAGGATAGCTTTCTCTTCAGGTAGTCATCTAAGAAAATGATAGTTTAGTTAATTTGCTTGTAAAGAACAAATGTGGCTAATGTGGGGTCAGTGTTACTTCTCTGAGCTTTTTAGCTTGTGAAATTTCAGGTGATGTGATTCCTTTCAGCAGCAGAAGCATACACTATAGAATTGGAGTAGTTGCATAATTTGGGTAGAACCAGTGTACCGGATATGTTGCTTTATGACAGCGGTGGAGGCGCATTTATGTTTTCATGCTGTTTAAAACAGCCTGACAGATACATAACTGGTGCGGCTGTATTTCTCTGCAGGAAACCGACAGGGCCCTCTCAGTCCCCATGTACAGGACTGGATCTTGAAAGGTTGGCACATTTCTGACAGGCCTCTGCATGTTCAGTGCTCATGATAGTTTTTGGTCAGGCTCCAATATCCACACTGTTTGTAGCCTTTATGCTTTTTACTTTTAATGCATTTGCTGTCAGGAAAAATGGCGCTATTTGAAGGTACCTTGAGAAATATGAGTTGGCTGGATGAATCAAGTTTCTCTGCTTCAGTGTGGTTTTTTGCCTCCTTTTCTTCATTGAGTCCCTGTTCAGTCTTACTTCTTTCTGTAAAGGCAGCCAAACAATTGAAATGTTTTTGGCAGGAGACGTAATTTCTGCTTAATGCTATTGCTTGTAATAGTGGTTTGTGAATTTGGCACTAAGTTACTACTTTGCATTCTTATGTGGATATAATGCTTTGTGATTTTATTTTTGCTTTTATGGTAAAATCTGGGCTAGCAACTTAGTTCTGCTAATGATGATTTCTGCTAAAGAAATTATGATTTGGGCATTTGGGAATTTCAATATATTGAATATACTATATAATGAATTTTGCAAACATAAGCATTGTAGACTCATGTTTCTTGAATCATTTCCATAGTTAGCTTTGGAGCTCTTCAAGTCACAGTGACTTTTTTTCAGGTTTGGGGGAGTCGGGATGAATTCTGTGGGTCTTGAGGCCAAAACTTTCAGAAGGACAAGTAAAATAAGTGTATCAGTGGTCTATTTTTGGTTTACTGAAGGGTGGTGTGCAAACCATTATTTGACCTAATGTCAAATCATCCAGTCGTAGTAAGCTGAAGAAAATCGGGTGGTCAAGAGCAGTAGGGCTCAAAATTCTGTGCAGATGCTGCTGTTGCACTGTTTCCTCCCTGTTGGCATTTAGCTTGTCTGCCACATGGGTGGTCTTTGGTTGTGCCTCACTGCTATTTGGTTGTTGGTTGGTCAGGGGCTCTGCTAACCTACCCTGTAAAGCAGAAAGCAACCTAGTATTTTTTCTGTTACAGGAATTCTAGTTCTAGTGGGTTTGTTTCGTTGCAGTCCTTAGAATAACGAAATAGGTAGGCAAGGAAGTGCATATCATCCAGTTCAGAATGGGGCAATCTCCAAAGTTAGATTGCGTTGATATATCCAGATGAGTTTTGCCCATGTCCAGCCATAGAGATTCAGTAACCTTTCTAAGCAACTTATTCCAGTGACCTTCCTCACTGTGAAAGATTTTCTCTTACCCATAACACTGAGTTTTCTGTGTTACAACTTGTATATGTCAGAAGGATCTGTCTCTTGTCTTCTTTATATTTGCTCACAAGGCAGCTAAAATGCAATAAAATCCCTGTTTAGCCTTCTCTCCTTAAAACCAACTAACCAAACTCTTGCAAATTCCTCATAACTCATGTCCTGCAGACCCCTAATCATCTTAAATCACCTCTGGACTTAGTTCAGGATATCCATGAGCAGGTCAGACCGGATGTGGCACTTCAGGTGTGCCAAATAGAGGGGTTTAATGATTTCTCTTTGTCTGCTGACTATGATCCTGTCAACAGAGTGTAATACGCAGGTGGTCCTTACCACGATGCAGTGCTAGATTCTACTAAAATATTCTATTAAATATTCTTTTGGCTCCAGATAAGACAACAGCTAGTTTAAAGTGCACATATTTGTTCCTATCTGTAAAGGCTGTGGAAATCACAATGTGGTTGTAAAATGTTCAGAAATGGAGATCTGGCTGTCAATGGCAATATATAATGTGATATATAATACAGAGTTTTAAGGCCAGTGAAGAGTTTACAACAAAACTGAGGGATGGCTAAATGATTTGGCTGTTCACGCCTGATCAAAGCATGTTAGAAATTAATGTTAGTTAGGGTGTCACAGAAGAAAGCTGCTTCACAGAATGCACAGCAAGATGAGAAAAGCTGCGAAAAAAGGAGAGTCAGTTTGACAAGATTCTCTGCAGTTTTCTTCAAGTTTCAGAGAGGTGGTGGGCAGGGGGAAAAGACATGTATTGTCAAAGAAGACAAAACTAAGGAAAAAGAAAAGAATTGGAGGACAAAGGACAGCTAAAAACAAGGAAAGAAGACAACAGAGAAGGCTGAAGATTGTTCAGTAAATAAAATACAAATAAAGGTTGTTAATGTGAAAGAGAGAATATATCAGAGGGTGGGAGAGATAGGGGGCTGTTGGTGAGCTGATATGCACAAAAACATTTCCTGATGCACAGAGAGAGAATTGAGCCTTGAAGACACTGAGTTCAAGTTAGGGAGGAAAAATAAAGAGGAAAGTACATGTCCTTTATCCAATTAAGTTTAATTTAGGAATAGGTGAAGCCTATTGTAAACCACTTGGTTTTATGCATTTTTATGCCTCCTCTCATGCCTTTGTCAAAAGCATGACAAAGAGAATAAGTGCTCTTTGCCTTACGGTATGCCATCATTAAAACCACCAGATGCAAATTTTGTAGTGAGAATATGAAGAAACTGCTGCAGCAACAAAGGAAAAATAACTGAGCCCTGTTTCTTCATGTCTTTTCTGATTTATGCAGGTTAGTTGAAACCAACTGCACATGTCTTATCTCCTTTTGGGTCAAGAATCAGCTGGAAAGAAAAGCCAGGGATTATTGCTTCACTCTGCTCTCTGGGTATATGTTTTTATCAAGCTTCCAGGTAATTAAGTTACTTTTATTAACCAAAATCTTGAAGTCTTTTTAGCAACGTGAGAGTTATAAATTTGAAGTACTACTCATGCTGCATTCATCCACCTGTAGGGTTAATCCACTTGTCTATGTTTTATATTCTGTAATCAAAGTATGTTTCATTTCACAGCTTTTAAGTATCTAACAGATGAGTATTATTCCACTTGTAAAAAGTAGTGGAGTTGGCTATTTCGGTTATCTTTGACTAGTGTTTTTGTAACTGTCCAAAGCTAGTTTTAACTTACTTTGAATCGCCTTAGATTTCTGATATGCCATAAAGTTTCTTAAGATAGGGAGGAAACTTGACTCTTTTTGGCAGAGTGTATCTTTGTATCAAAACTTGACATCCACCTGGGCTGAGAAAAGTGTCTGTTTGTTGCCTGGGGAAGTGCTTTGAGAAGGTAACTGGTTTTTATGGAGTGTACCCTCCTAAGTTAAGTTTTTTAGTTTAGCATGCCTCGAGGCAAAACGTTTCAGGATATTTCAGAAGATCCTGCCAATCTAATTAATCTTATGGAAATAATGCTAAAATTCGTTCTCTGTTTCTCTCTTCATAAACTATATGGTACTTCATCCCTGCGCTGTCAATGGCAACAGTTAACTGCATCTTTAAGGGGGACAAAAACTGATTCAGGGGTAGTGTTCCCAGGGGTACTGGGAACTGGTGTCTTGTTCATGGGAGGTGGGGCAGGTGGGATAGCCAGCCCTCTGTGTGGAAAAACTCTTCCAAGACTGGAGGGTTTTTTCTGAAGAATGGGTGAATTCCGTCGAGAGCAGCAAATGTTTGCATCCTGTCACAGCAGCTAGGGCCGTAATTCAGTGGTTGACTTCAAAACCTGTCAAGGCAAGACCAAGGAATGGGGATTTGCAGTCGTTGGGTCTCCATATTGAGTGGTCCCAACAGTCTTTCTGTTCCTGAGGGGGGGAGTCAGTAACTGAAATCCAGCTTAGAAGACAGACTTCTCAGTCTTGCCCAGGGAGAGAAAGAATTGATGTTAGTGTTACTGTGGTGCTCTTGTGGGGTTGGAGTTATCATGGGGTGTTTCTTTGTATAGTAGTTATTCTGCAGACACTCAAGAGGTTAGGTTTTTTACCTCAGAGAGAAGAAATACTGCTACATCTGTAATAAAAGCCATTTGGAACTGCATAAGTAAAGCACTATATGCTTTCTATCTTGCAGATGTATGTTACTTTTATATACCTCTTGTTTTTATTTAATTCCTCTGAAGTGTTTGTGTTGATGTATAATTACAACCAGGACTGGTATGCCATCCTTTTGAATAAGCCATTATTTTGTTTCGATCTTTTTTTTTTTCCTAAAATCCATTCATATTCCAAGGTACTGAAAGGCAAAGTATTTTAATGTTGTTTTTGCAGAATATTTCCCTGAATGGATGAGGAAACAGTCATTCCTGTATAAAAAAGTGAGGGCTTAATTTTCCATTTTTGTCTGGCATAGATGTAAATAATTCAAACATATAAGCATGGAAAGAAGTTAACAGTTTGAAACTCGGTCTGCATGAGTCTCATTGGATAATATTAATATTTCCTGTGTGCTTCAGTTTGACATTCTTAAGAAAAAGGTTGGTTTTCCTGAAGTATGAGCCATTTAATAGTTAATGCTGTTTTTCACTGGGCTCCTATGGTAAATTAGAATGTTCATGGATTTCATGTGTATGCTTATGTAATTAAGCATCCACTAATTTCTTTCTCTTCGGAAATACTTCTCCAAGTCAGCACTTAATATATGAAGATTTAAGATTATATCATCTGTTTGTTTAAGGTAAGCATTAGGACAGGTATTATTATTTTATAGTACATTCTTAATCCCTTGCCTGTGAAGTGTTGATGTTTTCATTAGAGTTAAAATATGTTGCATGTGTACAGAAAGCCTGAAATCTCAGTATGTGGTCCTATCAATTTTAATTATTTGAATCATTAGAACATCTATTTTTTTGCTTAAGGGTACACCAATGTACCACTGAATCTGTTTTTTAAGGTTTTTTCCAGTTTAATGTCTGAATCCAAATTCATAAAGAGTTGGAAAAATGAGATGTCTGAGCTATAGGATTCACAGGGATTTTATATGAAGCCTATTTAATCAGGATAACACTGTTATTAATATTCATAAAGTCAGCTGGAACACAAATGACAGACTATGGAGCCTAAATTTTTTTACTTGTGAATTTATTAAAAGCAGCTTAAAAAATTAATGGAATTTAAGTAAAGTTGACGAAAATGAAAATCTTATGTTAGCAGAAAAAATCTATATTAGAACTTTGTCTAAGATCATCTTGCATTGATATCTTTGACAGATTTCATTGGTACTTAAGGAAGAAGGATGCATGAATGGTCATTTAAAAGGATTTAAACACATTGGCACATTAATTTTTACATGAATAATAAGTAGTTTCCAAAAGCAATTAACTTACAGTGTACAAGATTTGAATAGAAAAATAGGACTGTGACATCAAAGGGCAAAGCAAATGTGCAGTACATTTTAAACTTTTAATAATAAGACTTCTTAAAATATTTTTTTTCTTTTCCACAGTAAGTAAAGTAACAGCAATGGTATTTGTGTACAGCTTGGTTTTGTTTTAAAATACACCAAGATCTGGAACACATAAACACTTCTATGCCAGAGTGCATTAAAGAACAATTTTAAGGCTTTTAGATTGATCAGGTGCTTCTGAATCAAGCTTTCCTACAGTTTGTGTGGAAAACAGAAATATACTGACCACAGTGTGGGATTTTTCTCCCATGCTGCTATATGCAGTATTGGGAAGCATTTCTTATTTCTGTAGGTGGCAAAACAGTTAGATCTGAGAGTTCTTTCATTATAGTACTTAACTATGAATTTTATGTGACTGTTGCATTTTATATTCAACCAATAGGGACAATTTAATTTTTATTTTCACTTTCTTTCATGATGTCCAAGTAGTTTTACACTAGTACAGATTGGATAAATAGATAGTGAATAAGGAAATTGCATTTAAAATTACCTCTAGTGTTTGGTTTATGCTTTCATTTGGTATTTTCAGTTTTGTCTTGGTCTGCCAGTACACTTTATTTTAATCTCCAGCTTTAATTTCGTCTCGTTATTACACAGATTGATTATTAACAGGTTGTCTTCAAATGAAAGTAAGGATTTAGAATAATTGTATTCAGTTTTTCTGATGATTCCTTGTCTGAAAACCTTAATGGCCACTTCTGATCATTTTTGATATGGTGACATTTAATACACACTGAATAATGATGGTTCAATAAGTTTTGATTCTAAAAATACCTTATGTTCAAGGTACCTTCTGTAAGGGTGTATCTTGAATAACAAGTAAGTGTTGTGCACAAGTCAACTACCTATTGCAGCATCTGCGTTCAGAGCAACCAGTTTAAATACTTAGTGTCTGGAATATTTTGTTCTTCTGTAGCCTAACATTTTTTTCAAATTATGGGGAAATTAATTGGCACAGCCTAGGGAGCCCCCAAAATCTTTCTGTTTTACTTTGAGTGATAGGTGAGATTAATCTGATATCAACAATTTTTTTTAATTTTCTCTATGTGTAAACAAGAAAATTCCTAATAATTAGCAGAAGCTATTTCACCTATGAAGACAAAGTCTGTAAAATGAGCCTCTTGACTTGGGCCGTAAATTTTTCCTGTGCTGTAGTCTATTATTTCCGGGAGAGGGCAGCATTTTCCTATATCAGGTACAGGAAGGCATATGCCCTGCTTAGACTGTTAATGTTTCTTGTAATTACTCCCAGTATATTTGTTGCTTGCTTATGAATTAACTTGCATTTATGGAACTAAATCATTCCAATCATTTAATTACACCTGAGGAGCTGAACTATAATTGCTTGCTTCCAACTAGGATCTGATATGGCTTGAGCAGTATTAATTTGGTGTTTACTTTTCTGAGTGCTAAAAGCATTAAAATGATTGTGCAATGGGATTACATTTTACTAATTGCTGGCATTCATTAGCTGGGTAAATGGCGAGGAAGAATGACTGTATATTGTGGAGGGATAAAATTATGGTTTTAAATAGTATATTACTAGACACATTAAGGCCCTAAGACATGTTTTAAAATACTCCAGAGGTTATTAAATACCATATTTTCTTCATGTCTTGCTATATGAATATCTTATTAAAATACTGCAATTATTATGAACCTTTTTGTGCAATATGTAGGGAAATAGCTTCATTGACAGAAACCTATTTCTTGATATTAATAACCCTCTATATTTTCAGCTAATCCAAAAGTAAATGAGGAACTTAGGAAAAGATTGCCAACTTGAAATCAACACAGTTACACAGAACTGAAGAAGAAGCATACAGCTTCATTTGAGTGATTCTTGTAAGGGACTCAGTGTTCTGCGATATGAGGTGAACTTGTTATTTTTTGTTAAAACCTAAGCGTATCAAATCCTATGCATTTTTTTTCATGCAGATTTATAGTCAACTGCAAATATGAGCTAAATATGTATTTCTTGAATGTTTGGTGCACATGTTAGTCTTGAATTTTAAGTGTTTGTACAATTAATTTTTTTTATTGTTTTAAAGATAAAAATGAAATCATCTGCTTTTTTGGTGTTGTATGGGAAATTAATTTCTTCTGCTGCTTTATTATTTAGGATATGTGTCTTGATGTAATGTGCTTGAATTGTAAAATATGTACTTAATTTTTTTTTAATCTCTTACTTCAGCCCAATGACAACTCTCTGGCTGTTTTCATAATCCAACCACTGCATCTTCAAGGCACATGTTGTATCTTTTTAATAAATGTAAAAAAAAAGATACAGCAGGGAAAACATACAAAATAAGCACAACTGCATAGTTAAAGATAAAAATTGTCCTATGTACAATACTTTTTAGAAAGGTGCTTGAGTAAGTAATAAAATTTGTGGTAAGCTTACTATGTTACCAAGATTACAAATTTATTTAGATTTCCTTGCGATACAGAGTATAATTGAATTTTTAACACAGAGCATATATTTTAACACCCCAAATGATGCCTGGTAGGCATTTACTGTAGGTCTTATTGAGGGTTATTTCTTGAAGTTCTTTGATTATAGGAAATATTGCAACTGTGTAATTAACTATAGTCTGAAGCAATATGTATGCAAATATTAGGATACATTATTTAGCTCTTTAGAAAGACCTGCAAATTCAGAGTTGGAGTGGTCATGGGCCACTTTACCTGTATTTTATCTAGGAAATTAAAGCAAGAGAAAGCATGCTGTAAAGTGAAGCACATTCCATGATCTGTAATAGCTGCCAAAGTGACCAGTCTTGTTGCCTGTAGCGGGACTGCTTGGTGTGATTCGGGCTGTGCACAGTAACGTGTACTTCCAAGACCAGACTCTAGAAGAAAAAAACAAACTAATAAATATTTCAACAAAGGCATTACATGCAACAGAAAGCTGAACAAAACAATTATAAAAATTAGATGAGTGAAGAAAAAATATTTTACTGAGAAATAAAATTTTTCACTGACTGTGAAAGTATGCAGACTTCATTGTCCTCTTATAAATACTTAAAATCATTTGTCTTGTAAATTTTCTGTCAAATGAAGGCAAAGTATACGTGTGTTATATTGTTTCAAGTTTATTTATCTAGAGTTTGTTTTATTTTAGCTCTGAAACCTTCAAGCAAAAACTGGACTCAGTGCCAGATCAAACAAGTTCAGAAGAACAAATGGAGAACTGGTCAAAAGGTAGGGACTTTAAAGATATTAATAAGGAACCTCAGGTGTTGCACCAGTGCTAGGCAGTGACTGGAGTGTGTTTGTTCTTGCTGATATATGACTTTGGAAGAAAAGGAAAAAAAAACCCGCAACTACATACTGCCCCTTAAAAGTACTTGGAGTGACAGGAGACCAGCTACATGAATATAAAGCTTCACCTCTATTTTCTGGATTAATGAAAAGGTTTTTGTATAACTTTCAGAAGTCTTGTTTAAATTCTTAGTCTGTACATTGCACTTTATTTTTCAACCTTTTTTTTTTAATTATTAACAATAAATCTGAAAGTCTGTCTTTAAGTAATTTTCTTGGCTATTCACTCCTGGTTAGGGTATGATTAAGCCATCTGCTAATATTAACGAGTTTCTCATTAGTAGCTCAACTGAATTCAGAGAGTAAGATAAAGCTTGGAGGGAAAGGTGGCCGTGGTTAACTTGGAGCTTCCTCAGTTGATGGAGTTTTCATTTCATCAGGATGCAAGTATCTTTTTGTATTTGTATTTGGTTGACCAAACACAATTGTTCTCAGATACATTCTTCTATGTTTCATGACAGAAACTTAAGGGGAAAAAAACCCCACTGAATTTGAGAGTACATTACGTGACTGACTGACTTTGTTGAAGAGAATTGTCAGAAAGTAGCTTGTGACTAGATTGTAACATGTAGAAGGAAGAAGGGGAAAGACATAAAAAAGAGACCTTCAGTTTAGAGTGGGTTTTTGCTAGTAAGAGACTATGTGTAGGTTAAAAAGTCCAAAATGGAATAGGTATGTCAACATCAAAATTTCCCTCGATATCAGAACCTCATAGCTTCTTGTATATTTCCTATTTTTGAGTTTTGTGCAGTGTATTCTCTCTCAAAATTTAATAAATGTCAAGTTTCCCATGGAGAGTCTGTTTAGAAGAAAGGAGAAATGCTTTGTTTTGTAGATGATGCTTTTCTTTCATATGTAAAGGAATTTCTCCCTATATTATTCTGCAAAATAAACAACTTGTAGACCTCTTTTAATTTATGGAATTTTGAGCTGTTTCTGAGTGAAGTTCAAAAGTTTTTGACTCATATACTCTGTAAGCAAAAATAGTCATGGTGGTGTAAGTTAGTCTAGAATTGTATTCTGACAATTAAACCTGTAATGGCTTAATCAGGTTTATTATTTTTAGACCTTTAGGGGTCAGCATACCCTAAGAATGGTTCAAAAGGTTAAGTTTTCCGAAGTAGGCAAATGAAACTGATTCTCTGTGAAATATTTTCTGTCTATTTGCAAGAAATTATGTTCTGCTGCTGCTCAGAACTATTTTTAAAACTGAGTAGTTACTGAGTTTCATATGTATTATTTTTCTGATGCATTAAGTCAATATTTTGTGCTGTTTAGACAGCTGTTTCTTCCAAGCTAACACTTATGTATTCAGGTATCCAATGGAAGTTGTTATATAAATAAAAGTAAAATTTATACACTTTTCTTTAGCATAATCATTAATAAGACATGTAATTCTTTGTGCTTTTGCTTCTAGGAAAGTTAGGAAAAGGGATTATGGGTAAATCTGTCATCATACTGGTTTGGATGAGGAATTTTTATTTTCTTAGAATTTTATTTGGCTATTAACAACTAAATTACATTCACTTATCGTAAAGATAATCGGTCAATTTCAGCAACAGTGTTCAATATGTGCCCTTGGTAGATATTGCATGGTGCATTTTCTCATTGTATTACTTAATCACAGCGACTTTTCATTTTTTGTGTAAATGTGTGTGTTGTAGAGTGTACATTTTGTATTCTGCTTGCTCTGTCGTCCTTGTATCTTTCCTTTGTGCAGCTGGTACTTTACTATATTTAGATGTTCCTTTCTTGTAACTTGAAAGTTTAAAAACTGGGTTTAGAATAACCCTATAATGATTTATTCAAATTTTTTTAATAGCATACAGAAATATTGGAGATTATATTATTTGTCAACAAATAAGGATGGTAAAGCAAATACGAGATTAAATTCATCTGACTAGATGAAAATTCAAGTCAAGCAATGAGAATTTTAAAAAATAGAAAAAACCATTAGATACAGAGAAGTGGTAGGTTTATGGTGGTTATGTGGGATAATGTGTAACCTGTTAATAGATGTTATAAAATAAAATACTTGAAAGAAAGGTAGTGTTTAAGAGGAGTATATCTGAAGTGTTTGATAGGTGAGATTTTCTTTTTAACTTTCCGAGTTGTTTGGAGTATAGTATCCCTGTGGATTGAAGACTTTGTCACTGTTCTGTTCTGTTAGGAAGAATTAAAGAACAGTCTGTGTGCAAGGCTTGTTATTTTGTGTTTGTATCTCGTTTGAATATACTCTTTCTCTACAGCACATAGTTTTTAATAGAAAGTTAATGCCTTTTTTCATTTCTCTGTAAGGATACTTGAGAGAATGTACCAGGAACATTGGCAGCAGACCAATAAGGACTATGTAACTTAAAAATGAAAAATATTCGAGTTCCAAACTAGAAAGGCTAGAATAGTATTCAGTTATAAAAATAAACTTGTATTGGCAAATAGGTGCATATCTTTGCATTGCAGTGATGGTGGGTGTGGGGAAGCACATTGCATCGGGGTAGAGTTGCTACTTCAGCAGGGTTTCCGTGCATGATGGAAACTATGAAAACATTAATACTGTGAAAACACAAGAGGGAACCTGAAATTGGGTGGTTTCTCTACTTATATATACATTTAGGGCTTGATATGGCAGTTTTCCAGAAGAGTTACCAGGATAGCAAAGTGGTGAGTGTGCAAATGCTGGAGTTAAATTTGTGTCTTATTTGACTCATTCCTTGTACCATGTTTGAATAGACGCAGCTATACTTCTGTATTATATAGTCTTTAACTGTTGTAAACTTTTTGCTTATGTCATATTTATGAGCATCCATGCTTTAAGGACAGGGCAGAAATTAGAAGTCTTAAAATTTTAAGTAGAGTTTGATCTGTTTTGACAACAAAATTAGAGTTTTGCTGACTCCAGAATTAAAAGCATTGTATAATTATTATTTGTAAATTCCTAAGACAAGTTAATAGATTGATTATTTTTAAAGGCAAAGCTGTTTGCTTTCTTAAAATGCAGTTGTTATGTTTTTCAAGCATAGAAATAAATACATATATATTGCTAAGCGATTACTTAAAGCATATATTGAAGTGTAAGTCAGTGAATCAATTTCACTTTTAAGAATTTGATGGCAACTCTTAGTTATGATCCATATAGACACTTTCCGTTTAACTTCAAAAAAATGCTTGCAGCTTGTAAATATGCTTTAAAATTGCGTGTCTAGAAACTAGTTCAGAGGAGACTAGCTTCAAAGAGGTGTGATAGTGTAGATTGGAAGAGAACTGGAGAATCAGCTTGTGCAGGGAAATTTGCAAAGGGGGGGGTTTATCTGGTGGTGAGCTGGGTTTTTTGGGGGTTCTTTTACATTCATGGTAATTGAGGAAATGTAGTCATATGCATAGGTTAAGTAAAATGAATCATCTTTTTGTGCTAACTTTGACTATCTCGTTAGAAGTAGAAAACTCTTCCAGTTGTGTAATGGTTTTGATGTACTTTTTTGTGGATTTGTTTTTGCAATAGTAATTACAAGGGCTTTTTTGTCTGGAATTTCTATTGTGTGAGTTTGACACACACAAAGATGAATGGGTAAAGAAAGCCTTGAGAGTAATATGGCATTGTAAAGGTTTTTCATCTAATGCTCTAGTTTGGTCAAAAAGCAGCTAATGATAGAGGTACTGCTGCCTGTTTCTCCAGAATATACCCACTACAGCTGTAAACACTCTATAGTAAATCTAAAGCCCCTCTTTCAAGGCTGTAGCAGAGGCAGAATTAAGCGTACTTGTCACAGTGAAGTCTTTTTCTTCTTTTACATGCCTCAACAGCAGATACTGTGAGCCTGTTCTTCCTTTCCTACTATCTTTTAGCAACAAAGTGCTGTTTACTTGGGAAAGAAAGAAGGCCTGGATATTGCAAAGGTGGTTTGTATGCAGAAAAACCTACATTATATGTAGAGAGGCAGTGTCCTCTACACCCGTGTGTCTCAACTGATCCATGTCTTCAATGTGTGCTGTGCTTTCAGCATCAAACTCACTGTGTGCTGTCAGAGGTCCCCTTGCAAACTGCCACGTGTAGTTGCAGGTTTCTCTGAATGATGTAAAAGGCTGAAAAGAGGCTGAGAGGATGAACTTTCATGACTAAAACCTAGGAAAAGTGGCTAGTAACTGTTGAGCAGCACTAAGAGTGGAAGATGAAGAAAACATCTTCCGTGGAAGAAGAAGGCATAGTGTGACATAACTTAGAAGATAAGAATGAGCTACTGATAACTGAAAAATCACCACATACTGCTTGGTCTTTCCTGTAAATATAATCACCCCTTCATACATATAAATTCTCATCTCTCCTTTTTCCATCCTATTTCTTTCCTTGTACATTTTGACTGGTAGAATACAACACATTTTTAGCCAAACTGCGTGCAGAAAGACCCCTCATCAGAAGCACAACTAGATATCCAGTATTTGCCTGACTTACTGCAGTGTTGTGAATGTGGTTTTGTTCAACCCTTTATGGTACGCTCAAAACATGTAGGGCCTTATCTGCACTGAGTGCTGCGAGCACTAAGGATGGGGAGAATGCACACCTTGAAGTATTGCACTTTGAATATTAAGTGTGTAAAGTATGAGTGCAGCAAACTTCAGAATGTCTTGAAATGTACTTCAGAGAGAACAGTGCTTACTACCACAGTAATTTTTAAGTAGTGCTTCAGAAGGAGCTTTAGAAGACCTTGCACAAGTGCAAGAGGAATTTGGTTTTCTTCTTTAGAAACTTTCATTACTTCTATTTTTGTAGCAGCTAGAATGAGGCTTACGTTCAGAGCAAAAATATAAAAAAAATTATTAAAAGAAAGGTTCTTCAGGGAGTACATTGAGACTCCCTAGTTCACCTGCATCTTTAGCAGACCATTACTGGAGTAAAGGATGTGTGGGCGAGGTGTCTTATGGCTACTTTATGCACAGTGATCTTTCTTTTATGTTGGACACTTAAAATTGCAATATTTTTCTTTACTTCTAAAGCTGTATTTTCCTGGGATTCTGTTTAGAACTGTTAATTCAGCAAAGCCTTAGCTGTTTGTGTGTGGAAGGGGAGGTTGAGTACATTTGGATAAGAGAATTTTCACTATAATTAATGGGCATTGGGAAACATGACCCTGCCTAGATAAAAGGGAGTTCTGGATCATTAAGATTTAGATAATGGAAGGGGTTATATGTGAAAAGCAATTGTCTGATATGACAATAGCAAAAGACAAATGGGGTGGGAGGGTTTCCTTTGTTTTTAGTTGGTTTAGAAAACATAAACACAGCATGCTTAGTAAAACTCCAGCAGACACTATGTTTGGAAATTATGTAATGACTCCATATAGGCTGTAATGATATCCTGAAACCCTGTATTTAAACTAACCTGAATTACAATGAGAGATAAACAGAATATTTACCCATCCCTTATGAGCTGCTGCTGATATGTAAATTTATTCTTCTACTTTGCACAAATATACTTTTGAGCTACTGCTTAAACACTTCAGGGTCCTTAGCCAAACAGTTTTAATGATGCCTCCAGTATTATGAAAGTGTGACATTTGATGAATGCCTTGTATAGTTGTGATATCAGGGAAAGTGTAAACAAAAAATGCACATCAAGTCATCGTGCAACACCTAGATAATTTATAATTTTACTGTTTATATCCATCTTGACATTTTTTATCTAACCAAAGGCAGGTTTCATTTGGAATCTTAATCTGAGATTTATTTGGTGGATCTGGAAATCATAGCTAGAGTTCCCACAGGAAATGGTCCATCTACCAACAGATTAAATGGCAGTCCTGCAGTTGTTAAGGGAGCTCTGCATTTAACACACATGCATACTCATTCAGTCAGCACTGTGGAGAAAAATTAAAGTAGTAACCCAGGTTTAGGAACAATGTAGCTAAAAAGTCCCATATTTGCTGAATGACAAAGGGTTATATAGCAGCATTTCATTTTATTATTCGTGCTTGAATTTCTTGTTTGCTTTGTTGAGTCTGCTGACGAATACTAATAAATGCCTGCAACAATCCAGACGAGAGATGCCTGGCAACAAAGCTATGCGGTGGACCTCCCTGATCTTCTCCAGTTCACAACCTGACCTTTTGAAAAATTGGCTGGGCTAAGCTGCAGAATTTGGGTGTAATGGTTATTGTTAACTCCAGCTTTAGGATTTATTAATTTGTGTGATCAAGACTTACCTATACTTCAAAGTTTCAAAAGACCAAACACAATCATCCATCCATTAGAACTAACATTGTGTTTCAGTGAATCCCACTTAGTATCTGCCTAGAGATTCTGCTGTTTTGATGCATTCAGAATATAAAAATGCTTTTTCAACTGTGGGACCAATCCAATGAAAATGTGGTGTCTTCCCAGAGACTAATATTTTAAAATAACAATATGTTAATGAATTGCAAACGGAGAGTGGAATGCCAAAGGAAATATCTGATATTTACATATTAATAAAACTGCAGTGAGTACCAAAATAATGATTGGCCACGTATTTTAAAGACTGAGTAGCATTTTTCTATTTTAAGTATTCAACAGTTTATACACAATTGGTGTTTAGATGCAAAAGAGGAGGACAAAAGACTTAGTGAGAGAAACAGGCGAGGGAAACATCATTACTAAAATAATCAGAATCCTTGAAGAATTGTAAAAAATTCCCTTTGCCAGAATAACTCCAACTGTTCTTAATCTCCTTCTACATTTATTTCTTTATGAAGGGTGATGCCAGGGTTCTACACAAATACAGGTGAATACTGTAAGTATTATTTTGAAGTATTCAAAATAACACAGATGTCCCCCAGCTTATATTGCTAAAACAGAATTCACTGTTCTCTTTAGATTCCTTTAAGGAATAAAAAACCCCGAACCATTAAACTTCAGAGTTTTGTCTGTATTTTAGCAGACAAAGTATTTCCAAGCCTCTTCTTTTTTTGTGTATGTATGTGTTACGGGATATAGAACAAGCAAAAACATTAATGCATAATATAGCTTTGGTTATTCTTATTGCCTTTGCAGATAACTTTCTCAACAAAGTTGCAGTAAGATTATGTTGTTCTCTTTGTTCAGTTTTTTTGGACAACCTTAATGCTTAGCTGTAGCCAGAGAGCAAGTATTTGAATTTCATTGTTGTGTTCACCTGATTGCCTTCTAAAGCAGTTTTAATTGTTTGGAAGTTCTTTGCATTAGAATGATACTCAATATTATTTTTAAAAAGGTAATTTCATTTATTCTGCCTAATATTGAAATTACAGGAAGTTTGTTTATATTGTACATTCCACATCTGTCTTCTAATATACAAATACTGTAACCTAACCTGTCGTGTTAATTATCACTGTAAAGAAGTGTCAAAAGATACTGTTTCAGTTACTTAAAATCAATCTTAATTTCTTGATTGTGTAAATGTTAGTTTGCCATTCATAAGTCAAACTGGTATTTTTTTCTTGAAGTACAGTAGATATTAGTTTCTAAAACTTCTCCAACAGAAAAGACAATTTGACATCTCTGAGCAGGGGGAAAGAGCAGGAAGGGCCACCAGTGAGGTAGCCCAGGCTCCAAGATGAAGTGTGGATCCAACACCTTCCACTTCTGCAGTTTTTTCTTCTGTCATGGTGTCATGGCTTAGGAGTGGTATTCTCCAGTTTAGTCCTCTCACTAAAACCATGTGCAGCTCCCCTTCCCCCCTCCAACTCGAGCCACAAAAGGTGAAGATCAGAGGTTCAGAGAAAAGCAGATTACTGGGAACAGCAATGAGATAAGAAAACAAACAGTAACAGCAAAAATACTAACAACAGAGGGTAGAGGAAAAGAAACAATTCAAGAGAAAAACGCACACCACACCACACCAAATAATAGACCAACCTTCCCCCTCTCAATAATGGACAATGCTGGATGGCTCCCTCCAACACATTTTCTGGACCAGAAGGCACGCCCTCTTCCCAGAAGAGAGTCCTCATGACATGAGGTGATAAAGAATAATGTCTGTGTCCTGGCCATGTCCCCTTCTGGCTATTATAAAAATTAACCCTGTCCTTGCTGGAATCAGGACATTTTCCACCTGATAATCCAAAATTTTTGCCTTTGGGTCAGTTAGTGATGATTTCTAAAATCCCTGGGCAATTGGGGTTTCCTATTCAAGACCACTCAGGACTGCTGACACTAAAAGAACAGAGCCCTCTGAGAGACCAGGAAAGGTATTCAGCAGTCTAATTTCTTCTTTCTCCGCAGCAGCTATCCCAAAAGCCCAGTGATGCTCTTTTGAGTCCTTGAAATACCCTCTCCTGAGGTAACCTATGCCAAGGAGGCATGGGACTTCTGGGCCAGTCACAAGGAGGTGTGTTTGCCATTTGTTCCCACTCAGGCTCACTTCAGCTTCCAGTACAGTCAGCTGTTGGGATGCCTGTCAACCTGAAATAGGATTTGATTCTGCCCCTACATATCTTGGTGGTATCAGAGTACGTTGTGTGCCAGTGTCAACAAAAGCCTTATACCCTTGTGGGTCTGGTGTGCCAGGCCATGGGTTCCACACACTCCAGTACATCCAATTATCCCTTTCCTCCGTGTGGCAGGGCCCCTCTAGTTCTGGTCAAAGTACTCGTTTCTCACTTCTTGTAAATATGAATGTGAGGTGCCTTCAGGAGAATCAGAGGTAACATCAGCCCTTCTATTATATCTGAGGACTTGCCCAATGGAACTGGAGTGGCATTTATCCTTGAAGAATTTCATGTGGTGGTTGTTCTTCCTCTCAACTCACATACCTGTGCTGCTAGGGCCGAAGTGGGCTTTTCATCGCACTTCCTCCTGTCCTCTCCGTGGTCATGCAGATAAAACCACAGGTAGCCTTTTGGTGTGTACCCTGTCTCTCAAGCAGGGGGATGCTTGCTCCCAGCAGCAGAGACTCTGGTCCATACTGGTGGGGCATGGAACGTTTCCTCTCTAGTTTGCTCAAGTCTTTTGAATGTGGCTGCAGTCTTGGACAGTCTTTCCACAGCCATGGCACAGGTCGGTAGGGAGGAAAAGAGATGATCTTCAGGTCGGAGAGTCAGGTTGAAACAACAACAACAGAACAAACAGAACCTGTTTGTTCTTGGTTTTTTTGACATCAGTGCCAGTGAGTTGGCATACGATGATGGCACGCTCTGTACAAACTTCCACCACTTGGATTGTGTACACTGGGCCTGATCAGGATCTACAGGGAACTGCTCATTATTTGAATCCCTGTAGATCACCTCCAGTTTAGCTAATTCTCTCAGGTACTGGATACCTTTCTCCATG
This sequence comes from Falcunculus frontatus, assembly GCA_013398115.1. Classification (NCBI taxonomy): domain Eukaryota; kingdom Metazoa; phylum Chordata; class Aves; order Passeriformes; genus Falcunculus; species Falcunculus frontatus. Next base: position 174,823 of record VZRV01005762.1, on the reverse strand, counting down.
GCATTCCACCTACTTGGGCATGCTGCTAGATCATCCTTGAGAGAATACCATTCCCTCACACTTGTCAGGAGTTGCCTATGGAGGCTGAGAGTTTCTGTCCTCTTCCAAATCCCCTTGCCAATGCCCACATCCCAGGACAGGGATCCCAGCTTCTTGGCTTCACTACCATCTAATTTTGTATCATGGGCCCTGATATCCCAGCATTGGAGCATCCAGGTCACATGGGGCTCACATGACTGGCAGCTGAAATCTTTTTGCATATCTCTCAGCTCACCCAGAGACAGGGATCAGGTCGTTATCTCTGGCACTGCCTCCTCCTATTCTGCGGGCCCTGCTGTCTCTTCATCCCTCACTAAGCAAACTGATTTGGTCTTGGATTTCTTCCTCTGTATAGAGGCTACTGCTGCTGGCATGGGTTGTTCCCCTGGTTCAGCTGCTGTTTGAGAGGCCACAGTGCCTGTAGCTCTGCTTTCCTACTCCTCCCCTGGAGGGTGCTGTCTAGTATTGAACTGTGTCCAGTAATGAGTAGCCAGGGCCCAGCACACTGCAATAAATTGCTCCTCTCTGGAGTTGCCACAGCGTTCTCCTTGCAAATATTCTGTCACTTAAGACAGGATCCTGTGTTTGTTCAGGGGTGAACAAACTGCCAGACTATTGGAGCATAGAATTTTCCCAAAAACCGGCCTATTCTCTCCCACATTCTATGCCACTCATGACTATCCACCCTCAGGCCGGATCTCTGCATGACGTCCCTAGAAATCTCTGTCCTGACTCTAAACAAGATGTAGACTGCGCTGAGGAGACCCGGCAGACTTGAACATGGCAACAAGAACATGCTTTCCTTAACATCCAGCAGGAATTCAAAATTCTCAAAAGCTGTTTTAACAGGTCTGAAGGAGGAAAAGGAGGTGAAAAGCTGGGGAAAGTCATCCCTACTGTTCTTCCCACAGACTGGGTGCGATTGTTAAAGGACTCCCAGAGGTAGTGCCTGAGTAAGGATGGGACAGCAACCCTGAATACGCATCCCAAATGACCCTCATTGCCCTTTATCTTACCGTGTCATAAACTGATACCCCATAGCACAGCAACAAAGCAATCCTGATCCCTCTCCCTGCTCAGGAAAAGATCATCATGTGGAGCACATATGGGAATATATGCATGGTTATATATACACACCCACCTGAACAGCCCCAGCAACACTGTGACCACTGGCTCTGGACCTAATAAAACAAATGCTTAGATCAAATTTGTTTCCAACCCACTCTGAGCAGATCTGTTGTTATCTCAACCCTTCATGCCTCACACTGGGCACCAATTACGGCTGTCTTGGTTTAGGAATGGTATTCTCCAATCAATTCTCCCATTAAAACCATGTACCACTCCCTCACCCCTCTCTAATTTGAGGCACAAAAAGCAAAGATCATGGGTTGAGATAAGAGCAGTTTATTGGGAACAGCAATGAGATAAGAAACTGAACAGTAACAGCAACAATACTAATGATAGAGGGTATAAAAAAAAGAAACAATTCACACAGAAACCACACCCCCAGTCCCCAACCACCTCTTCTCCCATAACAGGCAATACCGGACAGCTCCCTCTGCCACATTTTCTGGACCAGAAGGAACACCTTCTCCCCTGGAAGAGAGTCCCTTTCCCTTGCCCCCGGTAATGATGTGAGTTGATAGAGAGTAACCTCTGTGTCCTGGCCATGCCCCCTCCTCTCTACTGCAAAAGTTAACCCTATTCTGGCTAGAACCAGGACACATGGCTTGCTCAGTGACCTCAACACAGTTACTTCATTACTCTGTGCCTTAGTCACAATGGTTTTAAAATGATTGTCACAGTACTTACGCATCTCCTAAAAAATATCTGCGAGAGTTTCCATAAAAATTTTCTTTCCAAGGCTTATTTCAATGAACATTTGTCTTTTGTATCTTAAAGTGAGAGGAGATACCCTATCTCAGAGATAAATCCAGGACCTTTATGAGTAACAGTTACTTAAAAGTAAATCGATTGTCTCCATTTTTCTGAGCGGACTCATGATGCTCTCTACAGAGCCCACGGTCATGTATCGTTGGGGCACTGAATGTACAATGCATCTATGAGGGTTTGGCAGGTAATACGTGGTATTTTGGCTGGGCAGAGCACAGAGAAATAAAAGGAATTAGTTTTGTATTACAAAACTACTCTGAGCTCAGTCTTTGCTTGTTATCAGGTTCCTGTGACTGCCACTCTTCCGTGCTACAGAAGTGATTTAGTGAGATCTTAGAATCCTACTGAATAATCATCTTGAAATTTGCTCCATTTTCTTTAAACATTAGAAAAAGTGCATCATGAAGGGACAATCATTTGCTCTTAGTTGCCGGTTACTTGTTCTCAGTATACTATACTGCACTAAAGGGACCTAAATAATTGCTAACATAAGTAAATCTGTAGTAAGTTCAAAGACAGTAAAGCTTCACTTATTCATGTTGTTTGTTTTGGAGAAAGCGTGTATTACGTACCTTGTATTTTTGTACTGACCTTTTGTAATTGTTTTCCAGAAACAGGAATTAATTTCTTCTTGAAAATTAAAAAGAATTACTTTCTTCTTGAAAATTAGGTACAGCACCTTTTCATAGGATTAACTCTGAAAATTTTTTTGTAAATCATGGGAAAGATAAAACAGTGAGGAAATGAGTCAAAAGTAATGAACGCCCTTTGACATCTGCATGTAAATCATGTATATTGCATCTGTGTTAGCTCAAATATGAATGAAAAGAAAATACAGGCATTCTGATAATGCATAAGACCTAAACCAACTCTTGATCTTAATGCCAGACAATAGGATCAGGTTTCTTCCACCAGACTCATTTTCTTGCTATGCATATTTATGCCTGTAAAAGCCTTTAATTTTGGTTCCCACTCATTTTCAGGATTTATGCTTTTTAATCATTCAGTAAAGGGTAAACTGTTGAGCAGTCTGAGTCTTTCACAGTCATTCTGTTTGGTAAAAGTTCCAGTAGTTAAATAGCTGAATGAATGAATATTTGTCTTTTGACAAAATGGTTAACTCTTCATTTTCAGCTCAAAAAGGAATATTTGGCCATAGTACTAATTTCATTTGCATATCTTGGAAAGTTAGTGGCCATCAGGTTAAGTTTGTAGTATTATTAATGTAGGAAAAAATCTAGAGAATTTGAAAGTCAATAATAAAGAACAGCAATTAGTCTAGTGAAAATGAAGCTGAAGTTTTAAAGTAATGCTTTTACACACACAGGTATTGCAGCAAGTGTGGTAGATGTGTGATTTGTAGTGGGGGAAGATCAAGGTTTTTTTAAGCCATAGGAAGTGTGTCCTTTTATTCCAGGGGGAACAGGTTAGTTTGGTATAGGGCCAGGGTGGCTCTTTGCATAGATAGTTTTGTTGGATAGTGAATATTCCCTCTTGTTTGAAATTCAAAATTTTTGATGTTATACAAGCACAAAAAAACCCTGAAGACATTGAAGCTGTGTTGTTTAGACCGAGAAGAAAAAATACATGGTTGCAGCCCAAACGCCAAACGTGTCCTGGGCTGCATCAAAAGAAGTGTGGCAAGCAGGTTGAGGAAAATTATTGTACCTTTCCACTCTGCCCTTGCGAGACCCCATGTGAAGAACTGCATCCAGTCTGGGGGCCCCAGCACAAGAAAAGTGTGGGCCTGTTGCAGCAAATCCAGGCTCGGCCAGGAAGATGATCAGAGGGCGGGTGGACAACTCCTGTGAGGACAGGCTGAGAGAGCTGGGGTTTTTCAGCCTTGAGAAGAGAGGGCTCTGGGAAGACCTCCCTGCAGCCTTCCAGTACTTGAAGGGGACTTATAAAAAAAGAGGGAGAGCAACCTTTTACACAGGCAGACAGTGATAGGACAAGGGGGAACAGTGTCAAACTAAAAGAGGAGAGATTTAGGTTAGATATTGGGAAGAAACTCTTTACCCACAGAGTGGTGAGGCACTGAAACAGGTTGTCTAGAGAATTTATGAATGCCCTGTCCTAGGAAGTGTTCAAGGCTAGGCTGGATGGGGCCCTCAGCAACATGATCTCATGGGTGGTCTCCCTGCCCACGGCAGGGAAGTTGGAACCAGATGATCTTTAGAGTCTCTTCCAACACAAAACATTCTGTGATTCTATGATTGACAGGAGGAATTCTGGAAGCTTTTAGTAATTGATGTTGCACTTCCTCAAATGCAGCACAATGTTTTGTTCTACATTTTTTTCAAATGTTTTTAATCTGACAGTGTCACAGTGTCATAGCTACTGAATTTGCAGTCAGCTTTGCTCCTGCTCCCAGGGTGTATATGGCTCATTCTCTTTCTTTCTGCTTTTGCTCTTTTTCCTATTATGTCTCTTACTGCCATCCCTCTAGGGGTTCTCTCATGCAGCTTTTGCAGACAGATGAGAACATGCTATGTCTGTGCCACAGACCAGCTTAAAACAAATACTAGTAAGCTATAGGTAGCAAGCTGTAAGTACTATTACACTTGAAGCTGATTTGGTGCACTTGGGGCTTGTAGTGTCCCCATACTCATCTGCAACCAGATCTGTAGCCAGTCCTGTATTTTGAGGAGCTATGTGCGTGTTCCATTGGGTTTTGTTTGTTTTCCCTTACTCTTATTCGGTGGAGATTCCCTGCAAACCTCTGAGCTGATCAGTGCATTTTAATAGGGTGCTGAAAGACTATAGATGGGGGAAGGGTGTGTCCACCCAGCTTCTGCTGGATGACAGGACTGCTGAATATGCTGAGTGGTATAATAAGGAAAGCTATTGCCTCTTCAGTCTTCCAGTTGAATCTGCACCTTCTGTGCATTTATCACTGTTGGTACAGGATTCTCTAATGCTGTGCTTTCTCTGATCTCAGTACCTATCCCCCAATTCTTAGAAGAAGCTATGAGGAATAGTGGGTGCCTGCACAGTTTGATGCATTCACTGTTTTTACTTGACTTTTTAACCACTTCCAGCTTAACAACATGGAATTCTCTTCTGCCTTTACTGTTTCAATCCATGACAGCATTATCTTCCCTTTACGTCCCTCACAATCAATTCCCAGATTTAATTCTAGTGTCTTTATATTCCTTCTTAACATTTGCTTTTCTTTCCCGCAATGTGAACAAGCTATTCATTCAAGATAAATACATACAGAAGATCAGCTGTTCAGCTTCTCCCTATAGGGAAATATTAATCTGGGCTACTGAACTGGTTCTATTTTATATGGAAAAAATGTTGTTTAGTATACTCAAGAACCAGAGTCAGAGGTGGTGATACCACTTAATGAAATCTAAATAATTTTTTCCAAAGCCTGCAAGGCTGTTTTACCCTTTCTCTGATGTTCCCTGTGCAGCCAGATTATTGCAAATGCTACTTACTCCCCAGTGTGTGTCTGCAGCATTGGTAATTAGTGCACAATACGATTTGCAGGAGGCATGAGGAAAAGCACTGAAGTGCATTGATTAAAATTGCCACTTTAGCAACAAGACAAGCTACCATGTACCAAGGCCTAAATTATTTGAAGTGGGGGTCATGGGCTGTATGAAGAATAAAGTGGTTTTAAAAATAAAATTATTCCTATGTCCATTGATCTGACAGTGTTCAAAATGTCTTCCCCAATGCATTCCACTGACAAATTTCCCATGCTGATCAAAAAACCCAAAACATTACAGCTGTATTAAATGAGTAAAAACCTCTCACCTTAATGCCCTTGGGCAGAATGTTTTCAATTTTGTGTGGAGGAGGCTGCCATGATCTTCTCTCTTACAAAGCCGGTGGAGAAAAATCAGATCCTCTGTTTCACCTAATGTTTCCAAGTATGCCACTTACAGTCTTCCTGTGATGCTACTTAGTCCTACCCATGTGCTTAAGGGAGTTGAATCTGGATGAAAAGGTGTGCTGCAAATGTATGTTGTCTAAAGAAGCAGCATTAGCATTAATAAATGCCAACACAGTTCTGGTACTATTCTAAATTCTCTTTTTTCTTCAGCTGCAGTGAGTTCAAAACACATATCTTGATGTCGCCTAAGGATTTAGCAGAAGTGCAGCTGCTAATGCAGATATTTACTTCATCATGCAGTCATGTTCACTTCTGGTTTAAAAAATAAAAATCTGCCTGCTGACCTGACCTGTCATCTAGAGACCTTTGCTTCTTGTTGGCAGCTCATATTCAGAATGTTATAGAAAGCCTGCCGATGCTGATCTGACCCTCTTACTCCCTGCTGCTCTTCTTAGGCATTAGTGATACTGTTGGGGTGACCTGGGAAGTATTGTATGTGACTGTATGGCTCTGGGCGTGATGATCAAGGGCATGGGAACCCAGGTGCTGTTTGCCTTGATCCTTCTCCTAAGAGGGAGAGGCATGGAGGAGGATTGAGTGAAGTAGATGAGGCCTTCTTCAGAGAACTGGAAGAACTCTCATGTTCGAAGGTCCTGATTCTCATGGGGGACTACCATGATGTTAATGATCTGGACATGATCTGATGTTAATGCTGGAAGGACAACAGCAGGGCACAAGTGATCTAGGAAATTGCTGGAGTCCACTAATGACAACTTCCTGATACAAATGATTGAGGTGCTGGCAAGGTGGTCTCCAGTGGTCTCTGCCAGCTGCAGTGACTCTTCTGTGGTCTCTTCTTAAAGTCCTGAAGTGAAAGGAGCAAATTAAGAAAACAGGATCTGTGAAAAGAAGAAAAACTCACTCTCATGCTAAGGGAATAGAAGCAGCCTTAAATGTTATCTAAACTTTTTAGCACTCTGGAGTGAAATTTTTCTTCTCCAACTTTCATAGGGCCAAAATAGAGTACTGTTGTGCTAAACAAGGAACAAAGGTTCCTGGCAATACTGTAACTGGTTATTTCAACAGATACACATTGTGCTTGAATTATTCCACAGAACGTGACACACTTCCGCTTGAGGCACTTCACATATATATAGCTTATAGAATAAGTGGATGCCCTAGAGAGGAAGAGGAGGAAAAGTTGTTACAGCAAGTGAAGCATTGGGCTTCCCCTGCAGCGTGTGACAGCATAATTTGCAAGTACATTTATACAGACACTGTATCTGATATAGGAGAAGTGAACAGGATATTTCATAGGAAGTTCTTTATAATATAAATCAAATGGGAAACATAACTCCCTATAAAATGCTTTACGAGTATGGAAATTCAGACTAGGTTACTTTTCGGATAGTGTCATCTGGAGAGGATTCCAAATTTTTCCCTTATGTATTGACACTCCCAAACTGAGTCAGGTTTTTAGAGTATACTTTGTTATTTTTTTTAACATATGTTTCTTTAGAGATCCTTGCTCCTTACTGTAAGGAGGAGTAAGAGATCAAATCCAGTTTTTAGATGTAGCAGCACTTCAGAGGAAATCTCTGCTCAAAAATCTGCAGGATTTCAAGCTGGTGGAAACAGCATACATTTGTTCAAAGAATCCAGGTGGCTATGGCTGTGTGTTCAATTTCTGCACTAGCTGTGAAATGTTATGAAGAACATATTTCAATCAAGTATTTGTCAATACTTTATGTCAATACTTGTGGTAATGGTCCCCATACGCTCAGAAACAAAGATTCTGATACTCTGTTGACTGTTGTTTCTCTAGTACAAAGATCAGTGGTTATAGTTTACAGGAATGGTTAGAGTGGATTCATATAGGTTTGGGCTGAAGTGGATGCAGAGAATACAGAGGAGCAGTGGGTATCAATAACTTTTTCCTGGAGGTAACACATAGCTTCATATTGGAAGTTGTTGAACTGACTCCAGCCAATTCCCAAGTCATCTCTTGGGGGCCTTGGGCTGTTTCCTGTGGCATTGGCTGTGTCTTTCCTCAGTTAACGCAAGAGGAATCTATTGCAACACACTTTAGAGACAGTTTTTGGTATTTTTTTGGAAACTGTGCTTATATGTTTACATGCAGGATGACACCTTGATACTGATTGATTTGTATTTTTGGTGTATTTCTGCTTGATTTCAACTATATAGATAGTTTTTTATTATTTTTGAGGAGGATGTTATAAAATGGATCAAAGAATATATGCCCTATATTTTATCCGAAATGTTTGGAAACACTAACTTGATTAAATAAGCAAAGGCTCCAGTGTTTGTTCTCTACTAATCTAAATGAAAAAATGAAGAATATATGCACCTTTTTTCCATTTCCAGTATTTTTAGGCTGCTTCCTTCTCAGTTTTTAATATAATTCTATAATTAAAACTTACTTGTTCTTACTTTATGAAAGAGCGTTTCTGGTATGTGGATCTTTCTTTCATTTAAATGCCTTGATATCAGAAATATGTCCTAAAAATATCTAGTACCCAAGCTTAAGAGAACTAACTATCACACTCAACATTTTAATGAGATAATTTTTCCCTTTGGCACAATTTCTGCTTTGCATTCTTCAAGTTCTTTAGTTGTATAAGCCTGTACCTCACACTCTCCAGGAATGAATAATGGTGCTTTAGATTTGTTGTTGCTAATTACAGCTTGATGATACTCCTTTTGTAGCCAAAATGGATTTGAAAGACACCTTATTATAAGTAAGAGTCTAGTTATAACCTGGAAATTTCTCTCTATATACCAGAAATTCATCCTATCTCACTATAGTACAACTGAATTTTGTAAGAGGTAAATAATTTTCTACAGTCAGCATTATTTTAATCAGTCATTTATGGGGGAAGAGGGATTAGAAAATGGTGATGAATATTTTATATTTCCCTGAGAAAAATCCAGTAAATGGGTTGTAATTCCTACATCCGTGCTGTAGGTAACACAGGTCTCATTCCTGAGTGAAGGGATGAAGAAGCTGTGAATCTGAAACTAAATTGCTCGTTCCTTTCTACTACAATGTTTTATGCGTGTAACAAGCCATTTTCAAGTGAGAAATCTCAAGTTTATCCTTCATTTGCCAAATGAGAAAATGTGTTTGCTTCTCTTCCCAATTAGAAATACACATCTTGGATCACAAAAAAGAAGACTTCGGTGCTGAACTTCAGTTTTATAAGAATTCTCAAAAACCCATAGAATTTTTTATCCAGACGGAAACAGAAGCACCAAAACTTTCAGATTTGCAAGTAACCAGTCAAAGAGGAGCCCTAAGTGACTGTAATTCTGGTTATGAAGAATCGAGGTAAACCCAAGAAATATCCTTATATATAGGTTTTCTAGATTCAAATTATTGACAATATGCATATGGATTTTTTAGTAAATGTAGAGAAGTTTGCTTCCCACATGAGAATCAGTAAGTCAGCTTTTTACTTAGACTCGCCATATCTGCCCCTCTTCCCTTGTGGAAAGCAGCATTTCACCTCTGTATTCTCTAGCACTCATAGAAAATATGATCATTGCAATGGTTTATATCACACGTTGTGAGTATTTCAATGATTGTGAACTCTACAGAGAATTTTGAAAGTGCATGCTGAACAGAGTTAAAACAGATCTTGAAAGTCCAGTAGTATCTGTGGCTTTGCACAACAAGCACCTGAAATGTGATGAGTGAGTAGAAAGCAGGAATAAAGCTGGGTGAAGTCCAGATGAAGTTGGAAGAGTGAAGATGAGGAGCTGTAATATCTTGTAGCAGTCTGTGGCAGGAATCTGAAGACAGGCTAATATGCTCGAAAAGTTTAATACAGACTCTGAAAATTTTATTGTGTCATTAATTTTGGTCATTCCTTGTCATTAGTGTTTGTACTGTGCAATGACCCTCTATAGCAGTCGTAAGAAATAGATACTCTCATTCTATACGTGACACAATGTACAAAGGTATGACTAGCTGGCTAGTTACACCTTTAACTAGGCAGCAAGTCAGGGAACATGCTACCAGTTTTGAGTGACTTAGGCATTCTGAAGACAAGGTTTTAACTGAGAGTGTCAGAGTTGTTTTTGAAAATGGGATCAAGGCTGCAAAGCCCTATTATATACTTCTGAAAAATACTCTAATTCCTTATCTAGCTAGCAGATCCTACACCTGGTTTTGTTATCTTTATTATGATCTAACAGGGACTTTTTGGGCCAAACCAAATCCTTAACACTTCATCATTTTTCTTGTTGCCTTTTTGCATTAGTGACTGAGATGCGCCATAAGGGCAATGCATCCTGTGCTAAAAGCCAAGTATAATCCAGAGTGTATAGGTACAGCCCAGCACAGTGTCAGCCAAAAATTGTTCCTTCTTACCTTTCACCAGTGCCACTCCCACTGACAGTCGGACTGGTCTTGAACACTGAGATTAACCTCCCACACCAGTCAGCATGTTGAACCATCTCATCTACAAGTATATTACATGTAGGATGCTAAAGCTATGTGCCAAAACCTGACTTTGCCCAAATAGATTGTAATTAGAATATATGATAAAATTTCTTGATCTAGAAAAACCCAGGAAATGTTGAATCAGTGTTGATTTGCATTGTAGGTGATGGTCTTGCTGTACTGTCAATGTGATTTGTCATTTTTAGTTTTGAGAAAGGAAGAAAACTTTTCAGGGGTTGAAAGATGATCATAGAGTGGCTTGGGTTGGAAGGGACGTTAAAAATCATCTAGTTCCAACCCCTCTCCCGTGAGCAGGGATACCTTCCACTAGACCAGGCCCATCCAACTCTTGAACACTTCCAGTAATGGAGCATCCGCAACTCTCGACAGCTTGTTCCAGTGTCTGACTGCTCTCTGAGTAAAGAATTTCTTCCTCGTATCTAATCTAAACTTACCCTCTTTCAGTTTAAGATGATGATGAGTTATATTCAAAGTTGTTCAGGGGAGCATCTCTTTGAACATGGAAAATACACAAGAAACGTTTGAATTTTGTCATATCTGGGCAAGGGTATCTAGATGCATCTATCACTTGCAGCCTGAAACAATGAAATGTGCTAGATACAGCAAAGGTTGAATAGGATTTGAAGGATCTTGGAAGGGAAGATGAGCAGTTTAAGCACTCTTTCTCCCATATGTAGTGTAATACACTTAGTAGTGCTTTCTTGATGTTAATCCCGGTGCTGTCTATTTTTAATGGGCTTTAGGTTGCACAGTTTGCCTGCAGAATACAGATCTTGACTTCCTTCTTACAGAACCAGAGAGAAAATAAATCCAGTGGAAACAGGTGAAGAAGGGGTGGCTGAGTACAGACAACTGTCTACCTAAGAGAATGACTCTTTGGAGCAATAGCTTTCCTTTTCTTTCTAGAATGTGAATTACACATAAAGTAATGTCTGCAGTGAAAACAGGAGTTCAGAATATATAGCTTTTCTGTGGTTACTCCTTATGACTTATTGGCTATGAAGCCTATAACCAGAAAATGCTTGGGGAAAGCAAATGTTAAAAATATTTGCTAGTTCCCCTTCTAATCCATTCATTTACTGATTTTGCTGCCATGTTACAAGTGAGATCTGAGTGATCTATGAGTATCAATGGATACCCAAGGAGTTTTATGAGTCTTACTTTGAGACAGAGTTTTTCTGACCATTGAATCTTGTCTTATTTTTCCTTGCCTATGGCTAATAAGTCATTTTAAAACTCCAGGTGGCATGCAGTGTGGAATTCCTGTTGTCAGTTACAATATTTAGAATCATACCATCATTTTACAGATTTCTTCAAGTTGAACTCCTATTTTTTTAATGGATATTCTCATATCACTTCCTGTAGAATCATCCTACAAAAAAAAATTTGGTTTGCTTTAACCTGAGCATCACTTTGATCCCCAAATGTTTTCTTACTTTGTTGCTCTGTGTTCGGCAGTGGTTTTTAATATTTGCTTTCCTTAAGCATTTGCTGTTCATAGGCTTCATAGCCAATTTATATTCATCTGGTTTTTGCCTTAGTACTGTATGATATTTATTTACTATTCCAGATTTACAGATTCTTTTCATAATTACAGCTTTAAGAAGTGGTAGAAGGGCATCCATTTTTCTGACTATTTAATACATTTTCAGCGGTTAACAAGTTTGTTAACAAGCTTTGATAATTTTTTCTGTGCATTTTGTTATGGAGGGGCAGAATTACAAATGTTTTTTAAATTATTTTTAATTTCTTTTTTTTTTCCCTTCCTAAATACAGCACTGTAGAAAGAAAGGGTAACAGGACGCTCCCTGGATTTATACCCTCATGGAATGGTGCTGAAGATTTAGGTGGGAAAACAGAAACTGCATTCCTTTTAAAAGAATTGGACACTCTGAGGGCCAAAAATAAAAAGGTACAATTGAGATATTCAGATCACAGTATTTGCTTTTTTATAATTGCCTTGCAAAACATACATTTTAAAATGTGCCTGATTTAGTTTTCTTACTTCTTTTAGTTCACCAATCACTAGCTTCCTGTCATTTTGAATTCTTAGTATCTGATTAACAGCTGTTTCTCTGGAACTGAAGAAAACCCCTCCAACCTACCCTCTGACTTTTTTAATCAATGACATAGATTCTTGCACCCTGGATGAAAACAAGTGAAGACCAAAGACTAGACCAGAATTTCATGAACAGAATCAGGAGATCATTCTTCTGATGCTTCTGTACATGTGGCCTAGATAATTAATGTGCACTGATAACTCTACTTTATTGAAGGGGAGAAAATTCCATCCTCCTTGAACACTGCATTTCTTCTAGTGTTAGCTGTGGTTGCATGTGCCTAAACAACCTAACAGTCTCTCGCCTTTCATGAAGTGTCATTGAGTATTCAAGCTCAGATACCTGTCCAAGGACAGATTTAGTGAATACCCATTTAAAAGAAAGGCCTCAATATGTGAAAGAATACTAATCTTCTATCTGATGAAGAACATAAAAAATTACGCATTTACACCAGTCTTTTCAGACTGTGATGTCAGTATCTTGGTAGGAAACAGGCTATATATGCAGACACCACCTTCATTATATTCCATGCAATTCTGAACTTCCTTAGCAAGAAGGACTACAGCTGGTGATACCTGAGGAAGAGAATCCCAAACAAAAGTGGTGGCATGTGCATTGCTACTTGTCTCACAGAGCAAGATAGGCCAGATGTTAAAAAAGATATTCTTAACATTTGTTCTTTAAACAAATAAATATAATAAATTGAACTTATGTTGTAATGCTTAGTGTTTGTATTTTGAGGGTAACAAATTGTTATTTACAATTTTATTGTGGTTGAAAGAACTGGTTGACGGTTTCAGCCAGATAAGAATCTTACTGTCTATTTGTTCAATTCAGCTTCAAGATAAGCTGGCTGAAAAGGACAAGGAGCTGAAGACAATGAAACTGGACTTAGAATTGCAAGACAGAGCTACAGAAGCTAAGATTGCAGAAAAGATTGCAGGTACAGTAGGCAAGCGTTTAACAGATGGCTGTATGGCTCATACAGTACCCATGGTTGCTGTATGACGTGGCCTAGTGAATGTTAGCTTTATTTGCTAAAGGAGTGAAGATTTGACTTTTTTTTTTTATGTATGGCTGTTTAGAGTTGCTTAGAAAATAGATGGCTTTAACATCCTGGTACTGGTATTAGTAGGAGCTTTACCTGTATTCATACTGATTTGGGCATTAAATGCGTTGTTAACACCATGTCAATCCAATCACAAAAAGGTTGTTTGTTTTGTTGGAAGGTCCTGAACAAACAAGGGGAAATAATGATTACCAGTGCCTCTACCTTTCAACTAGCAGTTCAAATACCACTTATTGTTTTAGCTGGTTCAGAACAATACTACCCCCTCCCCATGTTTGGAGATAGTCTCACATTCACCTCAACTAGAGACCTGCACTGTTCTTGAAAAATCTGCTCTTTTGCTAGTTAAAATGAATTTTTGTCGGATGGTGGCATATATCCAGTGAATGAAGTGTATATGAATTCTCAGAAGGAAAGGTTTTTAAGTTTATAGCTGAAAGTGAATGTGTGCTTATATTTGTTGTTAATTGTTCTTTGAATAGACATACAAGCATGGAGACAGTTTGTATTCTATGCTTGCGGAAACTGCGAACTTAATGAAGCTGGGCATTCTTATTATTGAAAAGTGACTGTGTATACAGTGTAGCCAGTAGATAAAAATACTCTAAGGTTTTCATGAAGATGTTTAAAAAAATTAATGGGAGTGCTTTTATAAATTCATTGTAGCATTTGTTCAGAAAGAAAGTGTAAGCTTGGTAAAATTGTTTCCTCATAGATCACACGCACTTCATAGAGTATTAATAGTACTAATAGCTATCCCCAAAATATTTGTACTAAAGGGAGGAGTAACTGTCTTCAGGAAAATGGAGCAGATAATAAACTGTCTAGCTGAAAAACAGATGGCTGACATTCCACTTAATATCAAACTCCAGAGAATACAGTATACTGTGAATATTATAGGTGGAAAGGAGAGTTCCTAGATTTTCTGTGGTGGGGGAAGGGAAAGGCAAATCTAATCAACATACTAGGAAAAAAATGAAATGCAGGTATAATTTTATTCTTATTTAATTTCACATAGCTGCTTGCTTTATCTTCAGAAGAAAAAAAATCTTCACTATGTGTCATTGTTATATCCACCAGCCAAAAGCTAATGCAGATTGTTTGGGTTGAATATGAAGTTTTGTGTTTATTCCTGGATATTTGCCCAATTTTTTACCTCTGTACTTGATTCTCTTTGATATAGGTGTTCATTGCTCATTAAAACCTGGAAAGAAAGGTGTGTCATGGGTAGTTTCATTTTAACAGCTGAAATACTTGTTATGAACTTGTCATTTTTCTACACTACTGCTTAAACTTTCTAATGATGTCTTAAGTATATTTTTCTTTTCAAAACAGAATGGCATGAATATGGATATAATAATTTAGCATGCTTATTCTGTTTTAAAAGGAAGAATAAACCAAATTTTAAGGAGAGCTACAGAGTGTAATAACAATGACCTTTAAAAAATAACCTTTATTTCTTCTTTTGTGAGTACGGGAAGTATAAAATCCTTTAAATGCTGAAGAGAGAGGGCAAGAGGCTCCTTACTACTTAAACTGTTTGCCAAAAGGAAGCGTCGTTAATATTTCACAGTTTTTTTGCTTCCTGTCTTACAGTTCTAAAAATGTTACCAAGTTTGGATAAATGGTTTGAAATCTGGAATTATGTGAACCAAACTGGATTTGTGGAAGCCTATGTTTGTCTCTCATAAAAGCCTTGGGGAGAGTTCTAATGGAGAAGCAGAACCTAATAAAGAACAGACAGTGTGTTTAAGGAAAACCTTATCCCCCCGCGTTAAGTTCTTTGAGGAAGGGAGAACACATGCTGCTGTGATTGCATGTTACTAGTTAATGTTTAATTACTGCAGTGTATAACACATGGTGGAGTGAAGCTTGTAAATATGGGTGTTTGCATTTTTATTATTACTTAGTACTGTCTTTATGATAAGTAAGTGACTCCACAAAATTATATTGTAAAGAACATAAGAAAGGTACACCATTAAAGTGTTACCCGCTTTGATGAATATTAGAATTCTGTTTTTAAAGGTAACCCTCTAATTGATAGGTTTTACCTAAACAAGTCCCATGGAAAGAATGGGAAAGTGAAGACAAAGGGCATTTTGAAATGAAGTTATAACCGTCTACAGAAACAAATAATCCAAAGATTGTCAGTTTATGATTTTTACATTGTTCAAAGGAAAAAGTGAGGAAAAAAGTGTAAATTTGTGAAATGCTTCATAAGAAAAGAAGAAAAAGTAGAATTAAGGCAGAAGATATACATGATGGAAGAAAAGTATAATACTGTGTGCAGCAAATAGCTTATTTTCAGAACATGTTTATTTTTAAATTTTGCTAGCCTTGAAAACGGATTTTAAAACTTCCTTGGGTCCCTATCTCTATGTCAGCTAGTTATGGCTAAAGAAAATTAGGGAATTTGAAGTTTTGGTTTCAGGCTTTTAAACATTAAAGACTGCTGTTTCTGGTGGTCCCAGTTGCCACAGATTCCTGCAGTTTATTTATTATTCTGCTGTTGGATTTTGGGTCATTCTAATCCAATGTCAAGAAGGTACTGTTAGTTTCACTCCCTGTCACAAAGAACAGAGATGGAGGCAACATCAGGAAAAGCAAGGGAAGAGCACATCATTAAAGAACAGACACCAGGACAGTGTAAGGAACAAAGGGAACACCATGTGTGGAGTGTGAAGAATAGACAAATCTTGAAATTTGGGTGTGCAGAACTATCTTATGTTGAACAGAAAAGGGAGTGGGTGCTACCTATGGGAGTGGAAAAAGGAAGGTGCCTACATCTTCTGAGGACAGACTGGAAAATAAAGATGGAGGCATTGCAAAGGAGTAAGTCTTCAAAACAAGTAGCTGAGAGAACAGATCTCCCTTTGGATGGATGTAATAAATTACTTCATTTCTTACTAGTGGAAGAATTAAACAGGGGATATATAGGAACTTTTCGAGGAAGGAGCCGGTTGAGTGTAAGCAAGAGTTACAGAGCATAGCAGTAACTTCTCTAGACTGGAAAAAATATCAAAGCCCTGTTCTCACAGTTCTGTTACTGCAGCAAGATATACCATAGTTGGCATCAGAACCTCAGCTCTTGGAATATTTTTGTTGCTAACGCAGTATGTATTGAGACTAAGAATAATTCTGAATGAAAATATAATAAAAATATTTATCCTTAAATCTTTCTGTGGCAATGGTTGTTCTGTGAGTTGGGGGGTTTTTTGTGCCAGTATCTAGTAATAATGTTACCAAAATTTCATACTTTTTAAAATCAATGTCAGCTCAGCAGGATTGAGTCCAGCCCTGTTTCGGGTTCCACACCATTTCTGATGCCTGAAAACTGTATTAGGGTTCTGTAGATGCACTCTGAAAGACTAAGGTAACGATAGGAAATACAGTGTGGAAAAAAGGAAAGCAGTACTTCTAATATGTTGGTATATATTATACAACTTTCACTCTCTTGGAAACTATGGCAATATACCTACAATGAAGTCCCTATTTCAGGTCTGTTTTTATGAAAACAATGAGAATATACATTGCTGGTATTTTGGAATTCTTGAATATGGTGTGGAAATATTCATGAACATTATTTGAAGTTTTCTAAATTGTCTTGAAAAATAATTACTGAATATGCATATGAAATAGATTTAATAGCAAAAGTAAAACCAAATATCTAAGTGGCTATTAGCTTAGAGTTAATTTGATTTAATATCATAAAGTAAGAGGAAATAAGTAATCTTGCTAGTAATAAACTTTGGGTGGCAATAACTTTCAGCACAGAAGAAAAGTATTTTCCATTTCTTCAAAGCTCACTTTAGAGTCCCTTTTTAGATGTTATTTTTCTTTCCTGCATGTCATCCATTAAAGATTAGCTGTGGAAGGTTGGAGCATGGAGAGATTATGAATGACAGAACAACTCCTGCAGAATAATAATCAGTTTTTGGTATTTAATGCTGTTTGACTTTTGCAGACACATTTCTTATTAACCTTTGGTACAAACAGAAATCCAGGTTCCTGATATCTCATGGAGAAGATGAATTCAAGATCCTCTTCCAATTAAACTGAAATAAGCCCAATATTGGGCTTTAGCCAAAAGAACTCAGTAGTTCCCAACTCTGGTGTTTATAAACCTAAATATGAATGATGTTTTACAGTTTAAGAAGGTAATGCATATACTTCCCTAAACTGGTTTTCTGTGCATAATTTATTTATATATTTAGTCTATATAGTTCTTAGGGGGTTTGTCCTATTAAATGATTCACTATGAAATACTATTTCCTGAATATCTTTTCAAAATATTTCCTGATAAATAACACAATATTGAAAATAGCTGTAGGATTTGAATCCTCTGCATGGGAAGGTAGACAATCCATCTAAAAAACAGAAAAAACCCAAGGTGGGGGCATCATGACTGAGAGATTCTTGGCTTAATTTTTAACAGCTTGATTTGAAACCATGTGATTTTACCTTCAGATTGTCAGAATTGTTGATTGTCAAAAAGTTGCATACAGCTCCTTGAAGTACAATACACGATGAGTTGACATAAATTAAAATGTCAATTACTAAGCTATTTATCGATGGAGCTTGTATGTAAAAAGCAAGCCAGTTTCTTCTGCATTTTTTATGACTAATCTGGCCCTTCATTCTTCCACACAACAAGTGCCAGATGAGCATAAAGAATTGGGTTTTATTCAGGAATAAAAAGGTCTGCAAATAATCTACTTCTTGGGGCATTACAAAACCTTCATTTAACATGACAAATTATAACTTGCAAACTTTAAAGCAATGTTTGTATTTTCCCCCTTAAAGTAAATATTCAGGCATCAGTAATTATTCACTAAAAAAAAAAAGTTTAACTGCATTATGGTTAGAATTTTAAAGTCAGCTGTGTTTAGTGTATTAGAAGCAGAGGCTTAAGTATTGTACAGGGATTGGCTTTCACAAGAACTGCCTTGGGGTCTGTGTATAATACTCTCTCCTATTCTTTCCCACTTTATTTTTTTTTTTTTAATTGAATTGTGATCTGAGTACACAAAGAAAACCCTATGCAGAGCTGCCACTAAGCAACTTTAGCCTTTTATTAAGAACACTCTGTTTATAGCATTGGAAATGTAGGAGCAGATGAATGCTATGCACTAAATACATGCAACAAACACAAAGCAATAAAGAAGTCAGTGTGTTCTATCAGTGTTTGTTCAGATTGCTTTATCTATAAAGTCACATTTAGGTGTAAATTACTTTTAGTCTATAACTCCTGGTACAGACTGGTGAAAACTTCTAAGTAGTTTTCCTATGATCTTCTTATCACTATTTAACTTTTATTTTTCAGTTATACGTCATAACTGAAAGTAAATGAATGGTAGCTTTCAAAAAAGAGCTGGGAACTTAAGTTGTCTGTTTCGTAATAGAACATGTCAGCACTATTTTTAAGTTGACAGTCAGCCCTGGAGCTCCTGATAGTTTGCCATTAACCTGAATAAGAACTGTGTAAGGGCTTTAGAATTTGAACATTTCTACGGATTATCTGCATTTTGTAACATGTATAAGCAGAGACCAATTAATGACACATTTTAAAGGCTTTGGTAGCAGTGCAGGGTTGTTTTTTTTTTTTTAATTTGGCTATGATAAGATTGACTTATTTAGGAGTTGTGAGCACAGTCATTAAATTTAGTAGAAGGAAATCTCAGAGGATTTTGATTTCTAATTTGAGTGGGTAACAAATACATACATGTTTGTATTTCTGTGAGGAGAACAAGCGTATATCCATGTGGTTAAATAAAATTTAATAGTAGTTGCCCATCTGGAAATGGCAAAGATAGTTTCCAAGTTCTCTTCTGATCAGACAGACAGAGACCCAGCAATAGTGGACAGGAATGAGAGAACTGATGAAAATTAAAAGGCAGGTAGTCGTTGCACCTCTTTTCCCAGTATACTTCTCTAATTCCTCGCATTCACGTAGCTGCCACCCAGAAATGCAAAGTGAAAGCAAAACAAAAATCCCTAAAACGTTTCAGTTAAACCTCTCTTGCAGGATAAATTTCATCCGACAGTTTTTTCATGGAAGCAGCTGGGCAGGATAAACAAGCAGCTCATTACAAGAATCTTGAATTCTAAGAATGACTTGGCCAAGCAAGTTCTTTCCTGTTTCTACTTTTCCATCAGAATAATATACATATCCAAAGGACAGAAAACAGAAAATAATCTTTGTTTCATTTTTTACATGATTTCAACATTCACTCCTATCTTAGTGCTGTATACCCTCATGAAACATCAGTCAAATCATGCATTGAAATTTTTTTGAGTCATTATTATTATTTCAATCAATTAATTAATATTTGAGATGCTCAGAGCCTTTTTTGTAAAAGTGTATAATCTCATTTGTATTTCTTGCTGCTTAAATGGCACAAGTAACTAGTAAAATAACTTTGAATGTATCAGAATCAATGCCAAAGAAAATCCCAAGTCACTTACTGTTCAGTGACCAGTGATCTTGAATACTAAATCTCAAACTGCAAAACCCTGACCCTCTGCAACAATACATTGTTATTAACAAAAAAGCTTTCTCATCATGTCTTTTCCTTGGAATTAACTGATCACTATAACTAGTGCTTGTTGCAAAAACTATTAACAAAGTGTTAATTGCACTGTTTCTTGGATCACTGTTCTTTTTTTTCACATAGTCCAATGCCAAAAGCAGTATTTTGTCACGTTTGATGACAAACACCTTGCAAAGTCCAAAATACTGTTAATATTTGTGTAAAACTGACCTATCTTGAAAACCAGTTATTGTAGTGTTATTTACTGTATCTTCTGAAATACAGTAGTAGTGTGGATAGTGATCTCATATTTTCTTTACAAGATCTGGCCTGTATTCCAATTTTACTTTTTTTAATGAGTAATGTGAAGTGATTTCTGCTGCCAGAAACGTTTTAAGTCCCAACGTTTTCCTCTTTTGCCTCTCTTACTCAGTTTATTTTATTTACACAGATGACCTCTAGGAAGTAAGCAAACAGACTTTTATCCTGGCAGTTGTGCTTTCCTTGCTTCCCACAAAGTTCCATGTTTGGAAAATCATGAACCACTGTTTAAACTAGAATGATTTCCAGCACACCTTCTCAGTACTGCTATGTTTTAAAGGTGGTTTAAAAAGTATGGGAGATAAGTTTGCCAAAAGAATCAGGTTCAACTAAGAAAATATGTACACTGCTTTGACTCAGTAAACTCATACTTGGTATGGTTCATCTTCTTCATATTTACTTTTGCCCATATTAGAAAACAATTAGCTTACTAAACAAATTTGAGTATTTGGGATAAAAAAATCTACTTTGAGTCTCTCTCATTTGACTAAGAATTACATGATATTTGATAAGCTTGTTTAAAAATGGACATATCCAAATATTATTGTAAACACCCATTGATTTGTTTTACCTGCAATATAAGTATTTTACTTAGTTGGCTTACATAGTAGCTAATAATATTTGTTAATGTAATTTAACTGCTGTGAACCTTTACTGAACAAATATTGAAATTTATACAAGTCAAAGAAAGAGAATCTCTAATGACTTTTGTAAAAGCTTCCATTTAATAGTTAAGGAGAAAAGTTTATATGACATACCAGATGCAATTAACAGTAGATTTTACATTTAATAAAAAGAAAGAAGCATATGTATTTGCTTTATTCATTCCATCATAATTTGCATTAGAGCTGTGGGTGTTTAATGAGCAAATTCCAGCTAAAATGCTATATTGATTTTCTAAGTGAACTTTGTAATAGCTATCTACCTTACAAAAGCTCTCTGTTTACAATTGTTTTCTTTACTAAAAACTGAAAATGTTTTAGAATTGATGAGTTTAGCATAATGATTCTTTTAAAATAAAGAGCTCTTTTAGAGTATGCAGGGGTTTTAGTTACAAGGAGAAAGATGTTATTAAATTCTTCCAAAACAAATAAAGTTTATACAACTAAATAGTAGTGCTGTACGGTTATATACTACAATATTTGCAAGCATGGGAAAATAATCCTTTTTTCTTAATTCAGTTCTCTGGGATTTAAATATTTTAACTCTTGAATGCCATTATATATGTATGAATTAGTAAATGACACAATTAATTTTAGCTAAATACTAGACTACTTGTACTTCATTTTTGTGTGTCGTTTTCATGCTTGAAATATGGGTGCTATAACAATCTGTGTTTCTTCTTGGTCAGGCCGCAAGGCAGAAAGGATAGGGTTGTTTGGTTGGTATGCCACTAGAAGGTTTCCAAGGAAAACCTTGTAATGTCGGCCAGAGCAGCTGGTGACAAAGTAGCTGGATCTGTTTTTTCTTTGGATCGGGCACCCAGTTAGTGTGGCAGTATGGAGTTAGTATTTTGCTGGTTATGTCATAACTTGAATGGAACTTAGAAACATGACTTGATGTTACTCTCAATCAGTCTTCACCTCTCATTTTTAAGAAGCATAGGCATGATAATCTGGATAATTTTTGCTCTTTCTAATATGAAGGAATTTCATGTCACTCTTCCATAGACTCTAACTGGACAGCTTATACATCGCGTGTTTTCCTAGATATGGCACAAAATGTTTTGCTTTGCTGCTGCGTTGAGGCCCAAATGTGTATGCATTTCACTTATTTCAAGAATGCTGTGGTCTGTACGGTCCTGAAGTTCTGCTTGTGACTCATCCATAGCTCAGTGTGAATGGTGAATGTTCAGACTATCTGCAATCATGTGACTGTTATAATACGCCCTATAGTAGGAAAAAAAGGTATTCGTAAAATATTAAATAAGAGTCAGAAATGTACAGGCTTTGGGTAACAAAAACATCAAACCTATATTCAGCTTTGGCTGGTAAAGAAATCAGGTGAGTTAGTCTTCTGTAGACCATTAAAATGAGTTAGATGAGGTCTTTAAGTATTTTTAAAACAAGCAATTTCTTTTGCAAGTGTCAGTATTGCTATGTTGTATTAAAATGCTATGTATCTAAGTATCTTTTTTTTTAACTTAGACTGCTATGCAAGCACCTTGCATGATTTTCTGCATTTTCCCTAATCTGCTTTAATATTAAACAATTGGCTTGCAATACTACCGTTAAGAAACCAAAATCCAGACACTTGTAATTGGTATAGAATGACTATAAATATTTTTTTTATGCAGCTGGTGGATCTGGTCATTGGGATATTTACACCAAAGCTTTAATTTAGAGGACGGATATGAAAACAACAAGAAAGAGTTGCTCAATTTTCATAGCTGATAGTCAAAAGACAGTGTTTTGTAATAGACTTTTGTGTGGGGGAAGGGTTCACTGTTCAAGGCAATTAGATCCTGAGCTGCTATCAGGGGTGGTAAGATTTCAGATAAGCAGGATGCTTAACTAACTTGAAAAATATCTTTTTCTGAATGCTTTCAAACTATTATAGGTACATTACTTTGGTTTAATGACGAATAAGCAATAATCTGTTTTTTAAAAGCCTGTGTGGTCGTTATTACCGCTGGTTATAGTTACGCAGAGAGGGAATCAGGTATGCCAAAAGACAGTCACTCTAAGTGTACATGTACATTCGAGATCCATTGCAGGAGTTAACAAATTGTGGGTTTTCATGCTGAGGTGAAGATGTTCTAAGGTCTGACAGAAGGGGTGCATTTTAAGAGGCCAGAAAGAAGTTAACTAAACTGGAAAATAATTAACCTCAGAATAGTAATAAGTGCCAAATCTTCAGTTATTTTAGCCAACTTTCTATTAATTGCAGTAGTTGTTTTCATTATGAAAATTGCATAGTGTTTCCACTTGCAACTTTATGGGAAGGGTTCTCTGTGACATGTCTCTGTCATGATGCTAGATAAACTGACATAATTTACTGGAAAAACTATAGCAAATAAATTTATTAAGTTACTGATGGGTAATAATTACCATACAGAATCAAGCTACTTGTGTATCCCAGATCCAGTCGGTGATGCCTGAGGCCTCAAGGCATCATCCGGACATAACAGTTGCGCTGTAGTTTACCCAGGTGGTCAGTGCTCTGGCACTGGTTTCCCTACCATCACAGATCTCAGCAATCCAAGTGGAAGTCTGGTGCGCTGAAATGCACAGCCTAGGTTATCTCATATGGCTTTTTCTTGTTCTTCCCGAGCCACCTACCTTGCAGATATCAGATGCATTCTCTGCAAGTGCTGCAAACTTAGTGCTGGATACCAGCCAGTGCAAATCCAGTGTTACAGCTGCCTTACTCCTGTCTCAGTTTCTTAATTCTCCATCAAGCAGAGCTTTCTTGTTGCAAGCAGGGGAAATAGATCTTCAAGGAAAAAAAGACACTATTCTTCTGGATAAAAGAGAATTTAATCATTGTTAATTTTTGCACATTTCAAAATCTGTGGTTCTGATACTGAATTTCTCTTGTTGTTGTTGGGTCACAATTTGTTACAGCTCTGGCCTGATGGCTAGGCTTGTAGCTTCTCTGCAGACCTTTTGTGAGGGGAGGGGGGACTGCACTTTCAGAAGTAACATTTACCCTTTCCCTGTCTGATTTTAGCCTGCAATCTGCTGTTAGCCTGCAACTTTTTTTAGCCCTGCAAAAAATGCTTCCTTACTCGCCAGTGACAGTCTTCTCCTCAGCTTGAGGGCAAGAGGATTCCTTTTTTCTTGGTACTGGTAAAATGTATTTTGTGCCAGCCACATAGCTGCTACAAAAGTGTGCTGCTGTGTTTCTATTGTTTCATTCTGTGAAGAACAATATAATGTTTCATTATATATTTCACTATGAAGTTTTTCTGCAATAATGTACAGAGGTGAACTAAGAGTAAAATAACAAATAAAGGCAAAGAAGTTAATGTCATTTTAGGTGAGAATGGAGGGATAAAAGCTCTAGGTTTTTAGTAAAAGGGAGGAAGTAAAGAAAGAGGAAGCCTTTCTTTGAGATCTTAATGACTTAAGCAGTGGTTCAGAGAGGAGCAGAGAGTTCTGAAGGGAGTAAGGAAGCTCAGCAGGAATGGCTTAATACAGAAAGTTCTTGAGAGATAAATACCAAAATTTGAAAAAGACTGTAGTGTGATGTTAGGAGACTATGGCTATACCCCAGTTTGACAGACTAGAAGGGACAAGGAGGATGGAGAATTCAGGAACCTACAGATCTCAACTGAGTTTTTTGAGGTGCCAGTGAGAGAGGATATAGTCCTCTGTCTTGGAGTGACAGTGGTCTTACAGCATCTTGAAAGTCCCTAGACATTTTGAATTCATAGTTTTATGATGACTGTGAGGAGAGATTTGCAGTATTGCAGAGGGAAATGATGAAAGTATGAATAAAGATTTTAGTGGAGGCCGGGTCGAGGTAAGGATTCTGGCAGTATGCCAGAGATGGTGTTAGACATATTGACAGGGGAGAGGCAGGGAGAAAATGTAAGCTCAGGATGAGGAATGACTTGAAGGTGTTAGTTTGCTCCCAAGGATAGACAGTAAATCTTAGTTTATTGGTACCTAATGCTCCAAGGTCCATGTATGCTGTAACAGATAATATAACAGTATATTACACAATAAAGTAAAGGCTTGGCAGAGGAGAGATGCCAGCTGTGCCACTCTTGTGATACCAGAGACAGACTATAAAAATATTAGAATTTTTAATATCACTGTGCCACCCTGATAGGAAGCAGTCTGATGGTAGGAGTTTTAATGCGTGATTACTTTTAACTCTGTGTCCTAGAAGAAACTTGCTAGTGTCTTACATGATTCTGAGCTTTAAGAATTACTTTTTCCATAAGGCAAGTATTCAGAATGCCCAACAAATCACTTTCTTCATGTTAGATTTTATAGGGGTGAATTTGAAAGCATATAGCTTTATTTAATACCTTAAAATCTTGATTTTAGCAATTAACAGCAATTTAGTGTTGTGTCTTAAGTGATACAGACCTTATGCAGAATAATCCAAGGTCATTGGAGAAATGTTGATTTTAGGAGGTGGTGGCAAAGGCCAATGTAAGTGCATCTAATAGCGCTTTTCCCTGTCAAACTTGTTTGTTGAACACACTTTTGCAGCCCTGGTAGAAGAAGTTTATTCTGCTCAACGGGAACGTGATGAGGCTGTCATGGCAAGGCTTAGGTTAGCCAATGAAGAGAGAGATGAAGCATTTCTACGAGTCCAGCGTTTAGAAGAGTCTCTCAAAGAGTAAGTATACATTTCCTGCCCCATGTAAAAAGGCTGTTGTGTCAGTCTGTGACAGTCATAATCTGCTCTACAGTGGTTATAGGAGAACTTAGCACATTATTATCTGTGCCATAAAATAGACTAGGGCTAGTCTTACTGTGTTATTGGTTAATTAGTTAGCCATCCTGTAAAACCATATTTTTCTCTGGAGACTGAGAGAAGGTGAATAATTTTGATCACAAAAATTAAAAATATAATCAAAAGCTTTGGTATTGATTTATTGAGGGGGAAATAAAATGAATGTGACATTTTATAGGGATCTTTTGACACAGAGTACCAGAATGTCAGTCAAAAGTTGCAACATATAGGAAATCAATCAAGCCTTTAAGCCCACTAGACATTTCCTTCAGCAAAATTTCTGCTAATGATATGGGTGACATAGTAAAAATATATGTTTTTTTTTTTCTTATCTTTAGTGTAGGAGCAGTTTCTAAGGTAATAAGGGTATGATTAATAATTCATAGATTTTTATGTATGCCATCTTAACACAACAGAAATAGGCAATCTTATGTTAAACAGAACTAAGTCAGGAGAAAATTATCAAGAGTGGTTTCTTTCTCCCTTTGGGATATAGGCAGCTTTGAAGCTACAGTTTGCCTCTCCATAAAATCCTTGTCCCTCTGAGTTGTGATCATCTTGGTTATCATCCTTGTTAGTCACCCAAAGGGTAGTCCCACAAAGACTAGAGTGGCTGAGAAATTTCTCTGACTTTCTGCCACGAGAAATACAAAGCAAACAAGCTTTTCATGGCAAGAGACTGAACAGGTGCAGTTGTTAGTTAACTAAAAGGCAGGCAATTATGTTTTAAATAATTGATTCTACTAAGAACACTTCTCTTTAGGGCAGAAAACCAGTCATCTTCTTTTGGGTATTTTTATAGTTCAGACCAGAGAATATTATCTAAAATAATTTCAATAATCTACACATAATTTGTCCACCATTACTCTATTGAATTTGCAAATTACTAGAGTTTGTCACAGCCTCACTGTTTGTCACAAGTATGACTCAGCAGCAAGATTAGGAGATTGCATACCCACAAGAATTAGTCCATGATTTGTTAAATATCTCTGTGGAGCCCATTATATGTGCTATGCATATGAAATCTTGCCTTAAACAGCAATCTTCGAGAAAACTGTAGATGTACTCTAAATTCCTGTAAGAGGCATCATAACTGTAACCCTTACTTGAGTCTCCAATTTCCTCTGCCAGTCTTCTAATCTTTTATGTTCCAAGAGTAAAGAAAGTTTAGTATGGCTCCAAGCTTCATGTGACCCTGTATATAAATAGTTAGCATAAACTCATGATCTTTGATCTTAAAGCACTCAAGTACTGCAGAAAATTAATTATTCTGGTCAACAAACCTAGTCAATGACTTTTGGGGTTCTGGCATATTGCTGCTTTTTCTGCAGTGGAATCCGTAGACACGTGGATGGCATCTGACACACATGAATCCCTCAGAACACCTTCACTTGTATTCCCTTCAACCCCCTCCATCTGCTTCACTCATGTTCTGGAAACTGACTTAGTTCTAAGCAGAAGTATGAGAAAAGAGAAGAAACTCCATTTCTCAGAGAACATGCATAGTACCTTCCTCAAAAGCATGTCATTGCAGAAAGCACTGGATACACTGGTCCTGCCAAAATAGTACTTGTTCCCAGGAGAGTCAGTAACTCCCTTGACTGATAGTTTGGGACCAAGCTATTGCACTTTATTGCTATCATTTAGAGAACAGCAATTGTACTGGCTGTCATCCACTTGGGTGTTCTTTCAGATGCTTTGTAGAGAGGTCCGATACCCTGATGCCATTCACAGTCTCGGAAGTGGCATAGATTTCACAGTGGAGTGCACCAACTTTTTTTTCTGACTACCACCCTTGATGTTTTCTTCCTTCCTTATGGTGGTTATTCAAAAGGTCAAGTTCTCTGTCTCAGATGTGGAGCATGTAGAGGTTTGGGGTTTTTATAAAGAACATTGGCTATTTGTGCCACACTCATCAAGTTTTAGAGCACAGGTCACTATTTCCATCTGCTTTGGACTTATTCCAATCAGAGAACTTTACAAGAGGGCAATATTGAACAGCCTGCCAACCTTTATTAAATGCTTTAATGCTTTCTTTAAATTAGCAGCTGGAGCAGTTCTATTGTCATTATTTAACTATAACAACCAAAATTCTTTAAGCCCTGTTGGCCCTAGGGGTTATGTTATCAGAATGTGTTTAGAAATGGGGGAGGAGGAATCCTTGGTTCCTGCTGTTTAAATCATGAGGTTTTCATTCATTGTCTATGCACTGCACAGGGAGACTTAGCAGGGCAAATACACAGCTCTGGATGCTGCTTTTTTAAAAATACTGTCATCTAAGTAGGTGTTTGTATATCTACAGACAGATCCCTTGTGGCAGTAATATGCTGAAGGTATGCTTATGGCAGAAGTTCATGTTCTTTTTCCCACTCCCATTTCTCCCTAAGGTGTCCTGCTTACCCAGCCTGGTACCCTTACCCCAGTTGGCTGGGTGATTTTGTTGACCCACACTTTTAGCAGTGTAGAAGTACTCTGGAGAAGCTGGGTCAGTCCTGCCAATTTACTTTGACAAATACCGTTCTTTCCATTGTGAATACAAACTAGCCTGAGATCCATTTTTAAGTCCCACATAAAGTGGCACTTAGAACAATGTAAAAGCTTAAAGCAGGAACTCTACAAGGATCCAGTTCTGAGAATTTATTATAATAATATTATCATTAATATTTTATGTTTGTTATTTTATTATTTGTGTTACTTTATGAATACAAGTCAAACCCAGCAAAGGTTAGCTTTTACTATATCTTTTTTAGTTCTGGTGCTGACTGAATATGTTGGAGTAGTTACTGCTTGTGAAT
The DNA here is from genome assembly GCA_013398115.1 of Falcunculus frontatus. NCBI lineage: Eukaryota > Metazoa > Chordata > Aves > Passeriformes > Falcunculus > Falcunculus frontatus. The sequence continues at coordinate 146,368 of VZRV01005762.1, read as the reverse complement.
GCCATATAAATATACCAGCTGTTATACACTGAGAGTATATTCTGAAATATTTCTTTTTACTTTAAAAACTTTATTTCTATACTGGTTGATTTACTATGCCTTATGTACTGTTATCTGCTAAAACTAATGGAAAATGTGGTAGTATGCTGTCAAGTGTTCTATGATGTTTGCTAGCTAAAATCATGGCTTTGGAGCAGCAACTGTCATAGCGCTGTTGAAAAAGTGTTGCTGTTTAGAAGATGTTTAATGGTACTATATCTGTCTTAGAATAGCATAGGCTACTTTTAGTAGAAGTCACCATTAAGTAAGTAGCAATGTAGTGGGGAGGTAACTTTAATATGCTCATTTTTCCAGAAAAGAGATCTCTGTCCATTTAACTAACCTGAGGTAAAACAAAATGTGTACTATCCCATTTATTAAATTTTTGTGCTATCACTTACTGCTTTTGCACAGCCAGTGTTCAGTGCTGTATGACTAAATTCCTCGTATCATCTTTGTATTTGACAGGTCAATATATGCTCTGTTGAAATAGAAAGGGAGGAAAGTGCAGGCAGGTTTGTTCCAGAATTAAGTAAGGGCCTTGCAGAGAATTGGCTTAGCTTCCTATTTTATGCAAGATATAAGATCAAAATATTTTTAAAGTAACTTCAACTGGTTTGGGGTTTTTCCATCATTTTGGAAGAAAGAGGTGGAAAAAGAATTACTTTAAAATGAAAAAAACCCTATCAACAAAAGTCATGTTCTGTTTCATTTGGGGTGCAGTAAAAACAAAAAAAAAATACATCAGGTAAAAGTTGTAAGCCTAGAAATAAATAAAATAAAAGCATCAGTCATTTCTATCACTGGGGAACTTTTTTCATCTAAGCACATATGAACAATTGATCCTTGTAGTCATATATAGCAGTAAACATTAATAACTTAACAGTCTGAAGTCAGTGCTGAAGATATGGAGCATTATTGAAAGATGGAGTCGAGCAGGTGGCACTTTAATATGTTCAGTGTCATGGTTGACTCTAAAGACTAGTAGAATGAAATTACTTGAGGTTCTAAAGATTTAAAAAGCGAACTCATTTTGCTGCACTAAGGAAATGCTACTGATCAGGCTTTCTGTGTCCCTTTTTTCTAGGCTAGAAAATATTAACCCTGAAGAAAATGACATGGTAAGCCATTCTCTGAGGAGATTTCTTGATGTCAGTCTTATATCTTAGAGGCTTAAGTTCAATTGAGTGGGTTTCAAGAACTAAGATGTGGGAAAAAGAAGAATTGACACACTAATAATGTACATCTTTGCTGCAATATGAAAATTCAATAACTTCACTCAGTCAATTTACAATTCACATGTGCCTATTAATTAAAACCCTATATTAAATAAAATATATTAAAACTTCATGTCTGACTAACATATAATGCTGTTGGTAGACATTACAGGAATTACTGAACAGAATAAACAATGCAGACACAGGGATAGATATACTGAAGAATGGAGCTATAATTCTGAACCGAATACACAGGACCAAAGAACGTAAAAAGAAAATAATAGCTGAGGAAATGAATGCAGTAATAGAACAACGGGATGCTGCTTTATCTCAAGTAAGTCTCTCCAAGTATATAATCACTCAGTAGCAAATTTCTTTTTTTCTTTTTTTTCTTTTTGTTTTGGTTTGGTTTTTATGGGGGTTTTGGGTTTTTTCTTTTACTTTTGGGGAAGAAGATTATTTCATTTACTTTTCTCTGTTGAAAAACTCAGAGAAGAGCCCTTGGAGTAAATATCTGATTACTGATCAACTTTTTTTTCATGGTAGTAGTGCCCATTAAAATGACATCACTGTGTTTCATGAGAAAAGTTATGTTTGTATTGTTTGTGCTTCTTTACTATCTGTCTTCTTTCTAAAAGAAAATGGTTTTCAGTGAGTCGACCAATCTAAAAAGCTATTAAGGGCTTAGTTTTGCAGTATGCTGTATTGGTAAAATGCGTTGGATGACAGTTAACTGTGACTGAAGAATCTATAAAGGGTTATAAGTAGCAAAAATATACATTAAAGGAAGGCAACAGTACCACATGCAACAATGCAAGCAATTCCTCCCTTTGTTGCTTTACATTCAGGAGATAAAAATCAGCATGTGGTCCTTGACTCTCAAAGTCTTACCCATCTACTACAGGACTTGAAAGAATCTGGGTTCTTTTTTCTACTCAGATCACTCATTGCCTGCAATTTCCTATTTTGACAGAACAGTAATTGTCTTCATTCTCTTCACCATAAAGAGAGTGTCCTCGCTTTTCTCATCTCATGAAAGAGTTTTTCTGTTGTTTTTCTGGCTTGAGTTTGGGTTTTTTACCCACCATTTTTTAAACAGAATTTTAACTCAATAGGAATAAGTTGTAGGGAGGAACAGTACAAGTAGGGAATGTATCTCCTGAGAAAAGATCTTAGGCTGGATGAAGCTCCTTATGTATTTATGCCAGGCAAGAAATTTCATCTGACTTCCAATATTGAAAGTTTTGATTTTTAATGTAAGTAACCAAAGTTGGCCCACATCTAACTAATTTCTACAAGATTTAAAGTCAGGTTGTGATCTTTAATGATATCAATAATGTTAATTGAATTTATGTTCTGTTGAGAAGTCTTCTGATGAAAGTGCGTCCTCTACACACACTGTAATTTTCACACTTTTTTTCAGTCATTGTCTTTGCATTCTCTGCTACTTTAACCTTGAAAGCCCCATCTGCCTGGTGCTTAAAATATTTTGTGTGTCTGTCAAGTATGTATTGCAAAAAATTTTAATGTGTTAATGGTGGTATTTTGCTTTTGCAGTCTACTTTTTTCCTTTTATAATAATATTGCCGGGATGTTTCCCAGCACATCTACTGGGAAACATCCAATAGCCCTTCCAAAAGTTTATGTTTTTTCTTCTTTGCACAGGGTGTTTGAAAAGTGAGCAGCTTGGAAGAAGAAAGCTTTCAGCAAAAGAGAAGGATCTCTTGATATTTTTATTTTCATTTTTTCCGTTTTTGATTCTTTGTTGAAGTGTACTTTCAGGCATACTTGGACCGTAAAACTTCTATGAATGTCAGAAGAATATCATTGTTAGGCATTTTAATACACATTTTAATTTAATTGATTTTAAGCTGCCTGTTTAAGGAGTAATATGTTCCAAGTAATCGGCTTGAAAATTAATAAAGATAATTATTTTAGATAGCAATGGCTCAAGTGTCACCAGTAGCAAGGCCACTTTAGCTGACACTTTAGGCATGTCAGCAAAAAGCACAGGTAATGTTAAGTAGATACTGCAGCTGAAAAAATAAATTAATAGAATAATAAATCCTCACCAAATGAAAATTTAAATATTTGGCTTTAAGCTGTAGTATTATAATGCCACTAGCAATTTATACCACCACTGTTTTAAATTAATTGTTATTAATCGAACTATTCATTGTGTGTTTTCAAATATGTGACGCTTTTACAGCTGTTACTGTTGAATCTAGAAAATAGGTCCTTGGAATTGAAGCTACCTTTTCAACCTGTGTTTCTCACTTGATGATTCCTTGGGAATTTGTACCATACTTGAATTATTAGTAGTCTTTTGTTAACATTGCAATAGCAGTAGTTATTACAGTGCTAACAGCAAGAACAATAGGAGAGGGATTCTGCATTAGACCACAAAGGGACTAGATATAATTCAGGGGATGTATATGCTTAGCATAACAAATGCAAATTATTGGAAGTTAGATCTGGGGTTGCCTCAGGCATTCATAACATCTGCAAGTTAAAATCTCTTTCTTTTTGTGGAAGTGACATCAAATATGAAGGGGGGAATGGAGAGCAGGTTGAGAAGAAGCAGAAATAAACCATTAGCAGGCTGTGGCTATCCTCTGGAAAATGCATTTGTAAAGTTCAGAGGTCACTGGGCGATGGAGGTTGAGTGTTTAATGACACACCGTATTGCTCTGTTCCTGGTTGCTGTTGTGGGGTGCTGGAGACAGCAATGTCGTTTGGGTGACCACCATAGCTGGTTCCATGTGATAGAGAACTACCTACATGGTAGCAAGTGTTTGACTGTGTTTAATGAAGCTGCATCTGTTGCTTCTTGCTGTGGTTTTCTTCGCAATAACCTGGCATTTGACAATTGAGCAGAGCAAACATAAGTAGTGGCTAGCTTCTGGGGGTTAACTTACAGGATTTCTGATTTTTCTGAGTAAGAAACAATAATGTGAAAGCCTTCATGGCTCAAACATTGCTTTGATTTCAAGTGAAGAATATGTCACATTTCTAGAGAATGGACATTCTATAAGCTATGCATTTCCTATGACCAGGTAAGTACAGACTACTTCCAACTAGTCTTTTAAATTCAGTTTTATAATGCTTTTTCTGGTAGCTACTGAGTAGCTACTACTCACCTGCATTTAACTGGACTGCAGTTGCACCATACTCAATGATTAGCTGGTAGTGATTCTTCTATTTGAATTTTACTTGAATAATTTTTTATTCTTCAAAAAATTAAGAGCACTGTCCATGTCTTGGAAAGGCAATGAAAATGTTTTTTCTAGCTGTAACACCCAAGAACCTCTGCATATTTTTTGAGGTTTCCAACATGAACATTGCTTCTTACTAGGAAGCAAATTGAGGCACTTCTATCACTGTATTGAGCTGTGCAAGTGTATGTAATCTTAGATCTTTCACTAGATTGCTGAGCAAATATGCAAACTACTTTTTGTATGTGTGAAAACAAATGAAATGGTATAAACTCAAATATTTGATACTACTTTTAGTATGTATTTTCAAGTGAATAATAAACAAACAACTAAAGCATGGCTAAACATTGACATCCATCTGTATCAGCCCCCTTGAAAAAACAAACTCAACAGTTTCGTTGTATTTGCTAAGATATGTTTGTTGGTGAACAGATATTGTGTGATCCTGAGGATCTTCGGTGTGTTTTATGACTGATCCTCTGAAAGAAATAAAACATCGTTTTCTTGTCTGTAATGTTCGGTTTTGTCTTAACCCATTCAAGGAAAAAACTTATTTGTGCAGCTGATTGTAATACAGTTTCACCTTTCTTCAGAAATCTTTCTTGCTTGAGTAATCCAGTTAGTGGCAGGCATTTAGTAGACATTCCATATGGCATAGTCACATTGTCTGATCTTCATAAAATACTCTAAAGAAGTGGTTTCCAGCAGGAGGCAATACAATACAATGTCTCAGCCACCTATTAGCCACATCACACCTTATGGACAGAAATGTTCATATCATTATAGGATTGGCAGCTGAAGACTTGACTCTAAGTCATTACAATTACTTTTCTTCTGGTTTAGACAAGAAAAGGGGACCTTTTAATTGGTACAGCTTGAAGGAAGTGATTTTTTAAGGCTCATGAAGAGATTAGGAGATGGTGTGTTTGATATATTTCCAGTCCTAACTAATTCTGTGGGAGTTTCTTAATTGGTAACAGTCAGTTTTATACAGAATTTTAAATATTAAAGACATATCATTTGCGATTAAGGAATAGCAGTGGTTTCATGGCTGGCAAAGTATCATCTCTTGTACACTGATCTTGAAGCAATAACATAACTGGCAAGCAAACCTGGTTTTACAGCTTTGAATAGTTTGACCACATCCTGCTGTGCAGGAACATGCTTATGACTGTTCATGTAAAAAATTGGCAGGCACCCAGTTGCTCATCTGAAGCAAGTTAAAGAATCCTTCTCCATTTTGAGGCGCTGTTTGGTAGCAGGTGGCACTTTATCGTCACTGAAAACAATGACAAGATGCATTATGCTTGACTTCCCATCATTATCGGTTTCGACTAATGACTAATAACTGATAAATGTCTGTACTTAAAACTAGTCAGCTTCTTGCTAGCTTTTTTTTGTTTTTGTTCTGCTAAAGCAGTTTTCCTCCTTTTACACTAAGTAGTGTGTAGATCTTTGTGTTACCTGTGGTTCACAGAGCATTGAGGCATTCTCAGCACAAATGAGTGAACGGGTCTTATGGAGGTAGTAAACCCAAGAGCTGTATGAAATGTAAAAACAAGAAATGTAAATGAAAAAAAAAATATTTACAGATCTTGGGCCCTGAATTGGGGAATACTTGGTGACAGGTTACAATGCCTCATTGACTCTTGAGACAGAGGTGATCCCTTTGCAAACCAAAACATAGTTTGGGATGTTATTTTTTGTACTTTTAATTAGCAGTTTCATTTTACACTCTGTGTTTTGGTACCCTTTGGCACTTCTTGATTAAGGATGCTAATCAAGTTCTTGGCTGGCAGGAGCACATCTGACAGTATCCTCCTACTTGCTCTGTCAGGGTGCTTACCCTGCTTTTCCATTTGCTGCTGATATTTGGGAGCAGGAAAAGAAGAGGTAGGATGCTGTATTCCCAGTTGTTTATGAACCAGGCAGCTGCTGTTGGGTACTGATGATTTTGGTCATGGGCTTATTTCAGGGGGAAAGGGTAAGTAAAGGGGATGTTTGTTGTACTTTGAGGATCCAAAGACTATGCTCATTCACTCTAATCGCTGGTTTCCTTTGGGTAGGAACAGCAAGTTGCTGTTGTTCTCATTTGCGTCATTTTCTCTGAGAGGTAGCTGATGAAAGGGCATGGGGAAATTCCTTGCCAGCAGGATGGTTAAACAGAGAGAGGACACCTGTCTGCAGGATACCCCTTTTGCCCTGTGGATTTGGTCCAAGTCCTGAGAGAAAGCAATAGGGATATGCAGTAAGATATAGAGTAGATTAAAAAAGAAAAATAATTTGAGATTTAACATTTAAAATTGTACAGTGAATGCAGGGAGTAAAGAAAGAGGGGTTGATGAAATAGTTGTCAGTTTTATTGGGATTCACATCAGTGGCATCAGGTAAAGCTCGCAGATGTCTCTTCTTTGGAGGTAACATTGAGTAAAAGGGATTCTGAAGGGAGATCACAAAAAGCCAAGTTACGCGAGCAGTGGTTGTGATTAGCAATATTAGTTTTAGTCTGTTTAATTGTGTTGAACTGCAACAGTGCTTTAAAATGACACATTTCATTTCCTCTGTACCTAAATAAAGATAATCCTTTGAAAGTTTGACTAAATCCTTGTTTTAGGAAGTCCATGTTATACTGAACGTGATTAAATCCATGTTTTCTTTGCTCCTTCTCAGAAGAAAAAGTGAATCTCACCAAGCACCAAACCGAGCCAGTGATTGCTGTATTTGGGACACGTGGAGTAAAACTATTGTGAATGATGCTGAAGAGCATCAGGAATCTTTTGCATCTCAGAAAAGGGCAGGTTCTTCACTACTTGGCTACCTACTTTTTCTAAAAACAAACCCAATTTGAAAATATATAATAATTCCTTACTTTCCAGCATGATTAGGTGTTCTCTGACTCTCTCCATTGGATATATTTGTGCTGGTTTTAGAATGAGTATTTTCCAGAAGAATATTCAGTTAAATATTTGGCTGCATTTAGAAGACCATGAAGTACTTTTTTTCTTCTGAAGTAGGAACTGTAGTCCTCTGGAGACTTAAATACAGAGCAAACTGGCCAAACAGTATCCTCTTGGTTTCTTACATTGGGTTTTCTGATTTGTGTAGAATGTCCCCCCGCCAAAAATAACACCTGTTTAATCTTTTGCCATAGTGCTCTGTTTCATTTGATAAGGGTATGTGATTCACAGTTTTCAAGGCATTAAGAAATCTGAGGAGTGGTGAGATGTTCAAATAGGATAGTAGGAGAAAGTTTAGGGACACTACAAATCCGTGTTTCTAGTGCCAGTGTGTCTCTCACAGTGATGTAGCAGAGGTTGTGATTTCTCTGTAGGCAGGTATCTGTTAACAGAGCATGAAACTCATTGGTTTCACTGGAGCTGGAGTTTCACTAGTGAAAACAAGTATTTTGCAGTTTATTCCCTAGTTTAGACTTCAGTAAGGCTTTGGTTGCATTAGGTCTTGTATTTTTTGAGTTAATGCTTCTTGCAGCTTGAAGTGCAGGTCAGATGGTAGGTCATTAGTGGAGGGAGAGAAGGATCAGAAGGAAATTACCCTAAAGAGCTCTTATACTGGACTTTTGTATTTAGTCCATGAATGCTAAGTGTGAGTAAATATGTAAATGTTAATGCAGTGCTTCCTTGAAGAGGGGGATTATGCTTTTTCTTTTTGAGCTTTAGAAGCAAAATTTTAATTGATACTGCATTTCTTCTTTTTGCTGCCATAAGGTTTTGACTGAATGATGCCCAGAGACACATCATTGTTTGCACTGTTAAATCACCTGTTGTTCCTCTGCAAACAGTGTGTAGTGTGGAATTCAGAAAATTCATGTCTGCATAGTATTTGAGGGCATGATCAAACTTGATATCTTTAATCGTAAACTTTAATGAATTTCCAGTTGAACGTTCATCCTCTCTTCAGTATCTAGAAACTCCTCACCCCTTTGAAAATGGCAGTAAATTTGCATGCAAGCTTGTTCCATTAATTGCTATTTGACGCATCTATCGTGGTGCTAAGCTTTATATTCACACGGCTTAGACTTTCAAGCCCCAATTTCTGGAATTAATATAAATATTTAATATCAAAACCCTAGGACGAAAGAGAGGAAAAATGTTTTGTATGCTTATTGATCACCTGTTTCAGTAGCAGAAACCCACAGAGGAAACTTCCAATGTGATAAAAGCAGAATTCAAACTGTATTCCCTCTGAAGAGTATTAGTGTGCATGCAGTAAGGTTTATAGGTACCAAAACTCTTGTAGAGGTACCTTAAGTAAGTTTTCCATGATACTTAACAATTTACAGTTTCAAATTAGGTACTGAATGTTGAATCAGATTTCGCTTTGGTTACTTATTGGATAAAAAGTTGGCTTTTCTTAAAAATTAGGAAAAAAATAAAGCTGTCTGCTTTGTATGAAAAGCTGGTTTCCTTCGTCAACTTCCTAAGGAAATTTTGTGCAAAATTACTTTGTTATTTTGGAGACACAGATGGGTTTGCTTAAGAATTCTTTTGATAATCAACAAAGAAGATTTTTTTTGTTTCATTTTTATCGTTAATCTGGAGTCTGAAAAGGCTAATATGCCTGGCCTGCGTATTCACTTGCTTTTCCTCACTCGACCCTTCAATGTTCATAGGTTGCAATTTTGTGTTTTATTATGCCTGTATTAGCAAGTAGTGTGAACAAATAGTGGTGGATCTGGAGTATGAAGTAGTTCTCAGCATCTGACATCCACATTAACCCCTTTCCTGAGTGGGGAGGGGGGCATTTCTTTGGTTTGGTTTGGTTTGTGGTGTTTTGTTTGTCTGGGGTTTTTTGTCAGGCTAGCTGTAGTCAAGTCCTATGGATGGAATACCATTTGTGTCAGAATGCACTGGGTGCATTCCTGGAGTGCATCTTTGAGTTTGCTTAAATCAAAAAAGGAATCCAATTTGTTTTCTCAGGTAACACTCCATGGTGCAGAACAAAGCATAATAAGTAGAGAAAGTGCAAAGTAGCATGCACATTGTGTATTACATGAAATTAAGGATAAAAATGAGATGATTTTAAGAAAGAGAATGAGATTTATTAAAATAAATAGGCAAGTAAAAGCTATCAATATTCTTGGAGAAAGTATTCTAGTATGTTTGTATTCAGACTTTTTCCTTTGAAAATTATTAGACTACTTTACATGCAGACTTTTCTGGTGACGATTTTTGTCCTGTCGTCAAGATGTAAATGAACTTTTGGTTCCTTCAAGGAGAAATAGGTTTCAAACTAGTAGCATAAATTACAAATAAAATTATACACAGAATGTAAAGTTTGGATTTAATTGTACAGCGGAGATATCTTCAAAGAATAGCAGGCAAATTATATTGCTGATTGTGCCACTTATACAACATCAATAATTGACTAAGAGTATTGTGGGACATGGAGCTAAGAAGAATGAATAGAGCTACTTTTTTGTTGACTTAATTTATTTTTGTTTCCACAGTCCCTGAGGTGAAATATTGACCTCTCTTCCAGCATTGCAATACCCTCCACAGTCATCCTTGTGATTCAGCATGAGTGCTAAGCTGTAAGGAGAGGAGATGAGTAAGGAAGCTAAGGTCTAGCGATAACAGAGGATGTAAGGAAAAATTACTGTGATGATAAGCTGATTATTCATTTTCGACAGAATTGTGGATGATTGTGACTGAAATGTGGGACTTAAAAATGCTTTTCTTAGTCCCATTTCTTTATAGATTTTTAACTGTTTTTAAATGACCAAAATGGCAATTTTTCCTCTTGCTTTCATCTGAATATCGTGACTTTTTTTTTTGGTTGTGAAGCTGTTAATCAATTTTTCCAAGTCCTTTGGCTTCATGAAATATTCTGGTTTAAAGTACGTAGTGCTCCTGACAAAAAAAAAGGAACAAGAAAATCTATCAATATTCTCTTTATGAAAGACAGATTTCACAGTAGCATTAACTTATCTTTGTCTGGTTCACCAAGTATGCCTACATTTGTTTGTTGTATGGCTTTACTGTTTCGTGCTTCAGATTGTGGGTATCTAGGATTTAGCCTCTTTTCCATGTTCTGTTTATTCACTGTTAATTATTTTTCAAGCTGAGTTGCTTGAGAACAAGAAAAATTTAGCTTCCATTACCCTCTATTGCAAATGAAGGACAGGCTTTCCTATTGCATGTAGTCGGCATGCGATTGTAAGATGCTGTTTTCAGGGAACTTTTTAATGCTTGCTGATGTTAATGCTTTGTTGTCATTCTTTTCAGCCATGTTTTTGATTTATTGTTGAATATGCAGCATGAAATATCATTCTGCTTTATAGTTTACTTTTGTGTTGAAAATACTTTTTAAAATTACACATTCAAATACATAGAAATACTTAGAGGCCCTTAAGAAGCTGTGACTATGTAAAAAGTATAATACATGTAGCTGTAACAAAAGAAAAGTTGCAGATGAAGAACGGTATTGAATCATACAAGTATGACAACTTTTTTCAGTTCTGGAGATGTTATCAGAAATACAGAATACAAGTGGCTAACTACACGGTATTTAATTGGTGTAAAATACTGATGCAGTAAGACTTATGAATGTATGCTTTATATTGTTAATAACACAGAGTTGATAACTGTCTTTTAAGAGAGAGAGGAATTTTAACATTACCTATTATTAATTAATTACTAGCTATAAACATGTAAATCTAAGTATATTCACCAAAGTTTTGCAACAGTTATTGGTCATCTTTCAGTTATGCTGAGTTGCTTATTTCTTAATTAGCTGTAACATCTTTCTCTGCTATCTGCAGAAGTAGTATCAAAGATTAGAGAAACCCCAAAAAACAGAGTAAAGCTCTCTATCAAAAGACTGGCTATGAGCACTTTGCTCCTAGTTGTCTCTTGAGATGACTTTTCACCAATAGGTAGGATTTCTTTCAAATCTTGTTATAATCATGATGAGGAATTTCTTATTTCAGAGATGGTATTACAGATCCCAGCAATGTTAGGAAACAATAGTTTTCACTCTCTTTTTCCTGAAAGTGCTCCACTGTGTTGTGTTCGGTAGGGGAGTGAACACTAGGCCTCTCTGTGAGTTTAATTCCTTCATCTTTAAGACAAAGTTTTTCTTTCTTAATCTACAAGCGTTTTTTCAGCCTCATTGCTTGAGGTCCCGTTCACAATCAAAATGTTAGGACTTCAACTGAATCTTAGTCTGAAAAACAAGTCTTGAAAGACTCACTGTGAAAAGGAGAGCATCCAGTGCCAGCCTCCAGGAAGACACAGCAAAATTATCATTTATACCTTATGCTAAATAGTCACATCAGCTGGCCCTCTACTGTAGGGCCAGCCAGCAGCTGTGTCTCTCCTTACATGTTCTCCTTATGTCGTGTACAGTGTCTTCTATGGTATTCAGACTCTTCTCAGCAGTAGTCATGCATTTTACCCGTTTTGTTTGTTTTGGCAGGCAGGCCTATCGCTTTGCTTTCAGAAGTTGTCATAACATTCTTCTATCTTTGTGTTTTTCTTAATTTTTTCCCCCTTAGGGTGTTCTATCCTCTACACACGAAGAATGGAATTGCCAGGGTGAGAGCAGTGTTGGTAATAGCACATGTCAAAGGCAGCTGATTTTAAGTTTAAGCATTTCTGCTTTTCAGTAACATATCTGAAAGCTTTTAGGTGACTGTTATTCAAAGCTGCAGGCTCAGCCCACTTGAGAAGGGTGCATCTATTTGGGTATCTAGTTACACTGATGTCTGTGAAACACCTCAATGAAGCTAAAGATAAATTTTGTTACAGGGATAGAATCTTCAGATTGTACCTCTATTTAATATTTGCAAAGTCTTATTCATGTACCAAAATCATACATTCAGGCATTTCTGTGTTACCAAAGCTGAGCAATTCATAATTTCTAAATGCATGGGTTTGTTTTAATTTTGCAGAGCTTTGGTTTACTTTCTTGAATCTTTCTTAGTGGGATGCCTTACGTATGATTTATTTAAAGTTTGTGCAAAGCTGAGTAATTTCTTGATTTTTTAAAATTACTTTCATTCCACTTCTTCATTCCACAAATTGGAAAAGGTGTCTGGAATATAATTTTATATAGTTGCTGTTACCTAGCTATATTTGCTGTTACTTTCTCTGTACTGATGAGACAGAAACTGTTTTCACAATAACATTTGAAGATCTGTAATTCATTGCTTCATTTTCACTCTTATGCTTAGACAGTTAAAACACTGACATTACTGTTGCTTTCAGATACTTCAGTACCCAAGTTTCCTAAAAATCCATGGAAAAAGAGCAAGTACTACAGGTTCAGATAATTTATTCAAAAAGTGTCTGTTGTCCCTGATGTATCTGGAGAGGTTTGTGCTTTCACCTGCCTAGTTGGTGTTTTAGTTTGTAATAATCTCTAGTTTAAAGTAGCTTTTATTACATGTTAAACAAGTTTTGTATGGACATATTATACACAGAAAATATTCAAGAACTGCCACTTTAAGTGACCACTGGCTCAATTGAGAGTACAAAATTTATCAGGACAAACAGACAATATGTACTACAAGGTACACCTGCAATACCATGATTACAATATCAGAATAAAAAGATTTTAAAACTCTGCCATCTATACAGTGATCCATGATACTGTTTTCTTGAAAAATGTGATGATATTTAAGGATGGACCAGAAGTATTCCTGTCCTTTTGTGCAGTAAATGCCAATTTAACGTTTCAGCAATAGCCTTGTTTGCATATGGATTTTACAAAAATCCATTGAAGATTATTTGAAAACCAGCTCATTAGAATGACAGATTGCTTACCAAATTTTGTTTTCTTGTCAACTAATATCGGTTACATTCAATTAAACAAGGTTGTACTTTCTAAAAACATAATCTCTGTCAGCAGCTGAGTGCCTTGCTTCTACCTGCAGACCAGATTCCTAATTTCTAGATCTAGTTGGAAGATTAGGCTGCTTCTAAAATTTCTCCTTTTCATACAGCTTTCACATTTTCACTACCTCTATTCTACTATACGTATTGTTCAAGTACCAGCGCTGCAGATTATTAAGTGGGGATGAGGGAAAGGCTTTAAACAAAAGCAATTGTCAGCTTTCTGTCATGGTATGTTGTCAGATGTTTGACAAGCTGTCTCTTGGCCACAGGCCATCTGGTTGTAATGGAGTTGACTACTCTTCTGAGGAACCAGCAAAACATGTGGCCACACGAAGCAATAGCTCTGTGTCATTTGGTCAAGTCAATAAAGCAAAGATTTGGGGTGTAGTAATCCCAGTTCTGACATGATCTTGTTGATTGATTTAAATTCTTAAACTTTCTATACTACTTTGTCATCCCACAAAATCAGAAAGTTCTACTTACTAACTTGATTTGAGTGTTGGAAAAATTGTTTAGTCAGTGTTTATGAAAAGTTATAACTTAATTTATTATGAGTATGATTAAAGAAGAGTAATTGAGAAGAATCGTGTAATAAAGAGAATATGTATGGGTAAAAAAAGTGAAGTAAAAATGAAGACAAAAATGAAGTGTTATAGTGGAGTGAACCTTACACAGGCCAAGATGAGAACTGAGAATTAGAGTGTATATTATGTGTACATCCTGCCGTGCAAAAGAAAGGAAGAAAGATGCTGCATTTGAAAGAGGGAGAAATGAAAAACTTGGAGAGGGAAGACTTATGTTTCCTTCCTCCAGCAAATGAAGGAGGAGGAATAATTTTTTTTTTAAGTTACTAAAAAATATAGTTTATGGGTTTCTGAAATTTGCGTTACTTCCTTTCATTAGAAGCACATAATCGTTGAGAGTTTCACTGATTTGGAAAACGCGTACTAAGACCATAAATAAAATAAGATCAGAATAGTATTTTGATATTCAGATGCTTTGACTTGCTTTTTGGGGACCCTTCTTGCGGTACTATGTAGTACTTAACCATGGTAGAAATTATTTCAGGTAGTCAGCAGGGTATTAGGTCTTGGTTTTCATGTAAGTAGTATATTAATGCATGTTCTGCATTAATGGCAAATTTATTCCAAAACCTCTTGGGTGTTGTGTAATTTTAATCTTTAAATATTTTCAAAGATGTTGAGGTTAATTACTCTGAATTATTTTCTATAAAGTTCCACTCTGAAATCATCTCTTATATCTGTATGCTGGACTCGCTGATATCCATTGAAAGTAAAACTAATCCTAGTCTATTACTGTACTTGCAGACCTTTATTCAGTGATACAGAACATAGCTAATCAAGATTACTTTTTTATTTTTTGTGATTACTTTTAAAAGAAAATCTTGGCTTTTGAGTGCTCTTTCCCTCTCATGATAAAATTTTAATTAGTATTTTCCATTTGCTGAATTATTTGGGAGTATTGGTAATTTCCTTTGCTTTTGAATATAACACACGGACATGTGAGTTATAATTTCATTGTACTGTGACGGTGTCTAATATTTCTAAAACTCTGCAGTGGGGTGTGAGCAGGCGTACTACTTGTGTACTACTCATCTGCTTACATGCTTAGTTTATACATTATTTATTAGACTTATAGGCATGAAATTAAAAATTTGAATTAATAATGTGACTTTGATGTAAAGCAGAAGTTACTTATTTGTGTGTGACAGGCAATTAGGAAAAAAACACTCTTACTTTAGTTTAATGCGTTTTTGCTTACTTTCAGACCCAGTACAGCTTCATGAATAAATGTTTGACTCCAGGTTACTAGGTTTGTGTTTTGATTACAAACAACTCAGAGGTGAGGTAAGTTTGTTAGCTTATATGCAATGGACACAGGAAAATGTGAAGGTTACCCAGTTATGTGGCTTCAGCAGCTCCCGCTGTTGTTTCCTCTTGCAGATGAGGAGTCTGTCAGCAGCCCCTGTTAGCACAGGCGTGGTCATCCAGTGCACAGCCAGCGCAGGAACCCTGCTTGAATGATCTGTAAATCACATACAGCTCAAGAACATCACCTTTTCCTTTCTCTATTTCTTGCACATTTTTATAATGAGTTTCATTGATTAGGAAAGTCTGTGTGTGTTGAACTCATTGAGAAGTAGATCAGGGTTGTTTTGATATTTGGAATATCATTATTGCAAGGAAGTAAGAATATGTAAGAGAATGCAGTTGGGTGGGTAAGTATCATAGTGCTACTCAGTGCTGTGGAATTGCTGCATATGTAAGGATGGTTACCATGAAGTGTGTAAACAGTTAAACTTTCTTGTCTAAATTTTCTGAATGTCTTACTGTGCACTTACAGTTCCTTTAACTATTAAAATGAAAATAAATGACAGCTTGTTTTGCTGCATGTGAAGTGTTCAGAAACAGACGGGGAAAGGAATGGTAGGAGGAAACCTAGTCATGCCTACAGCATATTATCTGCCTTAATGGTACAGGTTGCAACTGGTTCATAGCAACAAAGAGAACAAAAATGTTTTATTTGTATTTTGATGCTTTTCTTTTTGTAGCTTTTTGAAGCAAGACACCATTTCACTGCTACAAAAAAATGGAAGTGGTTGCATTTAAGTGTTTCTCTTACTAATAGAATATAAATTTTTAAAGATGCATGTGTTTCTGAGGCCTAAACACTACAAAAACACTTTTCTTTCTTGAAATTCCAGTAGTTTTAAGCTGATGGGCATTGTATAAATAATCATTCAAACATATTTGTTGATGGTTTGCCAAAACTTTGAAGTGAAGTACTTTTTTCAGAGGTTAGAAAACCTTAATTCAAAAATTATAATTTAATGGAAATTTTTTCTAGTGATTATTATGTAGAAACTCATTTATTATTGTATTTCTTTTAAAATTATTACTTTAGAAGAAAAAGGATAAATTCTATTTATATAAGTGCTTCCAAACATCTGCAGTTCAAAGTACATAATTCACAGTGACACCAAAGGTTGGTTTGTGTTTTGACTGGATGACTTTGGTATTATTTTTGTCTGCAAAGGAAAGAGTGTATAGCGTCCAAGTGGCGCAAGACGTTTGCCTCTCCAGAAATTGTGATGAATTTGGGACAAGGGGCAGACTGTTCAAAAAAAAAAAAAAAAATTGAGGGGAGGGAGAAGAAGGGCAGTCAAAGTGAGAACACTTGCATTCCTTTTGGCATCTTTGAGCTGGGAGCCAGTCTGAAGTATAGATTATTATAAACAAAGAAAAGGTGAACAAAATAACCAACTAAGAGAAGAATCGGTTGAATTGTTTTTGTTTGCTTCACATGGTTGTTTATTGTATTCAGGTTTCTGCAGGTGAAAAAGTAGCTTTGTTTCTTCATCTTTTTCGTGTCTGGTGTATGGAATAATTATTTGTACTTCAGTTGTTCACTGCAATGAATATATGTTAACTAATTTCAAAACAAAGATGCACTTTATCACTTCTGAAAGTATTATGCTGTGTAGTAGTAGGATCTCAGTACCCCGTAAACTTACCTTTCAATGGTATTGATGCATTTTCCATCAATGTATGGTGTGCCATTTACTTTGCTCATGAGCATTGTGCTTAAAATGCATAAAGGAAAAAAATGCATGTGGGAAAATAGTTCTGCCATTCAGATGGACTCCGACTTTCCCAGAATTTGGAGAACATAAACCATTTTCCCAAGTTATTCAGTAGGAACTAGGTTATTTTTATTTCACACTACTTCAGTAATTGAGAATTCCAGTTCAGCAAAGTCTTCATGCATAAAAGTCCACAGAATATGGCAGAGCACTCACTGCTTGAAGTGAAGGTGCTGATATGCAATCAAGTCATTATGCACTGGCTGACCCAGAGTGAGTGACTTAGCACTCACTTTTGATTTATGTGTGACTTGAATAAAAATATGTTACCTTTAGTTTAATGACAGAATTAAGCTATTTGTGGGAGACTGTGGTTATGTATTTTTAAGCTAGGGAGGCCTCACAGACTTGAGATCAGATCAGACCAAAGATCCACCTGCCTCACCAGCCTGACCTCACTCTGGTCAGTACAGGAACAAGCACATTGCGATACCTCCATCGAGGCACCGTTGCTTTTGTTCAGCAAGCTCCTCAGTGGACTCGTGTGTTTATGCCAGTGCTGATTCTTAAGGCTGTAAGTTTTGATAAGGACTTTAGATGAACAAATGTATTTTAATGAAATATTATCTTTTGTATGTGCTAATTGAATAAGACAATCAAATATTATTCAGAATTCAGGAAAGAACTTTGTGCAGAGTTTTGTCTCATCTTAGTACATTTGTTTCATTCAACTTTGACCCCCATACCTGTAATAACAGAAACAAATCAATTGCTTTCCTTTTTCTCTAGCATATAAATGGCATAATGTGTTGACTTTTTTTCCCTAGCATATTGCCGTAAGTTCAGGGGAGGTTAGTTTGGATTCTTTTTAATGAAAGGCAATGAAAAATATTATATGCCATATAGTAATATTAAAAGCAAATATAGATGTAACAGGATTAAATAGCCACCAGGACTGCATTTGTAGTAAGGAAGTGTTACGGTTTTCTGTTATGTTCAGTTTTAGCTGTTGCTTCCTGACCCAGGGAGTGTCACAGTACCCTTTCCTGGGTCAAATCTGTGCTGAAATACAAAATGAGAAATTCACCCAACATTACCATCTTAGTTTAATGAGATGAAAGCAAGGGACCTTCGTGTAGCAAAACATTTATGTCTCTTTGAAAGCACTTGAACAGTCTGATTGACCCAAGAAGTGCAGAGTTAAACAGGCTTCTGCATGAAACCTCTGGGGATAGGTGTTGTCTTCATACAAACAAACTACACAGGGACCAAATGGTTGGGGGCACGGAGTTGCTCTGCTCGATATTAATGCTTTGCTGTATTCCATCTTTGTCCCTGTAACATTATTTCACCAATGGCTTGCAGGCTTTTCTTTACTTTTGTACTATGTCTGAACCTTTTACTTTGAGAACACCTCACTAAAGAATCATGTTAAATAACAATCAAAAAATAACCCATCAATCTGTATAGATGTGGCAGGCAATGTAACACTATGTTAACGTGTTACAGGTACAAGTTGAAGAAGAAAATGCAGAAAAGCTGACAGCATGTTAAAGATGATTTGTTTATACAAGTGCTAAAGTTATGTTTGATATGTTAATGCAACCTCATTTTCTAGTAAAGGCCAAACACTATTAAGTGGTTATTTGCATTGATTTTTCTATCTTCTGAAATACTTGATTCAAGGTAAACCATCTTTACTTCTTTTGTATAACTGAAACTGGGGCTATCTTTTAACAGTCACTTTCTGAGTGGGCCTCAGAAAGTGGACTTTACTCAGTGATATTCTCCTGGTCCATATCTTGACCTCTCCTTTGAGCAGATGCTCTTTTTTGCAATTTGTCTGGATTTTCCCTGTGGCATTCCAACACTCCCCCTGGAGAGTCAGTGAAGGGAGTCAGCACCCACTGCAGCTTGAACCAGTGCCTCGTACAAACATCCTCATTCTGCTGAATCATGTTACCTGATGCTCATTAAAAAAGACTGGACAGTAGCCTAATAGTTTACATTTTAAGATGGGAGGGGAGAATATATTTACTTGCTGTCTATCCTTGCTTTCCTGGCTGAATCTCTTCTTATCCTTTTGTTCTGTTACCTGCTTTGCTTTTCATTTTGTTTCTTAGCTGCTTGTGATATATCCTGTGCTGGGTACAAAGGTATTTGCTTGAAAAGACTGAGTGTATTTAGAAGAGTTGCATGGTGGAAATTGAGTTAAAGAGAAGATTGAGTCCCTGTTGCTGGGAATGGATGATGTTGAAGTGACAGCTGTACAGCTGGGCAGTGATGGTTGCTCAAGGAACACTTGGAGTAGGCTTAACGAGGTTCACTGCCTGTCAAGTACAATATCACCTGAATCAGGCTAGCTAAGGTAGGAGACTTTTTGGGGGAAATACCTTCAGAGAGGAGAACAAATATGTGGGTTTGAAAGAAGAGAGGAAACCTTTGTCAGGATTGGTTTTGGGGGTGGGGTTTTTTTTTATCTTCAGTATTGCCTCTCTGGCTACAGAACTCTGAGTGTGCACAGTAGACCACACAGTAAAGTTAATTCTTAGTAAATTGTTTGTGTGATACCTTTATAAAATTACAGTACCATTTCTGAGGCTTTAATATCCTTAACTCAGCAAATTAATTAGTGTTCAAGACATTTTCTCATTGACATGTGTCTACACTGCTCTCATATTCCTTGATGTACTCAAAGTATCTGAGGTAGAGAAGCAGTTTTCTCGATTAACAGCCTGTGTTTCATAAAGTGTTGAACTCATGGGAATTTGCATTTAAGGGCACAATTAAACCTCCGATACGGTGTTTAGGTAACCTGTGTTGCATGAAATATATTGTATGTTTGAAGTTTTCCCAAGTGTGAATTTCCACAAGTTTGAGATAACAGAATTTAGACATAGTGTTTCTAATTAAACACTTCCTTTAGCTTTCAGCTTTCTTAAAAGGATACATCCAGCATTTCCTTTTTGTCAGTACCAAGTGGGATGATGTCTTCTCTTCACTGTGCTCCAAAAAGTATTTTTATGTATGTTTTTAGAAGGAAATTCAGTTTCTTACTTACAGCTGTTGGCATTTTAGAGCCCTGGAGTGAACCAATAAAAACACGTGTTGTTTTAAAGAACATCTATTTTTACTGGACCTTGCTAACAACTAGTGACACAGAATTCAAAAAATGTTGGCTCAAGTGAATAGAAGGGCTGCATTGTTTTAATTTCTGTTTTTAAAACTTTTCTTTACAGCAAGATTACACTAAAATTTCATATGCTCCTGCTCTTATGAAAAAGAGTGCTTGACTTTAGAATGCTGTTTTAATATTTTAAAAGTAGTTCAGGTATTAAAGTTGTAAAGTATAAAATTTTACTAAGACATTCACAGTGTTGCTGCTTAAGGGTATTGTTATAATGCTTTCACAAAGAGAGTAAATGAAGATTTTACTTCCTGGACAGCCAAGAATAAATCAGAATATCTTCTGTTAATACATTGTTTCCAACATAAGAAATACTTAGGGGCATAGGTCAAATTAGATCACCATTTCTTTCAGTGAGGCCTCAAATTGAATTCTAGCAGTATACTAGTTGAATATGTCCTGGTTTTTTTCAGATATCAACACTCTTAGTAGAAATGAAATTAAAGAGAAATCACAAAATGTTCCCAAGTTTGGTGTAAATGTAATCATATCAAGGTTGACTTGATAGGGAGGTTCATCCATTTTATGTTACCTGTGTTGCATCTTTACTGTACTTTACTTGTTCTGTGTTCTGCAAGATCCTGGAGTCCCACTGCTGCTGTTTATTTCAGTGTCCTGTCTTCAGAGGAGTGAAGTGGAGTGCAGAATTAAGATTGCACCTATGCCCTTAGTTGTACAATCTGCTCTGTACACCTTTCTGGTATAGTCCTGTAGCTAGGTTTTGCTCTTAGCATATTTTCACATACCTTTCGCAATCAAGAGAATAGCATGGTTATAAATCCGAGTTTTAAAGGTAAATTGAGATTTTAGTCTTTTTAATAATATTTACTCTACAAAAATTTGTGCTGTTGTCAAATTGTGGATTCCGAAACCCTATTTTGAAGAAGAATGTTGGCAAAGCAGAAAAGTGAGTGTCCTGGTGATCATATGTGATGTAATGTATAGTGCCTGAAGTGGTGGATTGGTTTTTTTTAATGGTCTTTAGATCACATAAACTAAGGAAAAAATGTTGCTAGAGAAAAAAAACCCCGTAATCTGTTGTTAGTTCTTCAGTAGTTTTATTAGTACCTTCATGTCTGCGAACGCCTAATTTTCATACTGGACATGGAAAGAAAATTACAGCTGGGATTTTGTGATTTGTGATTTTGTGTGTGTGTGTGTATGTGGGATAAACATAGACATTAAATATCTCAAGTATGTGAAAATACTTGCAATCAAATGTGTCTTAATATTTTTTCTGTATTTCCCTATCAATGGGGAAATGTCTTTTTTCTTGCAATAAAAATGAAACTCTACATTAAGGAAGTTTACAACACTGAGAGAATGCTCTAGGCCAGTAAAATTCACTGCCTTTAAAATAGGTAATCCTGTTAGAAATAAGCTCAGATTTCTAACATAAGTAATGAAATATAACAATAGATGTGTGAATGGAATTTTTAATAGTACTGTTGGGCTCCTACAAATACTTAAAATTTATTCAAATAGAGGAATGGATCATTCTGGTTTATATACTGTACTGGATACCTGATGAGCAGTACATTGGTAGGGTCTTATTTTGTATTTAAGAACTGTATGTACTGGTATGTCTTTAAAATTTCTATCTCAACATCCTTTAGCATTCCTTATTTTACTTAGACCTCAGTTATAATTTTTTCAGTTCTGCAGCTTTCTGTTTCACAGTTTTTCTTTTTTTAGAGTTTACATGAGCCAGGCCTCATTGTCCCGTATACTGAATTGCTCAGGAATAGGTTCTATGTACATGACGGGAAGCTCAGTTCTGCGTTGTCCACAGTCACCAAGATAGCACGACAGGCTGACATTGCCAGGTCTTCCATTTGAGACAGCAATGCTTACATGGGCATTATATCAGAATTCTTACTCCTTTTTTGCTAGTGTTTTCAGAAAGTATGTCTTAAAATATTTTTAATCAGTTAATTGTCTTTTGTTCCCACAGTCTTATTAGCTTTGGGTTTTGGTGGTCATATCCAAACTACTTGCTTGTAATACATTGTTGTAAAATGCTTCTCCTGGTACTCTGCTTTTCCCTAGTTCTAACAGTTGTTCCCCTATATCTTCCTGGTACTTCATCTGTTTTGTTTTGCTTTTTTTTTGTAAAACAGTTTTTTTCATGAACTGTCTGCTGACAACTAATTGCTCTTTCAAACCAAGGAACTGGGCAAGACCTTTTGTAGTTAACATTAAAAAGAGCAAAATATAGTTTGGTTCACCGCTTGCAGATTTTTAATCATTAAAATAAATGCTCAGCAGACAGCAGTAAGTATACATGTATATGCACACAGTAGCAAGTGCTAATTTTTTCATTTCTTGTCATTAAGTTAAATATTTAAAGAAAATGGTCTTAAAACTTCTTTCAATATGTTGTATGTGTTAGAGAATTAGAGTAACCTCTTAGTGTGAAAAATACAAGTATAAAAATTCATGTATATTTTCCAGTAAAAGGCTGGATCCTTGATTTGAGAGGACAGTCTTTCATTTGCCTGCATTTCAAAAAGCATGCATTCTTTCATTTATATCTACTTACTTAATACATAAAAGCCAAAATCTAGCCATATGTTGGCATAACTAGGAGCAGAAATTCAACCCAACATTCTGATAAATATCTTGTTTGATACTTAGCTTTTTTGGCGTACATTGGACCAGGAAGAAACTGAATAATTATACACATTTAAAAAACGTTGCTCTAGTACTGTCTGAGATTGTAACTTGCTTTTGTCTGATGCTTTCACTACTGCAGAAATGGTGATGGGGTTATTTACGTTAAGTCATTTGGCTTGTTGAAAAAAAATATGCCCACACTCCTCTACTTAATGGGATTCTTTCCTCGTTGCAGTGCAAACGGCTGGAGCAGGAGCTTCATCATCTGAAAGAGCAGAACCAGACTTCAGCAAACAACACGAGACATATGACTGCTGAAAACAATCAAGAACGTGCTCTGAAGGTAAATCTCCATTTCTTCTTGCAGGCAAATTAAGGTTGTAAGCCCCTGGTGCCAGCTTTCTGGGCTGCATATATCAGTTGTGTACATTTCGGCAGAAGTGAGCTATGGTGTTTGCCAACAACTGCTTCTTTAAACACAGATACAGCACCCTTCTGTTATGGTTTTATTTTATTTTGCGTATGAAAGCAACAAGAAAAAAAATAACATATCATCCAAATTATTGGACTGGTAATTAACACTAAATTCTTGAGATCTGTCCTTGCAATATTACATTGTATAAGGTGAAGAAAACTGCAACTATTTGCCTCATGGTACCTTTGCAAAACTAATATTTTAAAGCATGGCTGTTTGATCTGCTCCCAGCAGTGTGTGCTATATTAATAACATTGTTGACCGATACTACGAGTGACCACATAGTTGATACTACTATTTGCAAAAGGGTAGCTACTTGGAATTGGGAGGAGGAATAATAAGTCTTGTCAATAAGAATAAAAATGAGCAGAGAGGCGGGAGAGGGTCAGAGAAAGGACAGTGTAAAGTGACAGGTTATTGCTGCTTTGAGAAAGGGAAATTGTAATGTCAGTGGAATTGATAGCTACATACCCAGCAATCTCATCGTTAGCCAGGATAAGAGACTGTGCCAGGTAAGATGTGCGAGCATTGTGCACACCTCTTCAACCACTATATTCTTAAAAATCTTTTATCAGTAGTGAAGAGACAATACAAATACAGAAGGTACTCTGTTTATACTGTGTTGTCATTTTAACACTGTTTGATTTAAACAGTAAGATCCAAAGGTATCTCATTTATAGATAGATTTTCCTCTGTCTTCTTTTTTTTTTCTTTTTTTTTTTAATTAGGGAAACATCATTATTCACACAACAAATTGACCAAAGCAAAGTATAGGAATAAAAGTAAATCCTTGTGTTGTTTGACTTTTCTCAGTAAGAAAAACAATAAATATTATAATAATAAATTGAGAGAGGCTGTGTGCCACATAAATGCTGTATGTTCCATGGGTTTATAATTGCCATCAAAATCTGTGGTAAATATTACAGAATCAGGTCTGCAATACTGAAAACAGATGACTAGAAATGGAGATCATAAACATTCAGGGCTGTTTCTGACTGCAATAACAGCATTGTTTTAAATCTGGTAGTGCTAAAAGTTAGTGCTTGCCAGCCATGCTACTTTTTGAACATAGTATTGTTTTTCATTAATTGCACTCTGACTTGTTTTTTCCATGTCATTGAAACTATAGTGCACAGAACCTTTCTGCTAGAAAAAAAAGTTTTATTTAAGCTACACTTTTTGCATTTAATATTGTCTGACATAATGCTTACAGAATAATTATCTTTTCAGAGCAAGAAGTGATTTGATAGTTCAGAGTGTTACTAGGATTTCATTCTAAGCCTGATATTGCTCTCCCAGCACCTAATCTTTAAAGAATTTCATTTCTGACTGTCACAGGAATTTTTTTATTTTTCCAAGTTAAAGGTTAATTGATCATAGTCTCTTAGAGATGAGAGTCTGGGGAGGGAAAAAAAGACCGCTTTTCAATTTTTGGTAAAGTTGAACCTTTTTTAATATTGTAGCTCCATAGAGTTTGTCTCAGTTCGTATTACTGTTGCCTGCAGTGAGGATAGGTCCTCTGGAATATTTTTTAAAAGGCCAAGTTGTATTCTTGACCTTGAAAACTTTAAAATGCCCCAGTGAAATATTGCCAGTAGTACTTAGCTTTGATATACAGCACCTGAGCACGCATCCTGATCTCATGTAAATGAAAAGCTTATCACCCACTTTTAGTGTAACCACAGCCTGGAAAATTGATGTCTGGTCAGGATGAAAGTCATGTCAGTGACTCACGTAGGAGTGGGTTTGGTCGGTGCTGTGGAGCTGACTGCAGATGGCTGGGGCATTCCTGCTGCTTCCCAGAGGAAGAAATACCCAGCCAGAGCCCTCCACAGGTCACGCACCTCCCCTGTGACACCCTCCTGTTCTTAGCTGGCACCTCCTGCCTCTTGCATGCACTCAGTAGCTCTTGCAAGGCTACACGCAGAGTGCGTGTACAGACCCAAGAATCCTGTCTTGTCCCCTCTCCACCGCAGAGCACTCTCTGGACATTTGACCATTTTCAGAGAAATAGGACACATCATTTGTCTCCGTGGTACAGGGTAAATATCAAGTCAACTTTTATTTTCACTGTGATCCAAGGAACTACATTTATTTTAACCACCTCCACATGCAAACTGGTAACTGTGCTGTGTATTATTAACCTGTCCAGCAGAAGGAATCCAGGTATTTCTTCTGAGGCTGTCCAAGACAGTTTGTATCAAGAAAGTTTTTTAAAAAACCTGTAATTTTCCCTATTCTCTTACACTTAATTAACATTGAGGCAATCTGTTGGTTCAGTTTGGCAAAAGTTGTGTTCTGATGATGAGGAATTGGATTTGCTTTAGATTTTCTTAAGGGGGTAGCAGAATTGTAAGCATCAGATGTGGTGCGGGGATATTTGCAATCTTAACTGGATAAAAATACAGTAATCAGGATCAGCTAGGTTAAGGATGGCATAAAAATTTGTGATAAAAGATGAGATCATTACCTCTGTGGGACCCTGAAATACACTGAAGAACAAAACCCAATGGCTATTGTTTCTTTTCTACTTTTTAAAACCATCTCACAGTAGTGAGTTGCTTGGAAGGAAAGAAGTTTAAGATCAATCCGCAAGAAACCTCTTTCATTCCACTGATGTTAGGGTCTGTTAGGTAAAATAAGCTGCAACCTTTCAGATTTATTTTTTGATATATCAGCTCACAGGGCTACTGCCACCCTTCTTTGAGGCCGTAGCAATCCACAGTCAGGAGTGAGGCAAAGCAGCAGGGAGACACATTATAGCTGTGGGAGGGGTGTGGTGGCAGTAATTTGGCTAGAGTCGGGATGTGGAAATCGCAAGGATGATGTAAACACTCTTTTGCAGATTTATGTTTTTACACTTTTAGATTCCATGTCACACCTGAGGATAATGTGACAAATAAAACATATGACACCTAAGGCATGCCGTGCACATTATAACGTGCTATTTCATCTTACTGTGCCGTATAACATCTGCACATCTTGGTAAGATAGCTCTTCTTAACTAATCTCTGCATACATATTAGTAGTATGTGATTTTAAATTTCCATATTTAATGTATTTATTGCACAGAAAATTCCTTACAGCATTGTGGGCCATTCAGCCCCACAATGCCAAACCGGCACTCCTAATTTTTATAATATTCTTATTAGTCATAGGGGATTGTATTAATTGACTGAAAAGGCCAATTTCAAATCTTCCCTCCAGGCAATGCCCACAACTGCACAGAGGTCATTCGGAGAAGCATGTGGGCCCCTATTTCCATAGTTAAAGTAAAATAATCCTCTTCTTTGTGAAATCATTTTTTAAAATCTCTTATTATATTTCACTTTGAATTATAGCTAAATCTTTTAGGGATGATTGCTTCCTAAGGGCCTATACATTTGCGCTCTTAGTGCATTTTCATAAAATAAGATCTGCAGAGTGCTTTGCAGTTCTAATGTGTCAGTGTCTATATGTAAGATTATTCATTTGTGCTTGGCCTTCATAATTAACATTTGATCTCTACTGATTCTGATAAATGTATTCCCACAATACACAGAAACAACTGATTCAATAAAACATAGAAAAGTTGAAGAATTGCTACTTTTTCATTATTTTTCAAATAGTCATCTATTTTACTGTTGTTAGCTTTGCAGTGTGTAATTTTGAAATTCAGAGTTTTCAGTAATATATTTTTTCTAAAAAAAAATAATTTTTTTCCAGTGTGCATGTCCTCTTTACTGAGTTGAAGAAGAATAGGAAATAGTTCTTGGGAAAGAAATAACTTAATGTGAAATTTCATGGAAAATGTTTAACTGGATTTGAATGAAATCAAGAGAGGTGACTTTTTTTTTTTTTCACAGGCCTTACCTATTTTGTAATTTCTAATTAGGTAGTATATTCTTCTCAAAGCAGCTATTAATCTACTTTAAAGATCAGAGACATACTAATTTTACTTTCAAGGCAAACTCTTGAAAAGGAGAGGACTATTTCATGGTGATATACAAATCAGGTGCCCTTCACTGACTAAATGAGATTACTCCATCCAATTATGATGTCATTAGAACTTGTAAGGGTTATTAATCTCCTTCAGAGATGTTGAGTTGTTACGTCTTTTGTTATGATTGGCTTTTTTTTGTAATGTCTGCCTTTCTTTTTAGTTGTGATTTTTTGTAGAATTTATCCTGCATGCTTCCATGGTTTTATTAAGAATATAATACATTTAGAGTCAGTGCCAAGAAAGTGACCTGAGGGAGCTGTCAGAAGTTTGTCTACAGTTGTGTCATAAAGCAACTGTGCCGGATGTCATCTGCTTTCTGCTGATATGTAAGAATCAGGTCAAGGGCAGGAAATCCACAATGCATAGCAGTTTGGTGGTTGTTCCAGTGATGATGCCTGTGAAGAATCCACTCTAGAATACTTAATTTGAGTATTCTCTGATGCTTTTCATATATTGTATTAAGTTCTGTTTTGATTCCCAGATTTTCTCAGATTCTTAGGGTAGAAATCATTTTTCCATACCTACTTGACAACACCAACAACAAAACCAAATTCAGCTGACTAGTCAACCTGTCATCCATGAAGGGCATGATCACAAGAGATTCTGATGTTATAAGAGCTTAAAAAATCTTTCAAAAGCTTTAACATGAAGTATAGAATGTTTGCTACTCTTGAAAAGCAGAGTATTCATGCTATTGAGGTATACAATATTAACTATGGGAAAAAAAAGTCCTTCTTTCAGATGATGTGGCCTTTATTTGCAAAAACTTAATAATTCTAACTGTTTTTAGGTTTGGTGCTTCAGAGCTGAAGTTTCATAAGTTTAATAAGTTTAGAGCTGATTTATGGCTATAAAGCCTCTGATTTCAACAGAGACACATGCTTTTGAAATGCTCTATAATCCATGGAAACTTGTCTAAAGCAGTGATGGGAAACCAAGAGATTCCAATCTCATCTCTTCTATTCAAATTCCAGTTCAGTGTATAACTTTTACATTTTAATAGTTATTAATTTCATCCTTTCATAATAATTTTACATGGGATGGCAGCGATTCCTTTAATTCATTGGACAGCTGGAATGTGAGTTTGGAACGTGTCGAGGCTCAGCCACACCCAGAGCACCACTCTGCCACCTTCAGCTGTTGTGACTGTTGTGCTGTAGTTACTGCAGTGCTGTGTGACTGATGGAAAGCAGCTGCTGGTTTGCCTGTATGTTGTAGCTAACAGATGAATAGCTGTGTTGTCCACTAGTGAGATGAGTGTGACACCTTTCTTCAGCTTCTAGCTACAAAGTAACTAGACACTGCAAAGAGTTTAAAACTTGTTATTGATCCACTTGTTGGTACGGTGTTATTGTTCAGTACAGGATGCTTTTTATATTTTAGATATAGATAGAGCTTTTTTTTTCAATGAAGCACCTCAGCAATATTTGTATGTTGGACAATGCACCCTTTTCTCTCACATTTTGTTATGACTTCCTCTGGCCAGTGTTCATTGTTCCCTCTGTATCTAACAAAATAGCAACCTGTGAAATCTCGACTCAAGAGCTCACTCTGTGGAGTTAACCCAAAAGCAATCATGCTTTTCATCCTGGGTGTCATGTTTGCAAATGCTGTCACATTTGCAAATGATTTTATAGGTATGTTTGAAGATAGAAAGCCAGCTTCATACTGGAAATAGAAGGGGTGAAGTAGATTGCAGATCTGTCTCTCAGTGAGAGGAGATACACTGTGCCCTAGCATTTACTTATGGTCTGCATCTGTTTTTCTGAAACTAAAGGAACATTTCAGGACCAATGGGAATAGTTAACAGGCTTCTTGGAGGTTATCTCCAGCAAATAATATGTTGTTGCAGCTAATCCTGAAAGGTTCTTCATGCTATTCTTCCAATAACTTACATGAGGATAAAATACTACATGATTTGTCAAAGTAAGCTGCAATTTCTAACTTTGTGCAAGAGCTGTTTCAGTAGTTCGGTTTCTTCTCCTAAGAAGGACTCCTCTTACTCAGCTTTCAGAAGAGTTGTTCAGTTCAGGTTGCAGAAGGCCGTAATGAATTCCTTTCTCTCTCCGGTACCTACCCTAACACAGAATGTGCCCTCATTTAAATGCCTGGGCAATGTGAGAAAAAATTTGCTACCCTGTCAATAAAACTTGCTATAAACCACATGAGATCACTATTAATTTTTGGAGTGGAGGTTTGCTGAAGTTTTAATGCTTAGATTGCTTTTAATTGCATGGTGGAGGTGAAAATAAAAGACTAGTAAAACCTGGAGCATGCTGCTGACAATCTGGACATGAATAACAATGGACAAACATTTTTCTTCCTTTGCTGCTTCCTAGACACTTTATCAGACAGGGTAGACACAGTTGCAATCTTAATTGCATTGAACAGAGCCTTTGCTTTTGCTGCACCCAGAAACACTTAATCACAAGGTCTTAAAGTGTGTCACTGAGGTTAGACACAAGTCTGTTCAGCTCTTATCCATGTTAGAAGAATGATTAGTCACTTTATGGCTTGGTGTTATTAAATAGTACCATACACCTCAGAGGATATCAGTGTGAGCTAGTGCATTTAGTGCCATAAATGAACACTAAAATGAGGCCACAGAAACTCATGCAGAAGTAATTCTGTCCATGTTCCGCTTTGATAATAATTTTCTACATTCCTTTCTCTTTAAGTTACAGTGTCTCCAAAAGCTATTGCTACAGACTGACAGTTAACCCGCCGAGTTAACTATTTCTGGAGAGGGAGAAGTTAACTCATATAATCCTACAGTGACCAACGTTACCCTTCAAGCCCAGTGGAAAAATGTGAGCACTTGTTGAGTGGTCTTTAAAGCAGTCACTTGAAGTTTCCTTGGACCCAATTGTTCTTTTGAGCCAGATTTCATAACCTGGTCCTCTTGTCAGTTCAGGGCTGGAGATCCTCAGGGGATCCCTCAAGGGGTTTCTCCTTCATCTGCTGTCATATGTTTAGGAGTGTAACAGTTTGCTTATGTGTAGCCCTTATAGGCAGGAAGTGACTAATTTATGTATTTGACCATGAATCAGGCTTTTGATGTACTAGTATCACTATCAGTGACCAGTTTTATTAATTAGTTTTTGCAGCCTACCAGCTTTAGTTATGTAGGTTTTGACAGAAAGTTGTTCACGAGTGCAGTAACATCCTTAGTCTCCTCCCATCTGGTAGTTAATATTGTAGCGCTCATAGACATCTGTATTCATTTACCAAAAATATCTTGTGTAGGGAGCTGAAAGTTAGAATAATTGCTTAAATGTGCCATAAGCAAATAATACAATATTTTCCCCTGATGGGAAACATGAGAAAAAAATTATGAGACATTTGCCCTTCACTGGGAATGAAGTTGCCCAGAAACACAGGCTCCCAGAATTCAATAAATCTAGTTTATACGAAATGTCTACCTGGGAGTTGAAGAGAAGTTATGTTTGGTAACATTAGTATTTGCATGATATTCAGTGGTCAGCTTCTGATGACATTGAGTGGTTGTGTGGATAGATGGCAGGGACATTTGTACAGCTAAGTCATTGCTTCAGGCCAGGATTTTGAATGCATTCAAGCCTTGGGTTGTTTTCAAACAGAAGGAAACAAATAACATACCCAAGTTCTTGTCTTGGTTGCACTGGCCACGCCACCTTCCTGTGTCTTTAAGGCTGTCCTTTCACTGACCACTGTGTGTACAGTGTCCTCTGCACAGCAGCTACTCAGGATTTCTTGGATTCTGTTCAAATGAAAAATGACCAAACACTGGTGTTTCTTACCTACTGTGATCTCAAGTCTTTCAAAATCGTTTCAAAACAGAGTAATATATGTATAACAGTGAACAATATTTGTCCATCCTGAGAAGAGTTGAATTTGTATAATTAATTATGCATGTCTAGAGTACTGTATCTCTTTAGCATGCTTCATACTGCTGTAAACAGCTGCCCAGGAATGGCACTGAATGTATCTTGGTAGAATGAACAAGCAATGTCTAGGCTCAAAAGGTTTGTTCACCTTGCCCGAGGACTACAAGCCTTCCTTCTCTCCTGTTAATAGATGCTGAACATCTCTTAACCAAGCAGGTATGTTTATTGAACTTTGATTCAGTTCTAAGAATTAAGGAATTCATTACTCATTCACACTCGGTGTTTGATGCCGTCTTTCATCTGTTCCATTAAAAATTCCATGCAGGTCTGTTGCTTTTTATTTGACAGCCTTCAAATCTCTCTTGGCACCAGATTGCTCCTGACAATCTCAAACATCAACTGTTTGTATATACCATATATAACCTCTTTTTCATTGGCGATGATGTGGCCATTCAAACCTTTTGGCTGAGGCTTTTATTTTTTTGCTTCTGTTTCACAGGTGGAAGTTGTCTTCCCGTAAGGTCGGTCAGTGGTACTACTTCTGATTATCAGAAGTATTATTTCTGATTAATGCAGCAGGTTCTTGGAATGCAATATTTTGGTTCCAGGTGACTTTAAATCTCGACTATCATCCTCACAGTCATTTAGGCTGCTTTCACTTCATCACTTCTGGTATGCAAAGAATCATCTCTTTCATGGTAATAGGTTTCTATGACCATGTCAACAAGAACCTCTCATCCATGTTTTTTGTTTAACCATTCTGTAATGGTGCATATTAACTTAGCATTTTAGAAATACTTTGGACTTCCACACACCTGTTTTTCCTTATAGCAGAATAGATCCCATTTTGTATGATTGCTACATTTGACTTTCTAGAATTTTTTTCCTTGCTGAGTTACACTGCCCCTTGGTCTTTACAGTTTGAAGGGTGCTACATTTCAATGTTGTGCAGCATTTTTAGGTTTTTGTCTAAATTCTCATAAAAGACCTCAAAACTGGAACAGTTTCTGGGCCTGGGTCTCAGATCTCGGATATATGTATTCTAGAAATATGTATTCTGAAATAAAGAGATGTTCTGAAGTTGTAGAAGATGAAACAAGCTATGCAGGCATCCTGTAGCAAATAATAAAGCTGTCTGCTACCTGCTCTTTTGCTCCTTATCTCCATAGAGGTCACAGCCATGCCTTAAACCTGTGATAAAAAAATGGTCTGTTCTGAAATACACTGAAGTTCATGAGTATCTTGTAAATTAGAATCACAGAGTCTGATACACTAGCAAAATATACTGTAGAAACCACAGTCTTGTTAGGACAGCTGCTTACATGTGTTCCAAAAATGTGTAGATTTAGTACTTAAAGAGTCATGATTTAGTGGTGGACTTAGCAGTGCTGAGTTAATTGTTGAACTTGATCATAGGTATCTTTTCCAACCTTTAAAATTCTATGATGATTCTCTGATTATAGGGAAAGATGAGTTCTTATAAAACCAGAAACTCTAACTGTAGTTATAAGCCTTGCTGCCGTCTCCAATGGTATAATTTGTCACCCCAGTCCTGGGTTCATTTTTCCTTCCTTCTGCCCGATAGCATATCAATACTAGTACTACTATGAACCTTTGTAAGTTCTGAGGAGGTGTCATATTTCTGCACTTCAAACAGTTATAAAAAAAATTATTTTACTTTCCTACTCGTATGGACCTTCATTTCAGGATTACATGGATCAGGAATTAAGGCCATATGTTCATCTAATTCTAAAGCAATCATGAAGCCTAATGTATTGGATTTACTATAAGAAAACTAGGATTCCTTCCTTCATTTGCCACTTTCTGATACTATAAAACACATTTCCAAACTAAATTCAGAGATTCTAAATCTGAACTTCCTTTGTACATAAAATAGTAACTGCTTTCTGCAACGTTTAAAGGTGGTCTTAGCATCACTTTCTATTAACATTATGCTTAATCTGGACTGGCACAGTTTTCAAAATATCTATCAGCATTGTACCTTAATAACATAAAGAAAGTACCAAAAATATTTAGCCAAGTTAAGTATTTTTCATTTTTGAAGGTATTAAATTATATTAAATGTATTCAATTATGCTGAAGATGAGATATCAAATTTCTTGAATGAACAGGAGAAGTATCATGGTTATGTATTATATTTTATTTCATAAATCTTGTTTCTTTTTCCGTATGAGTTCTGTTGTCCGTGCATGCAGAAGAAGTGTGGTAAATCTTAATTTTCAATATTTTTTTCAGTGTCATACCATACACTCTTCATTTTTTATGCTGCACAGGAAAATGATCCTCTTTTGTTTGAACAGCAACTGTAAACAAAATCTTGAGCCTGGATGCATGATGACATGCGAGTTATTTGTCCTTCAATAAAACATATAAAAGGTAGTAACCTAAGCTCTTGTGCAAAAGACAAGCTACAGGGTCATTAAATACCAAAGGTCTTGCTCTGACCCATCCATGACCTCCTTATCTGAAACACCTCTCAGAACTGATAGAATCTACTTTAGATCTTGGGTACAGGAAACCACGGATAGGATAAAGGATCAATATAAACATTTCAGAATTTTAGGTATTTACTAAAAAAGAATATTTGGTCTTTGTATGTTTAGATGTATCCAAATAACTGTTCAGAATTGGAGGACCCTTTCCTAGCATTTTGTATACAAGAAATCATATGAAGTATGCTTCAGAATAGAAGGGGAACAGATGCTTGAGGAAGACACTGAAACATTAGGTCTTGGTATAGTTTTAAAGCTGCAGACTGGCCTTGTTCAAAAGCCTCAAGGTCCTACATGTTTGCTCTTACTTATATTTTTACTGCAATCTGGATGTCTCTCCTGTTCCCAGGTGAGCAGCTTTAGGTTTTACAGTGAGATGAAGTCAAAAGAGTCCATGTCTGAAAAGTGCAGCTTGGTGCTTAGCTATCCCTTACTCAGAGGAATTG
The DNA here is from genome assembly GCA_013398115.1 of Falcunculus frontatus. Taxonomy (NCBI): domain Eukaryota; kingdom Metazoa; phylum Chordata; class Aves; order Passeriformes; genus Falcunculus; species Falcunculus frontatus. Next base: position 112,350 of record VZRV01005762.1, on the reverse strand, counting down.
GGAATCATTTTGCCTATCCTGTTTGATTCCCATCTATTTATTTGGTCTGGTGCAGAGGCACATTTTTGATGTTAGTGCCCTTGTGCTCCACTAAGAGGCTTTTGAAAATCCCTTTTCCCCATATATAAGAGGAAAATTCTGGTTTGACTTCCATGCATATGGCCACACAGAGGTGTAATGGAAAAGTGAACTTTGCTGTTCACACATCAGGTTGCCAAGAGGAAGAGATGTACTCCTCCTGTGCAGTAGGTGTGCAGTTCTCCCCGAGCAATATGCTGGTCATTAAGAAAATGCTTGAGGACAAGAAGTAAAGAATGGATGAGAATTTATTTTGAGCTTTTTTTTCCTTCTATGAAAGTGGGCTGCATGAGGTAAAATCTTTCTCATCTGTCTTCCAGTAGATCTTCACAGCCTTCCTCATGATATTATGGAGCAGTATCTGGACTTGGGCTTTTCTCTAGGAGTCAGCTTTAGTGGGGTGAGCTGCATGTTAGGGGTCAAGTAGTAAATTTGATAATTTGATAATTCTGAGTTTCCAGACCTTAACCCTAAAAAACCTTGTGCAGGCACCCTGGTGTACTACCTATTCGGGATTAACACAAGCACAGATAAAACTGGACATATGATTTGACATGGTTTTTATTATTTGAAGTCTTAAAATGTATAAGGTTCATATCAGCACAAGTATATCAATGTATTAGGATTTCAACTCAACATACATTAGATTTATCTTAATATTTAGAAACTGCATGACTAGCTCTGTCATGTAACTGAATCAAAACTGTTCATTACCCTTGCAGAAAAAAGGAATTTTTCACTGAAAAAGCTCAAAGAAGGTCTGATTTCTCCTGCAAAATGTGTTTGCAATTAAAACTTCAATTTCTTATGCCTCCAAAATTCAGTCATCTGTGTTGTTACTTCCAAAATTCAGCCTCTCTCTTAATGGTAAGGTAAATATATCTTACAAAGAAAAAGGAATAGAGGGGTAAAATAAGAAAAGAGCTGTCTTTAAACTTCAGGTAGGAAGCTGAAGTAACAAATGCAATTGTGTAATAGTAAGTACGTGTATATTGCTTCCCTTGAACATGGTATTAATGTGTATTGGTGATTGTATTAAGCTACTGAGCAGCCAAATTTGCAATTTAAAATTAAACACAAAGACCCGAATGTCATTTTTAGTTAGATTCAATATGTAAAGAAATCTTCAGGAGCTTCACTTTCTGAACTGTGTTGATTGATACTGGATTTTCCATCTCCAGAATTGATTCTCCACTGAAGAGCACACGTCATCTTTCACAGTTTTACTAGACATATTTGGATCCCATACAGTTTCACAAATTCCGCATTTCCTTGTGGAACACAGTCAAGATGATTATTTCAATGCTAGTTTGTTTATTAAAGAAATACCTGCTATGCTGGAGGGGTATTAAGCTGGTGGTCGTGGTATGACTAGCGCATAGAGTTCATTCTTTACAAATACTTTGACCACACATTTTGAAAATTGAGAGGTTTTGTTTTTAAAAAAATCAATACCATTTCAACAATTTTCTTACATTAGAAGCATCTTTTGGACCAGGTTTCCAGACACTGAAGCTGATCTTGTATATATCTGTATATAGGCCAGATTCCGTGCACATGCACACGTTGCAGTGACTGCTGGAGTGCAGTCCTGCTGACAGAAATAGTTATTGTTACAGCATCTAAATTTTGAGAAAAAATTAACCCTTTCTTGCTTTGACCTTGAAGCTTGTGGGTTCCACATGTACTTAATGGGACTATGTCCCAAATCTCTGAAGCCTTAGGCTGTTCTACCCACACTTAGACTATTAAGAAATAGACAGAGATCAGAGGAAATTCTGTTAAAATTTTTTTTTGTAAACTAGCTGTCTTACATGATACAATGAGATCTGGTAAGAATATCTTGATGCTTTGCTAGTTCTTTCACAAGAGCTCAGGCCAGGAGACATTTTAACAGGAAAAAATCCTTGATGTAAACATTAAAAGAATCTATTATCCTTTCTCAGGATAATAGATAAACATATGCCTTCAAAACCTTTCCCCACAAAATCTCATTAAGATCATCTCTACCTTAACTGTGCTTCTTAGTGGGTTCTTTGGATCTGTAATCCTTCACCCCCTCTTCTGAAAAGATGAAACTATTTAGCACAGGTTTCTAGTTTAAAAGTGGAACTCTGTTTGCTCCACTTTTCAGTGCTGCTTACTCTGAGTAAATTATTTGAGTACACTACGTGGTGCCAGCTCGATGCATTTCAAAAACCTGAAGATTTCAAACGTTTTCCTTGCATGTAATCTGGAGAAGAGACTTAGTATATCAAGCATCTTTTTTTTTTCTTTTTTTTTTTTTTAAATTTTAACCATTTAAGAATGTAACATAAAATTGACTGGTTTTAGTTGGTTATCTGTTCCTATTTCTTACAATTGAGCAGCAACTGTTGGAGGACAGAGTGGCTGAATGACTGGGAAGAAAGTGACTGAAACTTGAGAAATGCTGTTGATAGCTCCTTCCCTTTGGAATTGCTATGTAACAGTAACAACAGAAACACTCATTTTCCAAACTAGATAAAATAAAATCTGTTTATCTAGCCTGTTAAATCTGAGTGCCAGCTTTCAAGCAGATGACGTTTTAAGCTCTGTAGATGCTAAATCCTGAAACATTTGGTCTACAAACAAAAAGCTGACATCGAATACAGCATTACTGCTAGACAGTAATGGTGTATATATGCTGCATTCACACAAAATAGGGAGATGATTGCTTTTTTGTATGTTGCTTAGGGTTTTTTTCTTATGTTAGAGTATTAAAACAGATATTAAATTTTATCATTAATGCAGTGCGTGGTCTCTCTTCAAATCCCCTTAATTACAGATTGACTCCAAGGATTACACAGCATGGATTTTAATTTTAACTGAAACAAAAAGAAAAGCTGCTTAAAAATTATTCTTGCTGAGTGACTTGTTGGACCACAAAACAATTTTAACATCTTTTGACAAGTGTTGTCAAATTTAAAATATTAGAGCTAAGCTAAGTTCACCTTCAAACTCCAATTGTATCGTGTCTGCTTCCCAAATAAAATGTTTTATTAACTTTGTCCTCACAAAGGAACGTCTGCTTCTCATATTTTTGTTTTTTCAGTTATTTTTTAGGAGAAAAAGACTCACAGTCTTGCTGAGTTGTGTTTATGTTTGAAGAAAGTGACATCAGACATCATACTTCTTTTCTCTGGTAATTAAAGAAAAATTACCAGGCAGAGTCGATGTAGCAGCAACAAGCGCATTTCACACGCTTACATTGTTTCCTTTCTGACCCCTATCTTTAGAACTTAAAATTCTGAAAGCTTCAGTCCATCCTGAAACACAGACTAGCAGGTCTGAGTCCAGAAACAACATTTTCACAAACTGGAGCCTAATCCAGTAAGCCTCCCACAGGAAGCTACTTCTGTAAGTACCTGTTATTCCTCTGAGTAAAATCAGGTGATCAGGAATCAGTTTTTTATCAGTTTCTTGTGGGGTTTCTTTCCCCGATTTCTTGAAGGACAAAATCAGCTTCCCAGTTTGTTTCATTAAGTAAAACTCACTTGTCACCATTATTAGTATATTTTTGTAGTTTTACAGTACATCTCCTCCTGGTTCTTTAAGACACACACCAAAAAAAAAAAAAAAAAAAAAAAAAAAAAAAAAAAAAGTTGCTCCCCAAAGCTACATCAAATAAGTGCCCAAAGCTAAGTGTATGCAACTTTTTGTGAATTAGACACAGCTGAAAACACTGTCATGTCTCAAAAAGGAGATGCAAGTTTCTAGCTTTAAAAATCAGCTTGTTTTGTGACTGAGTAATAACTTTGAATACAAAAGGCTGGAGGCATGAGAAATTAGCTTTTGGCCAGGAGGTCACCATAGTGCTGAGGGATAAATCTGTCATTGATATTTAATGGTAGTTAGTGGTTTGATAAAGTTGCCCCAACTCAGTTTGTTAGCTTAAAACATACTTCTGAGACTTCACAGATCTGCAGGTAAATAACACCATTATTGCTGAATCTTTGTATGGGGTGAAATTTTTGCACTTAAAAAGGGTTATTTCAACAAACTTTTTTCTCTCTTTTTAGCTGTCTCTGAACTGTTGCTATTAGAATGTTCAATGGTTTTCTCCATTATTGTACTAGTGCACTTTTTCTTTTAATGGATCAGATTAAACTCTGTTGCTTTGCCAAGCATAAATCCCTCCTGTTTTAGCAGGAAGGTATTTCTAAAGCAAGCCAATGAGCAAGGTAATTTATACACAATATTGTTTGGTTTGTCTATTATGTGTAATAGTCTCAACGGTATATGATTTTCATGTCATGTGCACTTAATGCAGAGGCCAGAAATAGCAACAAATGAGGTGAAATAGTGTAGTTTAATAAGTGTGTTTGTGTGTGTGATTCCTTCTAAGTATTTGCTGGGTAGTGCACAGCACTGTGAGTGATGCCGGCAGCTGGCAGAAGTTTGATGCTTTACATTTGCTATGGTTGCATTCTCTTGGCCAAGCTTTAAATGTCTTATTGCTTAGATTTGTAATTAAAAAGTACACAAAGTAATTCATAATTTTTGTCAAAAATTAGATAAAGTGGCTTAAAGGAAATAATGATAACTGATTTTTAGTACCAAGTTCAATTTTGCAAGTCACCTCTTGAGGCCTGTTTAATAAGATTGTAAACTATTTTGAATGCCCGCTGAAGTTAACAGGGGATGAGGCGAGCTGTTCAGACAGATCCTTTAATAAATAACACCATCTCTTTACCACAGTGGACAAAATCTGGAAAAAAGAAAAATCTCACTTGTGTCCTAATATAAATAAACGTATGCGTGAGCGCTGTCTGTCTTATGAAGTCGTTTTTGTTTGTTTAAGTTGGAGCACAGGACACACAGTAAGTCTGGTGTCTGGTTTTTGAAACCGGGGTGTGTAAGCGTCTACGTCAAAAAGAAAATCATTCTGGAATCTGAAGGCTGAGGCTGGCAAGAAAAATCATCCTTTACAATAAGTAAGACCTGATTTTGGCATATGTTAACTTTTCAGCAATGTTACATGTTTGCAATACATTTGCTGTTGGTATGGATGTGAGGGTTGCTTTGAGTATAAGGCTTCAGGATTTTTTACTGGATCTAGATTTTGATATTTAGGTTATGAACCAGTTCTGCATTTTGGGATGAGGAGTGTTGCTGGGATTCTTAGTTTCAGTCCAAGTGTAACCATCTCTGTGTAGTTTACCAGTTTTTCAGAATGAAATTGTAGCTGTCAGTATCTGTTTCATTTCTGTTAGTATATTACTTTTTTCCCCCCACACTCACCAATTGCATAAGTGAGTAGGGGCTATATAATTTCTGGGAATTTGTTCTGCTTTTGCTTTCCATACTTCTTCTCTAGCTAGTCAGTACTTCATGGCAATTAACAGGATGTGCTCTTTTCTGGAACAGCTAATTTACAAGCAAGTACTTTTTAAGTTTTGTATATATTCTTGCACAATAATCAAAAAACCCAAGGTTTATTCTGTTGGTTTGGGGGATTTATGGCATTCTTTTGTTGTCGTTAGGTTTTTTTATTTATCCTCTTATCCACCGGATTAAATCTCATTTTGTTATTGCAAAATCCCCTCGCTGTCTTTTTAGTTGAACCTGAATCATGAAAACAAGGAGCCTGAATTATGTTTGAGGAAGGAAATGTTCAATTTGAAACATAGTGCTTGCAGGTAAATCAGTGGACACTGAAAATAAAATAATTAGAAATAGAATGGCTCTTTATTTTATGTGACTGATTTGGACTTGGCTACATCTGAAAAGGAATGAAAAAATGATCTCTTTGCTTGAGACTTGCCAAACAATGCTATAAGCTCCAAGTTATTTTGAGGTGGTGAAAGGTGAAACATTTGACGTGTTCTTTTTGGGTAATGCTTTAAAAAAGAGAGGGCGGGAAAGAGGCGTTGCCACATCAGAGTTAAGGGTGTTTGTGGTTGTCCATGACAGCGCTCCAGTTTTAAAACACCTGTGTTTACTTTCCAGCTTTTCTCAATCGGCCTGAAAGTGGCCTAAGAATGGCATAGACAGACCTGCAGTGTGTCTGAGTTGCCTTTGCAACACACACACACACAAAAGAAAGGAAAAAAAGACAGAGATAAATCTCTTGTTATGCAGCTAATCATTAACAGCATTTTTGTGCCTAGCTGAAAACATTTTGAACTTTCTTAGATTTTTATAGTCTATCAGATAGTGCCTGTGTTTTTTTCCTAATCTATTAAGCTAAATTTTTATCTTTGCTACTTTATTTTCTACCAAGAATAAAATAAGCTTAATGTTGGTTTGTGGATGGTTTTAGTGGTAAGTAATAATAACAAAAATCAGTGGTTTTGTTGCAAAGTGATATTTCATTCCAATATCTGGAAATAAGTGTACCAGTACTCCAATTTAAAAGCAAACAATAAAAAAAAAGAAAAACAAAATAAAACAAAACAGAACAGAAAAAAAATAAAAAACCCCAACAAAAAAACAACCTAGGCACAGCCTTCCCTTTGCACCCTCCCTGAAAAAAAAGAAGGTCATCTTATAATTGTTTCCTGAGTAGAGTTTTGCTTCAAAAATCCTGGTGTTTGAGGTGTATTAACCTTCTGCAATGTTAATTTATGACATAAAGACAAACTGAGATATCACATTATTTCAGTGCTTGCTTAGAAATTTGAAAATCATTTGTGGGTCAGTATTTAAGATATTCTGATGATAATATCTTAAATTCTCCTATATTCTCTGATGAGAAGCATATTTTATACTACTGCTCCAAATTTATTTATTATTACCTTTAAAATTTGTTCATGTTTTACAAACTTTCTTGGCTTTTTAAGAAACCTTCATTTGCTTTTTCTAGTATTTTTTAAATTGATGCAATATTTCTTCCACCTTCTTCTTCAGATATCTGTATTATATTCTTGTTTATAAAAATACATCTGCTTCATAATTATGTTTGTTTTTCTTTGTGGATTACTCAGTATAGGTCAAGTTTTGTTTCCTGAAAGTGAGGGGAAAAGGCAAAAGAAAATCAAAGAAAATAACAGTGCTGATACAGGAGCACAGGTGATTTCTCCCTTAGACGGATTTCTTTTTAGAACTGTGAGTTTAAGAGATAGATTCGAAGTCAGTGTATGGGGATCAGCGGTATGAAGCCCCTCGACCAAGATGCACAGCCTAACTAGAGCACAGTTGATTTAATACTGGTTGGTCTAACACAATGACTCGACAAAGCAAACTGGGAATGTGCCAAATCCCCTTCAGATCAGGAACCTCTAATAATCTGAGAAATTATGCCAGAATGATCTTGGCAATACACAGCAGAGCACCCACCTTGCCATGGCTTTCCCAAGGGGCAGGAACTGCAGTACGGGTGCCTGCTCTGACAGAGCTGCCTCCTGCAAAATACACAGCACACGGTCAACTGACTGCAAGGAAAGGTGTTCAAAAAACAGGGGGGTTAACATTCCCTTTTTTCAGTGATTCTACAAGCAGATCCGGAGGATATCTGGAGGATACCTGAATCTGCTCTGAACACACAGAAGAGCTTGTGAGGTAAATCCTCACCCGAGTATCTGCGCAGTTGTATCACTGAAATCCTCATAGGAGTAGCATTCTTTCATATCAGTAAAGGAAACAAGCCAGTACCTTGGCTAAGAAAGGGGGGGCATAGGAGATATAAAGAGTTCACAGAATTTAATCCAGACTGCCCCAAAGGTAATTAAATGATATTTCTAAAAGATAAGGAAGTTGTCACATTTATTAAATTACCAGGTGTAGCTGTGTGTAGATGTGTTTTAAAATCAAGCTGGATAATGTCAATATGTGAAAGGGGAAGAAAAAGCTTTCTGCATATAACTGTTTTTCTGAAGGCAATATTGCAATATTGACAGGAGGGAGACAAATATGGAGCTAATGTTCAAAATATATCTAAGTGATTTGGATACCTACCTCTCAAGACTTTCGATGATTTTTAGGTATCTAACCCACTTACGGTTTTTGAAATCCCATTAAGTACATGTCTTGATCTGCTACAGGACCTCTATAAATCTGATAGTCTGTTCACTTTGTTACATCTCTTAAAATTACTCCCTACTCCTTCTAAAGGATGATGGTTAAATAAAAGCAAAATTAAAGACAGCTTTCTGGCAGTTAAAATTTGACTGTTCTTAAAAATTGGAATTGCCCCTATGAAATATATTTATTCAATATATCCCTGTGACCATCTAGTTTTAGTATTACAGTACCAGTGAAATACCACATTCATTACAAATGTAAGACAAAATCAGGCAAGTATCTAAGAAAAGTCATAATTATGTGAGCTGTAGGCCAATTGTCCTGCAAGGGATTTGTACACAAATGGGTACAGCTGTTCATGTGGTTGCTCAGACCAGCCATAGAGGGCCTGTCTCTGTTTAGCGGTGTTAGGGTGGTACTGAATCCAACACATGATACCTAGCATCTCACCTGGGAGTACTTTCATATAAATGCTTGAAAAGGGCTTGTATGGTCATTTGTAGTGAGTCTGCAAACAGGGGTTTGGGATCCCTCCTAAATTTGCCAGACTTTTCACTTTTTTCTGTTGCTGTATTGTAATAGCATCAATATTGAAAGAAATCTTCTATCTTAAGAAAATACAGCCAAAAAGAGACAAATGCAGAAGTTACAGTCTCTTCAACTTTGAGTTTTTTCATCCTACTCAAGAGTGTATTTGATACCACAGATCTTGTGTATCTTGCTACCACTGAAATATCGTTGATCACCCAGTTCTGTTTTGTCAAGGCCTGTGTGCTGGCAAGATTGCTTGTACCATCTTGCTTTTAATCACTTTACACCTTTTGATCCAGGGATAAGGAAACATCTTAAAGGTAGCATGTATTTTCATCAGCCTCAGCACCACATTACCGTGTTTTCAGGGGTTATCACATCCTCAGAGGAGGAATGTCTGTTTCTACATGGACCACATGGTGTTGTTTCACCTGGTCTTAATCAAGGTGCAGTTGGAGGGAAGCTAGACAGTTTATTTGGCTTGTTTTTAAAAATATGTCAATATGTGAGATTTGCAACTCAGTTCTTATTTGTAACCATCATACAGCAGATTTGGTTTCTCTGTTCAGTGCTTGATTTTGGAAAGTTGCTTTCTTAACCACCTGATACATCAGCTACTACCTCTGATACTCTCCAGGAAGTTACCACCTGCAAAATCTTTACTGATATGTATACTTAATTTATAGAAACTCTGCGTCTTCTGCTCACTGTAAAAACTCACTAAGTCATCTGCCTTTTTCACTTTTCAATCAGAGACTCTCAAGAAGAGGTGGAGATGTTTATGTATGCTCATTAGGCCTGTGTTTGCAATAATTGTATGTGTAGTCCATGGGAAACAACTGTTTAAAAATGTCCTGGTTTGTAAATATGAGGCTCATCTTCATCTTCTTGATGACCTTTCATTGTTCTGTTCTTTTCCTGTGTACCAATGTGACTGGAAGTCTTCTGTGGTCTTTAGATTACAGTCTCTTCTGGAGAGAAGTTTCTCAAGAGAACACTGCATGAGATGTGCTTTAATTTTAATGTACTTTTAATATGGAAAAATAAAGAGAAATTATTTTGTTTGAAATATCTAGGAAGCAGGGGGTTTTAGCCACATTTCCCAAAGAAAATAAGGGATATATGATTATGCAGTCTTTTTTTTCACCTTCTGATTTTTAGCTACTTTCAACCAAATCTGACAGAAGAATAATGCCTGGATCCAGGACAGGGTTTCTCTCTTCTACTCAGTTGCCGGTTTTTGTGGAACTCCTCCTGTCCCACTCAAGGGGAAGTTCAGGAGAACTTTATCAGTAGGCATTACTGTTTGGTAGAAGGCAGCTGTGCAACAGGATATCACTACTGTCCAAATGATGGACCAAGAAAGTTATGTAGAGTGAGCTGGAGGTATTGCAGTAGAAAGCTGTAAAGGGTATGGGTGGAATCCATTAATTATATATGGACATTGGAAGGAATATGAGGTTGGGAGAGAGAGAGAGGCTGGTACAAAATAACCTACTTGATTTTTACACTGTTTTTAGAGAGATTCTTTTGCGCATGGAATTACAAACATTTTAATGTCAATATAAACTTTTTGGTTGGTTGGTTTTGGTTTTCTTGTTTTATATAGGAAAATACTGCCTCCAGTAGCAGAACTGCAAATTTTAAATCTGTCGAGGCTAGTACGGCCATGGTGAAGAGCTTCAATCATTTCTTTCCATTCCTCTTTTTATGCTACATTTAAAGTGATGACATTAAGCCTTGAAGGAGTTTTAACTTATCAAATTAAAGTCTATACCTTTCATTAGTTTCTAATGTCATGAACAGTAACTGATCCCTGGGAGTTTTGGGGGGAGTAGTGAAGATTAAAAGAGGTGGGACTTGAATTAAGTTGATGTTGAAAAGATACTGGCACCAAACCCACCATTTTTAGTTTTAAACTCGTTCACTTTTATGGTCAAACATTCATTCAATGGCATTTCTGACTTGGAAAAAACATTTTAAAAATAATTTTGAAAATGTTAACAAAGTCAGACAAGTGAGTCTGATTTTCAAACCTTAGAATAATTTCACTTATTTGTCTTTAGAAGAATATCCGATTTAATGTGGGGATACACATTGTTTAAGATATATATTGTTTCAGTAAGTACTTTTAAACAGAAAGGTTAAAAAAAGTGAAATATAAAAATAAATCACAGAAATTTTGTCACACAAAAGAAAATGGGATATGAAAAAATATTTATCTTTATTTTTATTCTTGCAATATGTTTTGCACTTTCCATCTTTTGACCTACCTCTGAGAAGTATATTGAGCTGCATTCTTCTCTTCCATGTTTCCATACAAATTATTACTTCTGCCTTCTCACATTTTACACCATACCTTAAACGTCATGTAGGTTTCTTGTATTCCCAATTCTCAAAATTTTTTTCTCTTGTCTTCCTCCATTGTTTTCCTAACTTATCCTTCCTTTTTTCAGTTTGAGTGTTTGTTTCTTCCTCATCTGTCTCAGCCACTTCACTAGGCCACCAAGAGCCTGACCGTCCCCAAAGACCTTTGTCCCATGCTAAGAACTGTACCTAGATACTGCTATTTCCCTGTATGTCGGCTTTAGTTGTTCTGTGAAGCAGAAAGATTACTTCAGGTCTCCACTAATCAAATGGAAAATGGATGACATGAGCAAAATGTAAAAAGCTCATTGGTAGCCTCTGGAGAAATACTGCATTCAAAGTTGACAAATTGCAGGGGATTTAAGGAGTGCATGATAGGGCAAGCAAATGGCCTTGCTTTCAGCAAAGTTATGCATCAGAACATTTTCCTTCCTTTCAGGAAGGCAGGTTATTTAGACAATAATTATGAGTATTGTGTATTTGCGCAATTGTACAGTGTTATTTGCTGTACGTGAGAAATGCTACACTGAGGTAGCCAGTTAATCAAGAGTTAACCTCACTTCTGGCATTTCTGAAGCAAGCATCTTCATTTACTCCCCTTTCCCCTGAAACAGTATGTTAACATTTTTCATTACAGGATCATGTGTGCTTTATTTCACAGCATTCCTGCTCCACACAGTATCCAGAGAACAGCCAATCAATATATTTTTTTTATCTTCTTTGTTCATTATGTGTGTCAATCCCTTGTTTACGGGACACTGTTCAAACCTTTCCCTGAAAATAGAATTTTGAGCAACCATCATGGGGATTTTCTCTAGTATTCAATGTTATAGGAACCAAAGGTTTAATAAACAATGATTTAATTTATTCTTGCAGAAGTATTTTCTTTGTGCTTTGTGAGGAAACCAAGGCATGAAAAATCCAGTGTCAAAAGTATCCACAAATTTTGCATGCCTGTTTAAGATGTACAAGATTTATGTTTTAGAATATTTATCATTTGTAAATTCCTAACACTTAACACCAAGCCCAAAAGATACTTTTATGTAATTTCATTGGCCTTCTGAACATCACAGGTTGTTAATTTCACCAGTTATTGCTGTATTGAGCCTAGAAATTTATGGGATTTTAAAACCTGCTTTCCAGAAAGGTATCTAGGTCTGGTGTAAAAATTCCAAGAGGTGGAGAGACCACCATTTCCCTTTGATCATTTGTTCCAGTGATTCAAATTGCCCTTACTCAACCAGATTAAAAAATTCTTTACGTACTGTATTTTCTGTCCATTTATCAAGGGACGGTGAGAATCTGTATCAACATGAAAAACTATTCCATTCCTGATACTCGTTCAAAATTAGCAGATGTCCTCAGGGTTTTTTATAATCTGAACAGATTAAGTTCTTTCCCTGCATGCCTTTTTCTCTAGTGCTTGCATTACTGGTATGGCTCTTTTCTGCATCTTCTCTGGGTTTTTATCATCCTTTTGTTTTCAAATGTGGACACAGATGCATTTTTATATCTTTGTTTCTCAGTGTCATACATAAAGTCAAGTCACCTCAATTGCTTCACGGCAATACTATTTTATTGTGTACACACCAAAAAAAGTTGCATTTTCCCAGTTTTTCCACAGCATTATACTGTCATCTTGTATTGAAGTCTCATATCTTTATCAGAGTCAGTGTTTTCAGAATATAGTTGCTCTTACTTTAAATGTAGGCTATGTTCACTGTTCTCAGACTGAGAGTTTTGCATTTGGTTTTATTAAAATACCCTTTATTTGAATACCCCACCAAGTGACCCCAAACATTGTTTCATCATCATTATTTACTTACTTTATGTTCATGAACATTTCTGGCTATGTCTACCTGGTTCCGAATTATTGAAGGACACATTGAATAAGAGAATGCTAGTACTGATACCTGTGCAACCTTGCTAGTATTCTAGTAGTACTCAATGACAATTGCCTCTTGGAACATGGGGGTTTGTGGGGTTTTTAACTTTCAGTCCTTTCAGAACCAACTTAAGAAATTTTGTCTTGATGATGCGTAGTGATTTTTTTATCAATTTGTTATGTCTGACAAATGAAAGCCTAAAATATGACTATACAACATCCCCTTCTAATCTCATCCAAGAAGGAAATCAGATTTGTGTGGCAAGACCTGTTTTACCAAAAACATGTTGATGGGGAAGAATTGTAGTCTTTCATTAAAATCTGTATTAATTGAATCCAGTGTTTTCACTCTCATGGCCCAGCTTTAATCCCACTAGTGTTTTTTTCTTTTACTATTGACACGTTATTAGTGCTCTTCATGTCTGGGAATGTTCTGGTATTTTAACAGTGCAACACCTAAAGTGAAAATGTCTGAATCTGTAGAACTTATTCATCCTTAAATTCTAATAAACTGAAAGTACTTATTCATTCTACATCAGCTGTAGCTATACCATCCTGATTTTTCCAAAGACAGACCATATGCATCCTGGACACTCCTGATTTTCTTTTTTTTACCTTAAGTTTATTTTATTTACTTTCTACATGAAAAAGGACCTGTGCTTTTACTTGGTTGTGAGGTCATTTTTTTATAGCTACCCTTAAAGGACTCACCAGTTTTCTATGATATTCTGCTATCCTTTTTTCTCTCAAGTACTTTGAATACTTAAGTATTTCTGTGCATGTAAAGATTCTGGTTGCTTTTTCCCATGTGGAATTCAATCAGTTTATTATCACTTATCTCCAAGTAGATATCAATATCCATTACAGTGTTTGATATTTCTAGTTTTATGATGAGATTATTTACCTCATGCCCATAAATAATGTATGGTTTTTGAAGTGTATAATATTAGTTTATAATCGTCCACTAAGGACTCACAGAATATGTGTCCGAAACTGGCCCTATAACATCATTCTTTTCCTCTCAAAGATTATAAAAATGTGCTGAAGAAAAACTTGTTCTGTGCCCTAGTTAGCTGACCAGCAAGTCTATCTTAAGTTTAGTTAGCATATTGACCTCTACGTGTTCAAGAGCTGTGGTCCTGTGTTACTGATCATTCTAAAAGGAATAATGGCATGGTGGGGGAGGGCAGTGTTAAGGCATCCTGTTTCCATTCTGCCTCTCTTATTCTTCCTGTAAATCAGAGACTTTAACATGCCAGTTGCCCACCAGATTTTGGTAATATTGGTTATATGAAATTTATTCCCATCAATGAGAGCTTCCTCTTGCTGCTTACCCAGATTCCTAGGATCAAAGCATAAACAATTGAAGAGATTCTTTTCATTATATTCTTTGCCACATTGGTTCAACTTGCTCGTTAGGTGCTGAATTTGAGCATGTACCTCATTTGCCTTCCAAATAATCTCCCCTTGTGTTGCTGATTTAATATCCTGGCTGCTCCAGCTAGTTTCCAACTGAGAAGATTAGCCTCCTACTTGTGTGGTGTAGGCTGTCCTGTTCATACAGTCCCTTCTTTCACTGATGTGCTGTTTCACGGATTGAAATCTGCCTGTTTTTCCAGTCATGGATGACAGACAGAAAATGCTGGAAATAAACTTTCTCACTTGTGATAACTGTGGATAGCCAATTACATTTTAATTTTCCTTTTAATTGTTTCCAGTATAGTTGAAGCCTTCAGAAATTTCATGTAAGTTCTGCTATGAAGGTCTTATATAAAATTTATATTCCGTCTCCCATTCACTCCAGTTGCAGCTGTGAGTGCAGGGTACTTTGGCAGATTAGACACAAGGGATTTATCTTGCACAGTCAGAAAATGAGTAACATACTATCAATCCCTCTGAAAACTTTCAGTAAATTCATGCTAAGGTGCTGTGACCAAAGGACGGATACATTCCACAGCTGCTGAGCAGCATTCATCTGCATTAAATATGAAGCGTATTTGCTCTCTTACTGCAGTCCCTTCCATTGGCTGCAACAAAAGAAACAGGTTACAAGCTCTTTCACTGGGCAGTGATGATTCATGCCAAGGTATAGGTCCACTCCATGCAACAATTGGAAAGATGTCTACAAAAAAATGACCATAAAGTTAAAAGCAGCATCATGATGTGTATGTCCTAATATTTCTGTACTTGACTTCATGAGCTTATTAATGTTCTGCCAAGTAAGGGGTTCATTCACCCAGCTTTAGCTGCCACTTGTCAGGGATCCATTTATAGCCAATATAAAGAGGGGGATATATCACCACAAGGCAGTTTGTCTTTTCTAAAGATAAATGCAGATGATAGGTGAAATGATCTTTGAAAGTGCCACCTCACTTCAGGTGACTGAAGGAAGAGGAGATAAATGGCATCATTTCTCTGTGTATATAATTATATACATAGGTCTCTGTTGAAAGGTACACTCACTGTTGTGTTTAGATGTGTGTGGCTGTATATACCCCAGTATTAAGATCTAGCTGTACATAATACTGTGTGTCTCTTCTATTTATAATATTTCAAAATAAATCTTAAATCAGTCCTCATTTGTGTTAACATTGCATTTGAGTTGAGCTACTGAATTTGGATCATGTCTTAATTTGCTCTGACACCAAAGAGAGGGAGTGTGTTCTATGTATAGCAGTGATACAGAGGTGACTCTGGTTGATGAACAGTAGTAGCTCCTTCCACTTCAAATGAGCCGGGAAGTGCTTAAGGTGTGCGTATTGAATGGGCTTCTGCTAGAAACTTGGTAAGGCATTGACAGTGAGAGGTTGCATGACTTCATCCGTTATTCTTTATAATGAAACAAAATAAAGATGTGTTCCCTGGAAATCAAGGGATATGTTTCTTCTTGTCCTTCTTTTTGTTCTATCAGTTGCTAATGATAGCTACTTTTTTAGATTCATGCTTAGGAGATGAGGCTAGCCTTGAAACAGATTTCCTGGTGTTGTCCTTCCATTTCTAGTTTGCAAAAACATTAAGTCATTACTTACCTTCTTAACAAAGTGTTCTTCATAAAATTGAATTCCTAAAATGCGTGTCAGCATAAGAAACTTTTCTGATTAATATTCTTGATTTAATCTTTGTTCCTTAGAAGTGTCACTTATTTTCTTCCTGTGGCAGAACAACTGCAAAATGTGTTTGTTACAATTACACTGGAGGAAAGATTAAGAATGGTTAGTTTAAGTTATTGTATTTGAATGGTTAGTTTAAGTTATTGTATTTGTGATGAACTTTGGGAAAGTTCCATTTTGTTACAATAATGATTTAGTTCAGTGCAGTAATAATGATATTGCAAGATACTTGTATCATCAAATATACTTTGAATTTGTCAATCAATATTTACTTACTGTGGGCTTTTTACTGAGTTGTGAAGTTTATTGCAGATACCAACAGTTAGTTTCAGTGTTTGTAGCACAAATATTTCAACCTAAATTACAATAATGATATTTATAGCTACTAGGAAGCAATTATCCCTGATCATAATTCTCCAAAATATAATATAAAGAGGGTTACAAAAGATCCTTAAAAATAATGTATCTATAAAATAAAAATTTTTGAAGAGAGTAGGACAAGCAAACAGGTTAGCTAGTAACCCTGTCAATGGAGTAGTTACCTAGGGTTGAAAAGCCATTGTTCATTACAGACTCTGACCCAGCAGTTTATCTAAGAGAGATACAAATTTTATTTAATTAAAACACCTTGTTTTCAGAGAAACTGGCAATCAAACTTTAGTTTGGTTGATGTTAGAATAAGACTTTTTGTGGAAGGTTATATACCACCTAGATGCTGGATAAAGTTCTCAGAATTTTTCAGAATACCGCAGTGCGGTAAATTAAAAAGAAAGCTAAGTTTTATAATATGTTGTGTTTTAAATTTGTGTCACACCGTGAGGCCTCAGCAGACAGCCCAAGTATTAAGTAATGCTTCTTTGACTGTAGAAGTATCATTTTCTTGAAGCCTGAAAAATTAATTAATCTTTGTAGGAAAGAAGAAGTTTATTAATTCTTGCCAACAGTAACAACTTATTAGTGACTAGACCAGAGAGAAACCCCTTGCCCCTACTCTGACAGCTTGTGTTGACGTCAATGGAAGCAGCTTTGGACTCTAAGTAATTAAGTCCAGTGAACTGCAAAGACTCCTGTGACATACTTTTGACAATTGCAGTTCATCTTTAATTGTTTCCATTTCATAAGGTATCACTAACTCTTTGCTAGATTTTATTTGATTTTTTTCCAAAAAAATTTTAAAAAGTAAAAAAAAAATACATGTCATATTGATGGCATCTTCATTGAACAACTACCGATATGTCATTAAGAGCTGGTACTGAATTAGTACTTTCTTTTCCCTCAAGAGGTGGAGCACAGCTGGATTTCCTTTTTTGAGTAATGGTGGGACTTCAGTGTATCTTCAAAGATCATGAACTGAGACTGGCCACCAACTTCACTGAGAAACAGTAGCTTTTAGGTCTGAACTCGCAAACTCCCTAATTTTGTGAGTCCACTCTTTCAAATTATTTCATTTTACTGAATAAGTTACTCATTTTTTAGCTCTAATACTTAAATTAAATTTAGGATATATCTTTTGTAGAAAAGAGTTAAATTTTACCAGCTGCTAGGATTCTGGACCAAAGGGCAAAGTAATATTTGTATAAATGGAACCGTGATAATTTATAGGTTGTAATATAAAAATGCAGATTTGGTCATTATGGACTTCATTATGGAATACAGAAAAAATGTGATTTGAGGACACAAATGTTGATTTCTTAGTATTTGACTTTATCTTGTAGTGCCAACAGTTTTTCTTGCTGCTTTGACCTCTGGCAGTAGTAGTGGTGGATATTAAGATAGCAGTCCATTTCACCCCGGGTTTTTGATAATTTAGTCATCAGAAACAGTTTATTCTAAACAATGTCTCTAGGATGTAGTTCCTCCCTCCAAGGGGAGTGGTCTTTTGTTAGATTATGTAAATCGAGAAACTCATTCATTACCACTGTCTTGCTAATTCGTGCCTTAACCTGCAGAAACGGGAATTGCATGACTCTTTTCCTGAATACAGCAAACATGACAAGCCACCGTTCCTGCGTTTGCTTTAGTTTCTGGGGAGAATTGAATGAAAGTAGATTCAAATCAGCAGGGGATTTGTTTGTCAAATTTTGCAAATCAGACTGCAGAAAATGGAGTTTTACAAGCCCCATTCAGCAGTCCAAGATATCAAACTTGCTTCAGTTTTCAATATAACATTCATACCACTCTTTCAATCTTAATTTTGATTGATTACTTACCAGCAGAAGTTTATACTGAAATCTCTCCTTTGTCCTCTTTATCCCTTGCTCACCTTTTCATTCTTTCCATGTCAATTATTAACACTGTGACGTTACTTGTTGCTGCAGTAACTTTGTTTCAATGCAGCTGTTGCCAGGTGAGTTTTCTTGAGGGCTTGATTGTCACATTTACAAAGATTTTATGAGATATGAGAAAATTTTTTATTTCGCCAGCAGTCTTCAACTTTACATTCTCAGGGAACTGGCCTGTGCTGTCTCTAGGTGTTTTATTTGAAAACAAAATGCAAAAGGAAACACATGTGTTGACTCATAGTTATGTATGCTAGGTTTTGTTAGCAAGGTAGATACCAAGAAATTGAAATATATTGGATTAAGTTCATTGGGACAGATTTGCTTCAGCCCTGATGCAGGGGAGGTTCACAACAGCTCAGCAGACGGAATGTGTTCAATTCATGTGTTAATTCAGATCTTCTTAGGTCTGTTTTTCAGCTGGGAAGTGTTGCTGTAATTAGGTGGTGAGTCGAAGCTGTGTGTTACCAGGCTGTGACTGTTGCAAGACATGGACCAAAGTCCAGGT
This sequence comes from Falcunculus frontatus, assembly GCA_013398115.1. Lineage (NCBI taxonomy): Eukaryota > Metazoa > Chordata > Aves > Passeriformes > Falcunculus > Falcunculus frontatus. Next base: position 93,609 of record VZRV01005762.1, on the reverse strand, counting down.
GCTTTCAGCTCCCTGTCAGCATGCCAGTGGCCACACAGTACACGCCCTCAGGTGCTTTTCTGCTCTCAGAGTAGGGGCTGGTGGTTAATCCTGCAGAGATACACTTCCAATTGTGACGAGTTCAGAGGCCTGAACTGGCCATCCCAACTGGAGGATTTAGGCAGCAGAGGCCCTTGCTCAGTACATGCAGTTTGAAAATTTCCTACAGTATGTCTTGGCTGAGGTGAAACAATGTTCACCACTGTTTTCATCCGTAAGGCTTCAACTTCTGCTCACTTTGTGGTGGTTTCTGCCATGGAAATCCATGCAGAACATCGGCTCTGAAGAATTTCCCGATTCTGTCCTGAATCCTCTGTCCACACTGGGCAGACACCTTTCTTCAGATCTCTCCCTTTCATTGCTCAAATTAGCTCCTCGTTGGCACAGTCTAAAACTGCACTGGTAGACGAAAGCAGAGTGAGACCAAAATTTTACTCTGTCCCCAGTCCCCCCGCCAACTCGTTCATGGATGACAAACAAAAGGCAAAGAGCCAAATTTTGCCTTCCAGGGGAAAACCCAGTGCAACGGCTTAAAAACACCGCAAAGGTAGAGAGAAGCAGCTGGAGAAATAAGGAGAGAATGAAAAGCAAATGAAAAGCCATTGCTTAAAACCATTCCTTCTCCTCTCCTTTTCTCATTATTTTTATCGTTCTTCCAAAAGTAGAAAACTGACAACTAGACTGAATTTCTCTGTTTCTTTCTTAGCATGCAGTGGATTCCTGATAATAGATGGGAGTAAGTGTGTAGAAGGACCCATGTCGATTTTCTTGCTATAACTACACGGTTTTTCCTTTTGAATCTGAAGTGGTAACAGAGGAGTACATTGCTTTGCTTTATCTCAAAATAAAAAATATTGTATACTGCAGAGTATCTTTCTTAAAACATAGCTACCATGAGAGTATGTTATGTTTTTACTCATCCCTGTTACTGAAAAATCTGACTAGTTAATTTCTTCACATGTCCCTTGAAATGTTGATAGCACCTGTTAATTGCCCCAGTGCCTACTGATGAGCCCAGAACTGATTTTCAAGCTTCCTTACTTAAAGCTCAGAGAACAAGCTGCTTATGATGACCCAACAGAGACATAAGGGAGGTCTATGAAAGGCAGAGTATTCAACCAGCCTTAATCCCTGCTTTCAGTAAGGCAGTGTCTTTAAGTACAGCCTAATTAGTGAATAGACATGGTTGTAGGTTCTTGTAGACATATCTTTTGTTGGCATGAGATGAACTGAGCAGCTAATAGAAATGGTTTAAAATCTCTGCTTTGCTTTTCTTTTAATGCATTTAATATGGTATCAAGATGAGAAAATACGAATCAAAGCAGGAGCGAAAGTAAATATAAACTATCTGACTACCTATGTTGGTATATTCCATTTAGATATTATATCCGTTTAGATACTGGGACTTGTGCTTGTGGCTCCCATGCCTGGGCTTCTTAAAGAACTATTCATTTTATAGCCTTTGACGTATATCACAAGAAAAGCATGCGGGTTTTTTTGCTGTTACAGTAATGTATTATGCAAGCATTACTCTGCATTTAAATAGTATGTTAAAGTCATCAATCATAAAGTGATTGATCAAGATAAACATAGTTCCTCCATTTTAGTGCTAAGGAAACTTAATTCCAAGAAGTGAAGTGAATTTCCTTAGGATTTGATTACGTGCCTGAGACTAGAATCGAATTCTCTAGAGGGATGGCCCCCCTCTTTAATCATTTCTTTATTACATATTGTATAATAAAATTTCCCAACAGGTAGGAATAGCCATCTGCACATTCCAAAGTCATTTATGGTAAAATTGAATGCAAAATATGGGAAATTGAGTGAATGATGGCATATCTAGTCATAGTCACCTGAAAGAGAAGGCATTTCTTAAAGATCAGAAAGACTTTTACTTATTAGAAATAAGTAAAAGGCTTAAAAAAATTGCAAAAATGTGGTGTTTGGGGGCTTTTTTCTGGTTATATTTCCCCTTCTATTTGCATATTGCGTGACCTTGACACAATGCAGATAGGAAGCAGACGTAGCAACTTACTGTTGTACTCATTTTCTAAAATCAACCATATATTCCAGTAATATTCAATAACAGTACTTTGGTTATTGAAACTCATAACCTTTTTGCTGCTTTTATCACCTGTATTATCCATAGGAGATAATTACTGCAAAGCAGCTGGCTGTTGATTTTAGAGAGCATCAACTGTTCTCCTGTCCCAGCTGTTGGCTAATAAGGACAGTCAACACATCTGTTTCAACAGCTGGTAATTAACAAAAGCCTAATTGCTGCAACTCTTTTAACAACAGATCTATGAAAGAGTAGGGATGTGGAGGAATATTATTTACTCTGTTCTCAGCACTTTCTGTGACCAGTTTCTTTTTTCTTTTTCTACTTTGAACACCACTGCCTTTGTTTGACACGCTGAATGGCAGGACAACACAATATGGTAATCCAGAGCTTAAGTTTTTCAGATCTCTGGTGCTGTTTCTTATTGCAACATTTCTTTGCTAAGTTGCAAGATAAAATGGATCAAAAGCATTTTGTGGAGTCTCATACAACAGCGATAATCAACTGCAGTATGCTTATGGAATAGGGCTGCCAATACAGCAGCTTCCAAAAGAAAGTAATGGGTTTCCCTGTTTGTGGATGAGTTTAATAGCTTTGCACCCCTTCCCTAAAAGTGTCATCATTCTGAAAGTAGTGGTTATTTAAGAATATTTTTACTGCTCTTCAGATGCTTTGAAAAATTTGTTGTACAGACAGTGTTTTTTCCTTCCTCTGATGAGACCCACATATGTTGGTTAGTTTAAAAGTAAATGCCAGGTGGCACCTTCCACTGCAGAAATATCTCACTATTTTGTCGCTACAGAATTGGAGAGGGTTCTGCACAATGGTTGTCTAAATATCTACATTTATAGTATCGGTCAGCAAACACTAATTCAAAGACGTTTCTCTTAATTAGACTTGTCCTTGGGTACAGCACACATGTAATTGGAATACTCGTCACTAAACAGAGAGAATGCATGTATACAAATACAGGGAAATGTTAATCTCATAGAAGTCAACAGTGAACTTCTGTTGGCTTCAATGGGTCAGGATTTTCCCTGCAAAACCAAATTTTCTTAAAGCTGGAGACAAATTTGGCATTCATTGTGCTACCCATGAAAAGAAAGTATTCAAGCATTATTGAATCTATTGGCTGAAGTATTATGCAAGTCAGGCATGTATTACAGATTGTGTGAAAGACTGAGTCAATAAAAATTTCTAAGAAATAGCATTGTAACTGGTATTTTGAAGTGATAAACCGATGATGAAAATTGTGATTCTTTGGTAAAAGTTAGTCAAGACCACTTGATTCAACTTTCTTTACTAACATTTCAGTTGGCAAATATTTCTGTACACTGAGTTCTTAATTGTCTGCTGGATATGTTGAAAGGTATATAAGAAATTCTGCTCAAATGCTTGCCATTGACAGAATAAAGATTGCATAATTAAAGATATTCTGGCAAGACAAGTTTAGTTCAACAGGTGTTCAAGTTGAGAAATGTCTAATAGGTGCAGTGAAAAAGTAGAAGATATACTTTGAACAAAGAAAAACAAAAGCATTGACTAAAATTCTAACTAAAATAGTGACACGTAAGTATTTACTGTCTGGGTTTATCAGGAAGATATTTTTATACACAACAATCTGTGTTGATCAAAATGATTTCTTCAGTGTTGCACAAGAAGAAAAATACACCTTCTGTATTAGATTATACTGTGGAAAATTGCTGGAAGATTTGATAGTTGAGAAAAATGTTTATCTTTTCAGTGGATTATGGTATTTTATTTCACAAGTTAACAATTTTTAAGAAAATTATCATGGGTAATGTATCACTTTTCTCATTCACTTCCCTTACTCCAAAGATTACAAGAATTACCAGATATGAAGCAATTATGTTTTTTTCCCAGTTGAAATGTAGTTGAGTCTGAGTGAGTTGCAACAGAAATTTAGGCAACTTAGCCCCAAAATGTAGATAGGAACTGAAAAGAATGTTTTTGCCCGATGCAAAGATCTACTAAAATCTAACTGAATAGATATGCAGTAGAAGGTAATATGATTACCTCATAAAAAAATTTAGTAAATAGATTTTTTGCAGAAAGGAGCAGAAATCTTTAGTATCAAAACATACTTTTGAGTCCTGAGTGAAGGTAACTTGCCAATATCAACAGTATCTTGTCCAACAGTATAGCGTCCGTAGCAAGCCGTGGATGAATCCATTGCCTACTGATTTGATAGGAAGGTGCCCTCTGTTGAATTTTCTCCTGTACTATTTCCATCAGACAAATGTTTCCTATGAAGAATTAAATGTATGTTCTCACGAACACCTCTATTTGCTTTTCTTACTTTAAAGTCCATGCTCTGAGTTCTACTTGGGTAGAAAGCATTGCTGTAAGATTGTGGAGAAAGCAAGAGTCGGGGAGTTACTCTGTTCAGAGCCAGCTATTCAGACTCAGTATGACTGAGCCCTTTTACACATCTAGCATTGCAACAATAGAGACTGAAGCTGTTTTAAACTATATGTTGAGGATGCTTGCATCACAGGAAACATGATGGTGGCTTGTTCAGTGTGAGAAATTCAGTCACTCCAGTTGTACAAGTGGCTCAAGGTCGTGAAGCATGCAGCCGGGCTCAGGAGCAGACATACAGCTCGTGTCTTTTTCCCAAAAATGCTAGGTGCAATGTAATCCAGCTGGAGAAAGAACTCAAATTGTCTTGCTATATTGTCCGGTGAGAACTTCAGATATCTAATGAGGAGTACCAGCAGGCTTGCCAGATTCAAAATTGTTTTGAGAATGTCTTAGTAGTTATGGTCTGGATATGTCAATGTGGGGTATACTCATGGATTCTTTCTTATTCCTAACTTTCCTGATAACAGATACTTTTATTCAATAATTGGTTTTTTCTTTTCCTAGGTATAACAACTGCTTTTGAATTCAGCACTTTGGTTCTGTGTTTCTTGTGTACAAAAATATCAGATAAATTTGAGTATGTATACCTGCTAGTAATTCATTTTCGATAAGGTGAAGAGCACAAGGTGAAGTTATAAATACTAACTCTCAATCTCTTGCCTGCCTTTCCTTCCAAATCCTGGAAGAGAAATACGATGTAATTGGGCCAGTTCATATTTATAGTCCTCTACAGACTCATGGCTTTTATGAAAGAATTTTAGTTAAATTCTGGTAGTGTGATTAGATACTGCTGCCTTCTGCAGTAGTACTGCCTGTGAGGAGGTAACAGTCATTCTGTCTCTTTGCGTGAAATGTTATAATTTGGAGAGTATTATCACTTAGCATCTGTTATAAGCTTTGAAGCATAAATTGTTAACTCCTTTTTCCCTCAAGTTACTGCCTTGTATGCTGGTTTTTTCCCCTCTTACGGAGCATGAATAATTTTGATTTACATATTTTCTTATGGAAAGAGCCTTGTGAAATATTGCAGAGTGTCTCAATTGTACTGTTTCTGTTGGACTGGTGTCACACTGAAATCAGAGGTGACAAGGGCAACTAAGTTCAAACAGCAATGAAATGACATCTTCAATGGCTGGTCAAAGCCAAGGACTTTACTATAAGGAGGAGTCTGCAGTATAGGTTGAGTGATGAAGAAAGGTTAGAAAAATTTGCCTGAGGAAGAATTACTCCTGCATCCTTGGAATGGAGATGTGGGTGACACCTCTTGAATAGTTAAGAGTGCCTCACCAGCCTACTGGGAGTGAATGTCAGATTTATCAACCTTGACCAAGTTTATTAAGCCCTTATTAGTTGGCAAGACCAGTTTTCTGTACCCAGACTAGTGAAAAAATAGGATCAGGGCATGGACTTGCACAGTGACATGCAACCATTCATGCACTCTTTTAGAGAGCTGCCTGGCATGTTTTTAACCCGCTCTCCCAGATGATGCTTTCGAACGATACTGTGTACTAGGGCCTATTGCCCTTTGACAGTCTGGTGTTAGCAGCCCTTCCTTTTAGAGGTGAATGGAAAAGAACTTTTTTTAACACGAGTGAGGTCACTCCAGTAGATCTCAGGGTTGGAGCATAGTTTCTGGTCTTTTCTTTTTAGCAATAGAGAGTTGGGTCCTGTGGTCAGTTTGGGGTCTGTTAGTGGAGCTTCAGAAATGTGCCAGATGGAGAGCCCTGAGAGCACACAGTTTCTGGCTGCTGCACAGATAAAACATGTCTGGCTGTAATACAAACTTCTTCTGTTATTCTGCCAGTTCAGTTCCGCTCCAAACTGGATAAGACACTTTTGGGGCTGAGGGTAAAGTTGTTTTTGTTGAATAGGGTCTTTGTTACCACAAAGCTTCTGAGACAACATTACACTACCTTTTGGATCCTGTGCTGGGGATTTGCTGTTTGTGGCAGATACTGACTTGAAATCATAGGTGGACAAAGTAATTTTTGTGGACAATGGGTTTATCGTGGGTTCTGGCATTTGAAGCTTTCCCAGAGTAACCTGTCAGTAGGACTCAGACACCACCTGGAAGGTTTCTTCAGCTCACTCCAGCATACACAGTTGTTTCCTTCTTGATTTTCCCTAAGAAGATTGCCGGTAAAGTTTCATGTATATTGCAATCACCTTCAAGTTATGAAGTCACACCTCTCAGAGTTGAGGGAAACATGCCTACTATTAAAGTAAATCAGAGATGGTTTTTATCCTTTGTTTTAAGCTTATGTTTAGTAACCTGGTATGTCTTAAAGGGGATGTGTCTGTTTTCCAGTCCAGTTACCTATGCAGCCATGAAGGGGTACATGGTTACACCATGCCCGAAACAATATCCTTTATTTTACCTTCTAATAAGACAAGTTTCTCTGTATTTCTGATGTTTTTCCATAGTTTATTTGAATTTGCATCTTCCAAACTGATTTTTAGATGAGAAAAAGAGTGTGTGATGTCACCAAGGCCAAACCTGAATTACAGAAGATGAAGTAATGTTCCCTTTCCACAAGTTCACAGCTGTAAACAGTATTTATTCTGAGAAGTAAAGAAACTAACTTATGTGTGTTATTTTTGTATAGATTGTAAAGCCATGCCTACTGCACAGAAATAGCTGTCGAGAATGGCTTTTTCGCTCTCTATTAATACAAAGTGTTCTTGATGGTTTTCTTTTTGTTTTCTTTTCACAGTGTACGTTGTGATTTAGTAGTGAGTCAAGTATCTACCTAACTGTATATGGAGACCTATTTATTTGCTCTTTAAAGCACCTCCATCTTGTGTTCTTAATAAAATCCCTCCTACTAAAAGGTCAGCATCTCTGCACGTGGCGTTATTTATGTGCAAAGCCCAGTGCAGCTATGAGTGTGTATTTTGGAGCTGTCATCCTCAAAAGTTTTCAGGGGCTTTTTTGTTGTCCACTATGGTTATATCTTACCTAAAATAAGACTTGCAGTATCATTAGGTAGTTATCCATACACTAGGTATGTATGATGGTATCTCTGGGGTTTTTACCTATGTATGCAAACAAATGGGAACCATAAATGAGATCTTGACCCTGGGAAGTCAATTGCAGTTTTGTGTCAACCTCACAAGGGCAGAATTCCAAATGAATCATCCTCACTCCATAAATAATTCTTTGCAAAAAAATGGTTCCTTGTATTGGTCTCACACTCTTATCATGTGCCTTGGATTGTCCTTTGCATAGTTAATTTTTCCTGCAATTTTCTGTATATCAGTATACTGCTTGGAAAAAGTATAGGATAGTACGGAATAATACTGCAGATGGTGAAGAAACTTTGTCTCAACATCTTATCTAAGGTTAGATGAGAAATTCTTAATTCTCACTGAAACTTATCACGAGCATTTCATATAGATACTTTTTCACATAATGTGGTAATTGAGTGGATTATAGAATCATGGGTTGGAAGGGACCTTAAAGGTCATCTAATTCCAATCCACCTGCTATGAGGAGGGACACCTTTCACTAGACCAGGATACTCAGAGCTCCATCCAGCCTGGCCTTGAACACCTCCAGGAATGGGCCTTCTCTGGGCGAATCTGCCTGTAATATGTGCTCGTTTGGGCACATCAGTAGATGTGCCCCAAAAAGAGTAAACTGCATGTTAAATACTGCTGGTACAGTGAGCTTCTTCCCGGTGTAGTGTGACCACGTAGTACAAGAATATGGCATCACATCTTAGGCATAATGGTTCAATTATTAGTTGATATTGCTTGCTTTTATTGTAATAAAATTAACCATATATTTATAGTCTGGGCAAAATTGTTATTGTGTTCTTTCATTTTCTTTGTCAGAGCAGTAAAAAGTTATTTGATGTGATTTTTTTTTTTCTAATTGCACAATCTGTGTAGTATTTGTTGTGACCTGTTGCTGTCATCCCAGTCACAACAGGATCTCTTAGCAATGAACAACCATGCAAATAATGTTCGTCTGGTATAATAATGTATTCTCACTCAGGAATTTGTTGTGGTGGAGACAAGAGTCCGAATGTCAGAGACTGACATCTTTTACAAGTCTTCTGAAAAACTTCTTAAAAGTATTAAGTTAGGGTTAGCATAAAGGCTGAGTTGATGAAGGTGGCATAAGACAGACTTGAAGCACGGCACTTCTTGAAAATGACAATTCCATTTTGGACTAAAAGGAAGATTACAGGGTTACAATTTGAGCTCCCTGATCCAAGTTTGGCACCCTCAGACATTTTGATGGCTGAATTCTGGAGTTCATCTCCTTTTCCATGATGCATCCCTGGTTGGATCTGCTTTTCACATACTTAGCCATTTAATAAAAAGAAGTTTTTGTCAGTTGTGGTAAGAGAAGACAGACAATGATAGCCACAAGAAACATAGGTAATTCACATGACTTGAAAGCATTCTCACTGGGAGGAGTCCACCAGGCTGCCCACAGTGGTTTAACGCAAGAAGCTGGAACTCAGCATTAGATTTCTACATTCAAAACAAATAACCTAATCAGATGGCTGGGGAGGAGTTCTCTTCCGTCAGAAATCCTGTCTGACATTCCTCAGAAATATTTCCATCTCAACCGGTGTATCTTCACAATGCAATGAAACACTAGTTTTTATTTTTAAAAAAGTTTCATTAACAGATATTTATTTGGATCAACAATAGTATTAGATTGTAGAGTAAAATCTTATTATGGTTAATTGTTTCATCCTGCTGCAAACTCATAAAGGTCATGTTTGCTGTTGAGATACCTTTCCTTTGTGCCCAGGGTATGTCAACCTGGGTGTGGTGGTGGCAGAGGGTTGGGGAGAGCTGCAACTTAAAGGGTGTTAGAATTCCCTCGATTGCCACCATTACCCTGAAGTTCACACACACAAATAACCCTCAGCTAGTTTTTCATTGTATTTTTTCTAGCTGTACTGGTCCTCCACAGCAGTGCAGATCCATCAGGGATCAATAATGCAGTTGCTTCAGTTACTCAAAGTTAGTAAAAACTATAGGTTTAGTATAAACTATATTTAGTTCATAGGTTTAGTAAAAACTATTTCTGTTAGAAAATCATGTGTTGAGAAACAACTTTGCATGAATTTCTAATAGTTAGTATTCCAAAATTTACCAGCTCAGTTTATCTCCCAGAAGTTTTATTTGATGAATTTTGAAACCTACATTTCAAACTTCAAAAATAAAACATTTAATTTTTACATTTTAAATTTGGACTTATTATTATTAATTCTGCATTTCATGATGTGTCAATATTTTATAACATCCACTAAAGTAAGTTCTAATTTACCTTTTAATTTTTAAAATTATCAAAGGCAGCTGATACTCAAATGCAAGTTGAAACATTTTATCTAATTTTCTAGGTCAACATGTCCCCTGTTCATATTGTAATGAAACAATTTGACACGTTAACACAGTGATTTTTTTAAAAAAACGGGATTGCTTAGTGTGTTATTATAGTGCTAGCCATTTTCAGTCCTCTCATGTTAGCTGGAGTCTTTTTCTTGACCCTGAAAACCTCTGATCCCCTAATTAATGAGACAAGTGCTTATATTCTTCTCTAGATCAAAGTGTCACCTACTTCTGTCGTTGGTGAAACAGTTTGATATGTTGACACTTCGATATAGAAAATAAGATGAGCTGTTGTAATCTGCACTAAGTAGCAGCTGCTAATGTGAAAATAACAGTATGTTTAGAAGTTGGATCTCATATGTGTCACAACATGACCTGCTCTATCAGGCAGTACGTATTTCTCTTACTGACATGATGTGTAAAATGTAAAAGCATTAAAAATAGTGTAAGATTAAAATATTTCTTCAGTTGTTTAAAAATTTTTTTCCACGTTTGGGATTTTTTTGCATGTCCATTCTCATTCAGAATGAAAGAAACCTTTGTTTACCCTCCCAGTCCCCTGCTGGCCTGAGAAGACACCTGAGCTCTTCCTATCCAGCTAGACTGCTAATATCAGCAGAAACGTACTTCTTCCTCACAAGAAATGGGAGCAATTCTCAGTTGTCTGTTTGAAGCTAGTTTCCATTTCAGACTCCAGATAACGTAGGACCAAGAGGGGAAAGACATCCTACTGCCATTTTCCCCCTTTTCCCCATTGCAGCTCTACCAAATGTAAATGTAGAAAGCAAGATGTTGGTAGCGACTATTACTGAGTGAAGGAATACTCGTGCGTTAACACGTATCTCGGTCAAGCCAAGGGAAATTGCACGGGTTAGAAAAGGGTGCTCATTCTAACTGAGTCAGTTGTCATTTCCATACAAGTAAAGTACAAATAACTTGTCCATAAGAAGGGTACTTAATAAGCAAGGAAGTTATGTCTTAGAAAACAGGAGATATAGAGACAGATGAAAATTGCCTCAGGTCAAGCTAAATTTGCCCTTGGAAAGGAAATTAAAACAAACAATAGTGTAACAACTGAAATGAGAACAAGGAAAGAGGAAATATGCCACTGATCTGAGAAGGGCATGGAGATCAGGGATAATCTGTATTAGGTCTGAAAGTGTGTGATTTTGATTTTTGTTTCTCTGAGCACTGGGTAATGAAGATGCCAGCTATGAGGACAAGGGTTAAGAAAAGTGAATGTATGCAAGTGGAGCACCCTATAGCTGTTCAATAGATTATTGTGCTCGCACTGGGTTAATGGATGGTTCCCATTCCCAGTTCTGAAAGAGCTGGTACCTGAAATTGCAAGAATGATAGTAAAGTTCTTTAATAAATCTTAAGAGGCTGTGTGCAGTGTAATATGACAGGGAATTAGCAGAGACAGCATCTGTATTTAGAAGGGCAAAAAATATAATTTTGACAACTACAGACCAGTTAATCTTTATTTTGAGGCTTCAGAGTAAATTTGGAAGGGAAATGTTTTTAAACCATGGATCCATCAAGAGTGAATTGAAGTACAGTTTTCACACAAGAAAGATCATGCAAGAATTCTTCTTTGGTATGATAACTGGTTATTTAGACAAGGAAACTTTTTAAATATAACCTGACACATAAGCTTATAGGTTGTGCCATATGGAAAATTATTAATTACAGTGGGGAATGTGTATATTGTTATTTCACAAGCAGGCACAAGCTTAGTGTGGAAAATGCTGCTTGCTGTTAACTGGGTTCAACCAGTGTCTCTTGTTTGGAAGAATGGGCACGTTTAGCTCATGTCTGTCTGCAAAATGTCATGTACCCATGAAGGAGATGAGGGATTAGTCAAAGGCAATAAGGAACTAGTTAGCAGGAAGGCAGCAGCAAACAGCTTTGAAGGAAGAAATGTTAACGTCCAAGGATTTCACTAGTGGAATTTCCCTCCAATTTCTTACCAATCGGTGCTGAACCAGTTTTCTTTAATGCTGTCATTGAGAACCTTCGGCATGAAGAGCAGCGGTGTACCAACAAAATTGCTTGATGAGACAGAGCGGGGAGTTGTTTTTAATAAGATGTGGGGATATTAATACAAAGTAGGTTCAAGCTGTCTTACAGAAAGATTGGAATGGCCTCGAGTACTGGAAGAACAAAAGCAGTGGGGTGGAATTATGGTGCCAACTGTAAGGTATTATCTTTTCAGGATGAATAAGAGTTTCCACTGTCAACTGGGTAATACCAGTGTACAGGAGAACAGGCTGGAGGGTGACTGTGAGCAAAAAGAGTGCAAGAATGTGTCGGGTAGGATGTTTCCACTGGCATTGGTACAGAGTAATAAGGAGAGACGTGTTTGAGATGATCAGGGTGATGAAAGGCCTGCTTACTGAGAGGTAACAAAAATAGTTGTTTGTTTAGCCTACCTCAGAAAGGAAAAATAAATGCTCATTATAAAAAAAAAAATATATATATATATAGGAATATATGTGCTGTCTGTAAATGCATGAGAAAATAAATCTATTAAAAAATAAAGCTATGAAACTTTATTAGTCAAGTTCATTGGATTTTTTTCCCTTCTACTGGATGTTGAAAAGTCTTATAAAAGCTATCTCTCACACAAAGGTGAGATTCCAAAGGGAAGCTGACAGCATATGATGCTGTGTGTTCTTACCTCTTTCAATTTAGATTAGAGTTGAGGGTGCTCATATTTGCCCTAGAGGAATTTGGAAAAGATAAAAACGAGTTTTGCCCTCTGTTTTCCTTCGCCTAAGTCTTGTATTTTTCCAGCCTTTGTGGTAAGAAAACACATAACACATTGTTCCTTTAAATGTTTTGAAGCAAAAGCAACAGCAAAAAGGTCACTACTGAGATTTTCTTTAGTTGACATCGGCTATTTTAAGTTTGAAAAGGTAGCAGTTAGATTTTATGTTTAATTGGAAAATTTAAATTTTCACCAAATAACTGCTAAAATGCAAAATGGGAAAGTAAAGAAACAACAATTCTCATTCTCTGGATTATGTGAAATAAGAAAGTGTAAGAACTTGTGGACAAAACAAAATCTTCAGAAATATTTTTCACAGTATCCAAGTGATCAGAATACCCTTTCAGGATTAAACAGGAACTTCACTGAGAATGACACCTATACCAAAAGGTGACCAACCTCACCTCTAAAGTGACCTTTTTAGGGGAAACCACCACCAGAGGAACCTGAGTGTAGTTCTTCTTCTTCTTCTTCTTCCTCTTATTCTTCCTCTTCTTGCTTCTTCTTTACCCTACCTTCCAAAACAATTTAATCAAAACAAATCAATTTTTGTGAAAAGTTCTGATTTCCACAGCTTGACATTTTCCAGAGGAACAATATTTTGTTAAAAAATTCTCAAGCAGCTATTGTTATTACTAGAGGTGAGCTCATGCAGGATTTTTGCCATGTGCACTATGGATGGATTTCAATATACATTTAGGAGTCTTCCAGATTCTTTATAGTAGAGCAGACACCATTATTTTAGTTAGCAATTTAACTTTGTGATGGGCACTGTTTTGCTTTCCTTCTTCTAGTGAAAGAAGACATCTCTGTCTTGGAAGGATATTTGATTCATTTATTTGTGTTTACCACCCCTCAGGCCTGTGAACAATGGGTCATTTTGTCGCATGGCTGCATGCTGTGCAGAGAGACTCTTGTGCTTGGATTTTTGTTGGTCTCATAGAGCTTCCTAGTATCGAGTCCACTAGAAGTTACTGAGGATGTCTGTTTTTCTTCCCCTCAGTTTTTGTAGCTCTTGGATTTGTTGGTTTTTTAAATCTAAAGAACCTGATTCTGCTGTTATGTTTATTGGTACAAACCCAGATGCAAACCCAGTCAAATCAGTGCAGTTTTTTCTGCTGAAAAACTGGCATAAATAATAGTCCTAAGACTCTACTGCCTCTGACTCTTGTCCTGAAAGGCAAGTGGAACATTAGGTGTATTTTTTATGATAGTTCTCCAAAGAGAGTAGCCGTTAATCTCTCTGAGTAGGTGTGTCAGCTGCAAACATTTCCTTCCAGTCTACCATTTCAATCACACTTCACAGTACACTGAAAATTGGCAAGGATGTTAATTATTGGCCTCTAGAACAAACCACCTACTTTGATTCAAGCTTGTTTTCCAATTTTTAAGAATGTTGTTTCACCTAAAGAACAGTATAATTACAGAAAATAGCTTGGTTTGGCTAACATCTTGTGTTCTGTGAGTTCTGCTTGCAAGGCAGCAAACTACACCAGGCAAGAGGCTCGCCTGCAGAGGGTTTTAACCTCTTGCTGACAGAAAGTAGGGCTTGCCAGCATCCAGGACATTGTTTTCAGTATCAGAAGCCCAAAACCACTGTCACTCAGACGTTAAACATTAACGCTTTCTGCTCTTAAAGCTGAAGGAACGCCCCCCATATAGTAAGAAAGTTTTTATTCACCAGGGAACTTCCTGTTAAAATTTTATGGATGTCTCTCACAGGAGCAATTACAGCAGTGGGTCCTGTACCTGAGCAGTGCAAAACCCTGGGTGCAACATGACCCACCGAGCAGCACGGTTCAGAGACTGCTTATGTAGCTGCATTTGTGCAATGCAGTGTTCAATAAAATTTGCCAGGAATCAGCCAAGTATCCAGGACATGATTAATCAACCAGCAGAATGAATTGCCCATAGATGACTGGGAGTTGACAGTAAACAGTAAAACACCTGCCTTGAAGACTTACAGTCTTAAGAGACAAACGGGAAACAGAAGCAAGTGGGAGCCCTGTTTTAGGAGAGAGATTCTGAGGCATACAGGTAGAGTTGTTCATGATTATACAATGAATTTGGCAGAGTTAGAGGCTGAACTATGTGCATTTGCCTTCATGCGTTTGTAGCTCATATAACAGGTCTTTAATTTACCAAGAAACTTTCCTGCAACACTGTCCTGAAGAGTTGGCAGAATCCACAGTTGGCATTTCTCACACATGTGCCTCTTGGTTAAGGGCTCTACAATTTGTACAATTAATAACTTACACCATAAATTAAAAACACTGGAAAACCGCCCAATGCTCAGGCTCACGTGTCAAGGAATTGCTGTGCAAGCCTGATCTTATTTGTTGTTACAACAATAAATCATCCACTGATTTAAAGATAATTTATATGGTACCTGGGCCCTCAAGGCAGTCCTGCAGTGCTATTGAAACTGGACTTTTAAAATTGATGGTGATTAAGCTATAGACCCATATTAAATATGCATGAATACTTATTTCTCCCTACCTCCTCTTTAACCGTAAGGCCTATTGGGGCTGGCTACCTTCCTGACTTACAAGCCACATGCTGCAATTTCCATAATGGTCATGACTCACACTCCCTTCAGTGTGAATCAAGGATGGGAGGGGGAGCATCCGGTGGGGTTCACAGATGGGAGATGACAGTGATTGCTCCGGGATTCCCTCACCCCTCTATAAACCAGATCCTGGGTGAGAATGCACCCAGATCCTAGCGTGTGCTGTCGGTGCCAGTCTCTGCAGTCCCTGCTGGCTCATCACCTGCCACTACTCCGGGTCCTGGTTATCCAGCAGCTCTTCTGCTGCTAACATCAGCCAGGGGCTTGCACCATGGGAACTGCCCTTAACAGCCAGGGAGCCATGTGCAGACCAGGAGTCGGGGGTTGGTATTTCATGGCCAAGGGCCAAGGGCCTTGCTTCACTTTCTATAAGTTTTGCAGTATAGCAACACATAAAAATCATATTAGATATGTTTGCTGATGACCACTTGGCTGAACTGAAGTGTTCTAACCTTAGCTATTCAAAAATTTTACTATATACATGGGAGAAATCATTTAAAACATAATTCTGCTGGAGAAAAAAAACCTAGAAGCAATTCCAATGCTAGAAAAAGAAAGAACATTTCATAAGAATTAAATAGGCTGGGATAGTGCTCGTTTTCTTCCTGGTAGCTGGTACAGTGCTCTGTTTTAGATTCAGTATGCAAATAATGTTGATGACTGATGTTTTAGATGTTGCTAAGTGGTGCTTGCCCCAAGTCAAGGACTTTCAGTGTCTCATGTGCTGCCAGTGAGGAGGTACACAAAAAGCTGAGGGGGGAGCATGGTCAGGACAGCTGACCAAAGTGGCCAAAGGGACATTCTCTGTGATAGAACATCATGCCCAATATATAAAATGGGGGGAGTTACCAGGAAAGGGTGTGATCACAGCTCAGAGACAGGCTTGGCATTAGTCAGCAGGTGGTGAACAGTTGTATGTGCATCACTTGTCTGTTTTGGGATGTATCTCCCTCTATCCCTCTCCTATTTATTACAATTACTAGTGTTAGTATCATTATTATTATTATTATATTTTACTTTGTTTCAATTATTTAACTGTTCTTATCTCAATCAACAAGTTAGATTTTCTTTTCTTTCCTGATTCTCCTCACCATGCCATCAGTGGGAGGAAAGGGAAGTGAGCAAGCAGCTGCGTGGTACTTAGTTCCTGGCTGGGGTTAAACCACAACACCATGTTACATAACAGTGTAACTCTATATGTGCAATTATGATGGTTGAAATGATTGCACAGACTGATATGTTTTCAAAAATATATGGATATTCTGAATAAACTGGTTATTGGTTATTTATCATTTCACAGGCAGAATTGATAGCTTTGCAACAAGAAAAAGAAGCTGCTCTTCAACAGTGCAAAAAACTAGAAGAAGAAACCCAAACATTACGTGTTTATTACAGGTAAAATGATTGATTCTAATATGAATGAGTGACTCATAGGGGAAATTTTCTGTACTATGTCTGAGTGAGGAAATTGCCTTATCAAATAGGTATTTGTTGGAAAAATGTGAATACATCAATGAATCAAAGTCTGCATTTCTGCTTTACTGCTCACCAACCATCTCTTTAAAATAGGAGTCCCTTTCTTTTAGCCTGAATTTTGTAATAGTTTCTTCTAAGGGAACAGAAAGTTGATGATGGTTTATTTTCACTCTAAAAAGCTGTGCTATGGCAACATGATCACTTAAAAACACATGGACAAAAGAACTAGTTTACATAAATGCTTGTTTCTTCCCTGATTGTTTGCACATACCTAACTTAATCAATATAGATTTTAAAATAATAAAATCTGTAATTCTAAAAGACTATTTTCTTCTTCAACCCCAGTATATGTGCCTTTTAATTCCTTATGTCCTGTAGCAGTATGTAGAATGAGAGAAATACCCATTCTCATTAATTTAGGTGGGCTGCACTGAACATTTGCATGGATCAGTGGGTTTTAGTCCCTAAGGAAAAGCTCTGTGTGGTCCAGTGAAGGAGTTAGGTTGTTTCATGGAGTGATGTTGGGTTACAGCTCTCATTTCATCCTGACCTCCTGTGTGAGAGGGGATACAGAGCTGCCAGCAGGTTAAAGGCAGGAGAACTGGCATCAACACAGCAGAAAATTGTGAATCTGAAGGCTGAATGTCTGTGATGAGGGATGTGGGCTACAGAGGTAAATAATAAATATAGTGTGAATACTATACTCATTGGAAATAAAGAGGACTAGTTAGTTATGTCTAAAAAGCATTTGCAATAGCAGAACTGTGTATGTTTTCAGTGTTTCAGCATTCACAAGTGAAAAATACTCGGGTTTCTAGAGGTTTTTCGAGTTTCCCCTTCTCATTAAGTTTATTGAAACCTTGGAGGGAAGTTTCAAAAACAACTTTTGTTCCTAAATCTCATAGGCATTTATTTAAAGCCTGTTAATAGTGAATAGAAACCCCAAGCAATTTGTGATTATTGCATTTAATGAATTTGGTCAGCATTTAGTATGTGCACAAATTATGGTATGATTTACCAAGCTAGAAAGAATTTATTGTGGTGCCCTTATTACTCATTTAAATGGGTTTTGTAGAATAATTTAAAAACTGAAATGCAATTTTTTTATTGATATGTCAGAAACTAAGAATTTGCTTGTGTTGGTCTATGCGCATTGTAGAAGACTTTTCATTGATTTTTGGGTTATATTTTTGGCATAGCCTATCAAGTTTGCACTAACATATAATGTTTAACAAGTATAGTAGGCAGTAACTGCCATTTACTTGTGTAAATGCTTTAAATCTCAGACATACTAACAATAATGACTTGCAGGAATCAGCATTAGCATCTACCATGTTATTAACTTACAGCTCTTAATTTGAACAGTCAAAATTTCACTGTAAGTTGGCTGACAATATTTGCAAAATCTATCCATAAGGTGTGGAAATGCTCACCTGATTCTCCCCTGGGGCTATTGTATCACTACTGATTTATACAAGTTATAACATCTAAAGTAGATTTTATCTCCTACCTACCTCACTGTTCTAGAGGCTAATGTGTTCTGAAGTGGATCCACAGAGTGGCTGGTTGAGGTTGGCAGGGACCTCTGAAGGTCATCTTGTCCAGCCTCTGCTCAAGCAGGGCCACTGAGACCTGGTTGCCCAGGACCACATCCTGGTGGAGTTTTCAGTGTCTTTAATTGTGGAGACTTCACAACCTCTCTGTATGGAAACACTGTCTTAAGCGTAGAAAGACGTGACTTGAAATGCCAGAGGCCACCTGGACCTGAACCTGCAAGGGATGTAAAAGGCAACGAGGGACTCCTGTAAGTGCGTAAGCAGCAACATTTGATGTCTCGGGCCTGTCTTTTGACTTGATTACAAATTAATTGCACCATTATGAGGATTCTTATGAACTTCTTAACATTTTGGTTACGCTTTCCTTTAAGTTACGTGAACGTCAGCAGCCCTTGTCATCTGACAGTGTGACAGTACTTTGAACACATGCCAAATGAGACAAAAGAATATATGCCACATGTGCATAAAGCTTTTGGGGACTGTATCAGGCCAAGGGTCGGATGGCCACTGTAATTATGAATGACAAGGTAGAGAGTGCATTTCCCAGGCCATCCCAAATGAATGAAAATTTGCACTCTGTTTTGTATGTGGAAGGGATGCATGTATAGATGTCTGCTGGGTCATTTTATTTCCTTATAGTGCTTGCCATGCTATGTAGTCTAGAATAAGCACTGAGAGTGTGTTTAGGCAGTCCGTTTTGCACTGAGGAGGAAGTTTGCTGCTTTGATCCAAGTGAGTTAGATATATGATTTGCTGTTCAGACTCCATTTTCCTGGACTTACGTCTCTTTTTTGGATTTCAGAATTCCCCAGTGAGCAAAATACAGGCTTCTACACATTCTCCAGTCTTCATCTGAACTGTAAAGCTGCAATGTGACAGTGCAGGGTGCACATTCCCTTCACCTACTGTTCTCTCATGTCTTTGCCAGATTCTCACACTTTCTGTGTGGTGCCAGCATGACAGAGGCTTAAGAATTTTGGCTCATGTGGTGACTTCTCCTTTTGCTCTTAGGTCTTCCCTGGCCTTAGGAAAAGCACTTTCTCATACTCTATTCTTTTTCTCCTTTTTTTAACTGAGATTTCTAGGAGTCGTGGTTTAGGAATGGTACTCCCCAATTTCATGCTCCCATAGAGACTCTCCAAACCACATGCCATTTGCTCACACCCCCCTTCCCCTTCCCGCTTCCCCTGCAACAGGCTGAAAAGGAGAATTGGAGGCACAAAAGGTGAAGATCAGGGGTTGAGATAAGAACAATTTACTGGAAACAGCAATGAGACAAGAAAACGAACAGTATCAGCTACAACATTAATAACAAAACTGTACCAAAGAGAGAGAGCGATTCACATGCACAATTCTCACCCCGACCCAACCACAGCCACACTACCCCGATAGGAAGGAACCCCTCCTCCCCAGAAGAGACTCCCTTCTCCCCACCACTGGAAAATGACATGAGGTGGTATAGAATATCCTCTGGGTTGTAGCCATGCCCCCTCCTGGCTACTGCAAAAACTAACCCTGTCCTGGCCAGAACCAGGACACTACACCGTCCTTTAACTTAAAAGAAGCAAATTTAAGAAAACAAAAACGAACAAACAAAACAGAACAAAACAAAACAAAAAACCCCAACAACAACAAAGAAAATCAAAAAACCTAGAGGCTCACATTAAAGTCTACCAGTGATACCTACATCACTTGTACTTGTGCCTCAACACACAATTACATTTTAGGGATTTGGTCACAAAAGTTATGACTGTGTGCATATATTGACTATTTTGGATGCATACATGTGTAAACAATAACACTAAAATGTGTGTTTTTATACCAATCTGCCTTTCACTAATATTAGTATAATCCAAGAAAAGCAAAGTATCATTTTATACATATATCATACAAAATCAGGGGAGAGATATTTAGGTCCAGAATATCTGTATGTGTGAAGTAAGTAAACACAGGCTTGCTTAAAGAAGGGAAACAAGTGGAGGCTTTCAGGGGAAAAAAAACCTTTTTCTTTTCTCCAGAGGAAAGATTCTTGATATCTAGAATACTTCAGCCAGTTTTGGATCCCCAGTAAAAGTAAGACATCTATAAATTGGAAAAAGTTTGACAGATGGCAACTGGTACGGTCAGGAAGCCATAGCATTTGCAATGTAAAGAGAGACCAAGGGTACTGCTCTTGTACAGCCTGGGAAAGAAAAGATATTCCTTTCTTTGTTGGCTCCAGGGAGACCTAATGGCAGCCTGACAGAATCTGTGTAGAGGTTGTCAAGAAGGACGGCCTCTTCACAGTGCTCCATGACAACAGGGTGAGAAACAACTGACTTGAATTGAAACAAGAGAGTTTCAGACAGGTTTCAAGGAAAAACTTATTCACCACAGGGGCTGTCCATCATTGGAACAGGTTGCCAGAGAGGTTTTACCATCTCCATCCTTGGAGATTTCCAGTGCCTAACATGCTAAATTCATGAGCAAGATGGTGTGATCTCATATTGATATAACTTTGAGAAGGAGATTGGTTGAACTAGAGACTGCCAGTGGTCACTTCCAACCTGATTATTCTACAATTCTCTGGTCTGGTAGCTGCTGCTGTTTGAAGACATTCATTTTTTTTTCCTCCAACTGAGAAAGAAGTCTGTGTTGTAAACCACTTCTTTTCAGGTGAAGTGAAAAGTGAATCCTAACTGAAACTGGCACTTCATAGAAAGTGTGAATGGCCTAAACCAAAATTAAACTGAGCAGATTTAATTTGATTTCCCTCTGAATTTTGACTTTCTGAAAAGAAAGCATATCCCAGAACAATTTCAGTCTTCTTTAGAAGGGACAGAGAAATGAAATGGAATTTAAAAGGAGGAAGAGTCTAGTTTAGATACATAAGGGAGAAGAAGCTGGCTACAAATAAAGTTGGGCAAGTTCTGTGCTTCTGTTTATTCTTCTTGTGTTGTCTCTGTGTCAAGTTTCAAAAAGAAAATTGCGTTTTCTGGATACTAACTCAAAAGTACATATCAGAAATGAAAATTTGCATAACAGTTAGGAATAGCATCAAGTTTCTAGCTTACTAATATAATTGTTTCAACACAGTGATCTTTAAACTAGAGATTAATGCAAATCATAAGATTCTTAGTGACCAAAGAAGGTGCTATCCAAATAATCAGTTTTGAAGTACATGGGAATGTTAATCCCACTACCTCGTTCTCACATACCTCTGTTGTTTGAACATCATCACAAATTTTTCATTTGCATATTTTTCAGTTATGTGATCTGTCCAATTTTATAATCAGGTTCCTTCTTCCCCTAGATTCATATGCTGAGTGTGACACCATATGGTATGGGATATGCCTTTGGACAGTTGGAGTCAGCTGTCCCAGCTATGTCTCTATCCAGCTTCTTGGGCACCCCCAGCCTGCTCACTGCTGGAGTGGTGTGAAAAGCAGAAAAGGGCTTGGCTCTGTGTAAACACTACTCAGCAATAACTGAAACATCCATGTGTTAGCAGCACTTTTTTTCAACACAAACCCAAAATGTAGCCCCATACCAGCTACTATGAAGAAAATTCATAGAAATTTGACTATATCCCAGTCAAAAGCAGTATATTGTTGCAAAGTAATTGGTAATGTAAGTTATGATGAGCATGGGAGAAAAAGATGGCTTATTTTAAAGTTATATGATGGTTCTCAACAATGAAATAAAAGAATAACTTCAGTAAGGCCCCTTGTACGAATAAGTACAATGACCTGAAATAAATATTTTTAGATTCAAACTTTCAGTTAATGTGGGTAGCTTCTCTGTAAGCAATGCCAGCAGTTTTCTTGCTCCCTAACCAGTTGTAGCACTTTATAAGTTAAAAATTATTGAAGAGATTTAACAGAATTTAAATCTACAAGTTTCAATGCTTACAATACTTCAATTGGAGTACTTGAAATTCATGTTTAAGTGGCACAAGCAAATGGTCTAAATAACAATTGGTTTTATGGAAGTCTATAAATTTTTCCCACAAAATCTCTTGTAAAATGATGTGGAAGTTCATCCTTTTAAGGACTGGGATCGATTGATGTGAAAGAAAATCAAGAACGTTTTTTATTATTTCCCCAAGTGAAGGACTTATAGGCACAGGGACAAAGTCAATTTTCATTTTAATTACAGAACTGAATCACCCTATAACAGGAGAAATAGATGAAGAAAGATATTTTGTAAGCCGTTACTTCCAATCCTGGATAAAAAGACTTTTCTATCCAAGCTTTGAATACAGTTGTGTGTGTTTAATTTACTTCCATTCTATGGTTTTGTGACTGATGTCATGGAATATAATACTCAGATGGTGCCATTTCAATCATGCTCCATGGACTCTGTGTATGGGTACAGAATGGTGTAATTCTTGCTATTAGAATGTTGCTCTTATTCCAATTTTAAGGGCTATTAGAAACTATAAATTATTTCTACCTAACAAGTCAATATTCATCTTCACAGCCACTGCAATAGCAAGTCAGAATACAACTGCCTAAATAGTCAGACTTCTGTACTCTGACTGACCCCTGCTCAAACATTTCAGCCTGTTTGTTCTGCCATCTCTCAGTCTTTTTCAGAGTTCCTTCAGTCCAGATTTCCCTCAGGGGAACACAGTATGTGGCAGAAGATTGGGCTGCTCTAACATCCAGTTTCCCAGCCCAAATGAACTAGAACCCATTTATAGTGGGATTAAGGAAGCTGCAACCACTGATGCAGAGTGGTGATCTCAGTCCTTCCTCTAAAGCAATAGCAGACTACCTTGAGCACCTGTTCCAGCAGTTTACCTCAGAGAACTGGTCTTTTCATACCTATGTTTTTATCTCACTTTTTCAGTTATGGCCGTTGACTCATTTTCCTGCTCTTTTCATCCTGTCTTGCTTGCTTCTGTTCTGGCAGTTGCGTCATTGTTTCAGTGCTAGTTGCTTTAGACATAACATGGTGTAATTACAGTCATTAAGAAGAATGACCAGGCAATGGTGTCACTGTTCTTTTTGCAGAGTAGTTTTGGGGAGATCATGGAGAAGACAGCAGTTGTGTTTTGAGTATTCTCTGTCCTTGCAGCAGTGACTTCTATTTCATCAAAGAGTTTCAGACACCTGACATGAAACATAAACCTTGAGCTAATTAAATTTCCCACTTACAAGCAGAGAAGAGGTTCTTTTTTATACTGAAGAGATGAGGCACTTGGATATGCAGTGGGAGACAGTGTAATACATGTTTTGGAGGAACCTAACCTGCTCCAGTTTGATGCAGCCAAACATATAGAAAGCAATGACTCTGCAAGAGAAGACTAAGGTTTTTGTTTGTCTTTTGTTATAACAAAGAAAAAGTCAGGGACCATCTTTCTGTTTGTTTATTGAACTGAGTGTTAAAATTAGTAGAAAACTGGGGTGGAGAATCACTGCTGTCTTTTAAATCAGGTTGGTTAAAACCATATCTTCTCTCAGCAACCCATGGAGGTTTCAGTGAATTTTTAGTCAATTTGTGGAGGTAAGGGGAGCCAACACCCTGGTAATTTGGACCTGGGATTTAGAATCTATGTGTTCAATCTTCTCCTCCTCTGTTTTGTGCCACTTTCCAGTGAGGTGCTGCAGCCCCAGAAGAGTTGGGATTTTAGGTGGGTCTTTCTCACTCTGTAGTCTCATATTTTCCCACCAGTAAGCCGCTATGTCTCCCTATGACGTCTTTCCCTTTGTCACTGTATTGCTTGTGCAATCACAGCTCTTGTTAGTGTTACAGGAGATAAAAGTCCAAGGTTTGGGGGCTGTTTCATGAACTGGATCAGACAGCTGAAGGGGGGAAGACTGATCAGTGAGCTGCTCTGCATTGCCAAAGCAGCTGCATGACGTTTTACTGGTGCTACTGAGATGGCTGTATTTCTCAGTGGCTTGGTGCAGGTGAGCAGTAGAGACAGAGTCCTCCCTTGTTATCCTTGTGTATTTCAGACTTTATTGGATTTATTATCCTCCTGTCCCTGCCCCATTCCCAGACTTCTTATTCTCCAGCTTGGAATTGATTATTGTCTCACTTTCTGCATTTTTTCAACTTTCTAACAATAATATAGTCAGAGAGACTGACTTTATCAATAAATCAGTGGATAGAAAAATTTCTTGTGAGCATGGAAGACCAGACTCACATCCTTTCTCCAAATAGTATTTGACCATTTGCAAAGAAAAAGGATGGTGGAGGGAAACTCCAGTGTATACCACAGGCTTGGTGTTTACAGTGGCAGTCTAGCAGGCAGTGAAAAGGCAAAGCAGTATCTGAACCTGTTGGAGGCTGAGGAGTGTCCTTTTTTTGCTTTCCAATGAAATATTTTAGCCATCAGCGTGCCCTTTAAGCTTTCTCTCTCATTCATTCAGAAACAAACATCAAAAAAAAGCTTTTGAATGTTCCACTTTTTGCCCTGACATGATTTTGAAAGTTTTCCTATCTCACTGGGAGGAAAAATTTAACACGGAAAAACAATTTCCAACTCAGCTTTAGTGATTTATGAAAACTTTGAGAGAGAGGAAGCACTGAACTGTCAAAGATCCAAGGCACTTGATGGAATAACAAGCCACCTCACGCCATCCCTGCAACCAGAATGTAGTACACTCAAATTGCCTTGTGCTGCTGTTGACTCAGACATGGATTGGTCTGACCTACACTTTATGAAATCTTTGTGCCCAATGTTTCCAGGGGCTGGCTCTTGGCCTTCAGAGGTGCCTTGCCAATAGAAACACTAAGCAGCAGGTCTGAGGAGGCAGCATGAATATGGACTGAAGCACCTAACACATTCATTCTGAGGTGCAGTCTTAATTTGTACCATGTACTATGCTAATTCCACTACTGCTTCTGTTACTGGGCAAAGTTTCTTAAGTTTTTCAAATTAGTTGACGACTAACCAGTCACTTTTTGTGCCAAGCACATTAAAGCTAGAAGTATTCCACGGGTCCTTATACTGTATTGCACCAGACTTGAGCAGACTTCTTCTCTACTTATTTGCTGTCGTGGGGTAATGTGAACTAAAACAACATTTGCTTTGTCGTTTTTGCTGGGATGGGCCTTTTCACATGAGTTTCTCTTCTTCTCTAAGAGCAATGATTTGCTTGACAGAAAGGAATTCCTTGCCATTGGATGCTGATATGGTCTCACGACTCTGTATACAGGGCCCTGCTGGCTTTCTGTTCACAGCTGTCCTTTGCCTGGCTGATTCCTTCACCTTCTTTTTTACCTCTGCTCTGTGTGATTTTCTGTTATGACTTCCTTGGTTTCTCAGTGAGCTGAAAAGTCTAGGAAGTGTAACTTTGTTCTATGCTTTTTGAAATAAGCACATAGTTAGAGGTGTCTAGGAACTGGTTTTCAAAGTCATTAAAGCATAATAAAATTGAGTTCTTGGAAGGTTTAAAGTCTCTGGAAGAACTACCTGCAATCCGCCCATTGACTGCTACTGGTAGTTTGGAGTAGATAGCAATGCAGAGTATGAAACTCCTGTAGAAATACTTGTAAAAATTGGGATGATGAGATCACCAAAGTTCATATCTATTCTATGCAATGTAAGAATATGCAAAATCAAAATTGGAGAATCTATAAAGAGCATATGCAGGATTATGAAATCTGTTATCTGGTAGAAAGGGTGTGTCACCAAAGGCTACATATTCTGATTCTGCCATTGAAATGTTGAAATGCTGGATGAATATAGATGAATCGCATCGCTAATCTCTGCTTCAGCTGCTTTATTTGTATAAACTGAATAAGAAGTTTTACCCTTTTGCATAACACCTTTAGAGACTATAAAAATGCAGGTACTCTTGCTTTAAAATGAGAGAAGGAAAACAGATACAGAATAAGAAGCAGCCCTCTCTAGAGCAAGTTAAAGAAACACAGGAAAACCGTGTGTGTAATAAGAGCTATTTGGAAGACAGATTTTCCCATGAGAAGTTAGAAAGAAAATCTAAAAGTGTAAAAGAAGAATTTGGCTTGCCCTATAAATATTGTATGAAAGGGAATTCTTTTGTTATTAATATGATATTTAGAAATAAAGTAATAACATTGTCAGGAGGACTTAAAATGCCATTTCAATTTTTGTTGGTTTTTCAGAGAACATGTTTTTATGTTAAAATGTCAATTCAATAATTTTGAAAAATCATTACTTTGATGTGTTTCAGTTCAGTTCTCTTCAGTGAAGAACTGAAACAAAATAGCATTTCAGTTTGAAATATTAAGGTGAAAGAAAATTTTTCGCTTAAAATGTGCCACAGGAAGACGACATATTTTTTTGTGTTGGCATTTACATTTCCTAATTTAAAAAATCTTTGGTGAGAAGACTTCCTACATGAGCAATTTTCAATCAGTGCTAGACGTAATATTGCTTTTCTTACTGTGCACTTAACACTGCTGGCAGTGGAAAGCTCTTAGGGAATATCTAAGAATGCAGGTGGCAGGAGAAGTCCTCTGCCTGTCACAGAACACAAAACAGAAGGGTGGCCACTTGTTGTGTTTACAAAGAGAGAAGTCGAGAGTAAGGTATTTTCTTTATTCAATTCCTGTCAAAACTTAGAGCTTTTATTAAATTGATACATGCATGTCATGCTGATGCATTTTACTGGAAAAAATGTCTGTTTTAACTTCCCATTCACGAACTGTTTTTCTAACTAATGTGACAGAGGTCTTGTGTTTTGGAAGCTGAAGGTTTTTAACCTGTGTCCAGCATTCCATAATGGGTGCTACTCATCTGGTATGGGTAGTTCTTCTAGCATAGGTGTGAAAGCTGTTGTTTTTAGGAGAGTAGAGACCAATTTGGAAGTTTCAGCCAGGGTTTTCCAGTGAATAAGTGAGCCTGCTGGGATTTGCACAATTCTGAGTCTCTCAAATATTTGAGTAGAATGTAACATACTAGTAATAGTTTGCTTTTATAAGCAGCAGTTTACATGGTCATGACAGGAAGGAGAACTAGCACAGAGCCACTTGTCTTTTTTCCTAACACCACCAAGAAAGGCATGTGAGCAGGGGTATGGAGCTGCTGTCTCACTAGCAGAGGAGCTTTTCTGGCACTGAGTTTGGAAGGAAAAGCCACAGAAGGAGATGGAGGGAGTTACGCTAAGTGAATCATCAGTATTGTATTTTCTTTGACAGCAAAGAGTTTAGAAAAGCTCTTCCACTACCTGAGCCATTTCATGTTATTTCATGGTTTTGTCTTCTTTTCTCTTAATCTGTGCTTTATCAGCATTGCAGAATGGCCACCTGAAAATGTTTTCAGGAGTGACAAAGAAGTGCAGGGTTTGTTTATTTTTTTTTCCCACCTTCTTCACACTGCTAGCTAGCTACACTTAATATGACAATTAGTGAATTGAAAAGTGTTTATTATACTGTGCAATACTAAAAGTTTCTCCAGTTTCTACAGGTGACTAATGTCCTGAATAAGAGAGCCAAGAATGAGATCTCAGAATGAAGAGAAACCTGCAAGCACTGTAATCTCAGGGTTGAACTCACTGAGGTTGCTGACTTTTGGAGCAATTAAAGTTGTGACACGGAATTGACTACTGTGTCTCTCATGTCACCAAGAGAGATATTTTTATGCAGTTTTTACCACTCTGTTAGGGCTTCTGCTTTGATTTTTGAGAGCAATTTCTTGACTCAGGCAATTTAAATAGTTTTTCTTCATGCTTGACACTGTCATTGCTTCCAAGCTTTCATAGTTAATAGCGTGTGTCTGTACCATTCAGGAGATACCATGAAAAAAAAATACTGATCACCACAAAATAACCTTTGAGATGGCCAAATTCTTTCAAGAGTAGGAAATAATAATGGGAATTGTGTAAAATGTGTTCATAAATGTTATGTTAAGAGCTCTAATTGTAAAGCATCTCTCTCTTTTCAATATAAATTTGTATTCACTGCTGGTCAAAGTAGGCTTGTATGTGCAAGCAGTATTTGCCCAGCAGTCAATAGTCTAAACTGAAAATACAGTAGATTATTTGGGATTTCTCTGCTTTTGTTTCTTCTTTTTTTTAACTAAGCAGGAAAGCATTAAAAAAAAAGTCCTAATTTAAATTTTTTTTTTTTTGTTAGGTACTTTTTTTTACTATTTCTGATGTTTGCAGCAGGAAGAGAAATTCTTTTGTTTCTTTTAACTGTTCTTTTAAAATAGCATAGTATGTAACAAGTGTTGGGTAGAAACAAAGCAAAGTCACAGTTGGATGTTGCTGTTATAAGATAGGCGATGACAATGGTGTCTTTTTAGTGTATCTCTTATCTGTGGTGTCATTAAATCTAATGATGTGCTAAATAATAAAAGCAGCCTTATCACATTGCAAGGCTTTGAATTGTCTCAAAGTTGCCATGCCTGCGGGTTCCCTTTGGCTTTTGGACAGGGTTTGGAGTCGGAAGGAGCTGCAGTTCAGAGTGCATTTATGTGATCAAAGCTCTTTAGACAGATGGCTGCTAGCACTCCAAAATGATTAAAATATGTTCCAAGCAACATCAGTCTGTGGGCTTGGGGACCCAACCTTTCATTAGTCAATAAAGGGTCTTGAGTTCTTGAAAATGAAATCTTTAAAAGCTAATAAGGCTGCTGGTTTGCTCTGAGCTGTTTCTTTGGATTTGCAGTTGTGAATTGGAATTGGGCCAGTATCTGTCCAATAAATATGAGGGTTTAAAAAAATCTGGTTACAAGAGACCTCCCAGCAGATCTGCCTGTTAAATAGTGCGGCCAAAATTTTCAGTCTCATATATGTAAATTTAGCCACCTGAGTTTGCATGTAGGGAGCTGGGAAGGGACCTGCAAGTGCCTCTTTGAAAGGCCAGTAATTTTCTGGAGCAATAGTTTAACTATAGGTGCCAAAGCTGGATCATTTTGACCTGTACAATTTTATTTTTAAATCCTTATGTGTTGACCAAGAATCACTCTAGAATTCTTTCAGGATACCATAATCAAGAGCATTAAGCAAGTTTTCAAAGCTTTTAGACATCAGTAATATTACTTACAGCATTCCCAAGTGTTGTCAGTACTTGCCAAATCTAAACGTGCCATAGTATCGTTGGGTGCTACAGTGTGGCTGCATTTATTCTCTTGTCTACACCTGGTTTGTGAAAGATAGCAACTGGGGGCTTGTGCAAGTGTGAGATGTCTGTAACTTCTGCAGGTCTGTGTGAGGGCAGCAGCATTAAATGCCGGTTTAATAAGATACTAACATATTTGAGCCTTCTGTTTCTTTTTTTTCTTTGTCTGACAGAAGAGAATCTGCTCTCACAATTTGCGAATTTTTGAATTTGAAGTGTTCTTACCCAGTACTCTTTCTACACAAGGCTCAAAACCTGAAGATACATAAATTCTCTTCAAAATGCGTCAACATTTAGCCTACTGCAGTAGAATGTATTTTAAAACAAATCAGAGTTTTGACATGCACCAATGGAAGTGAAACAAGTTGTGGTGATCCCATTAACTCAAAGTGATCCCATTAGCCACATTGTTCGGCCTGTCTTCTTTCACCTTGGGAACAGCTCTCACATTCCTTTTGTCAGGACTCGATGGGGCCGGCAACTGAAGTTCTTCCCCACACACACACCATATTTACTTGGAGAGTGTCATACTCCATTTCTTTTTCCCAGAGTCTCCCTCCGAAGGCTTGCCTGCTCCTGAACAGCCAGTGAATTTTATTCATCATAGACATAAGCAAGATGGTACTGGTTTTTGATAAAAGTACATCTGACTCTGGGTTCTGATTATTTTGATAAGCTGATTTTGGTTTTCATTTGTTGAAAAATAACTGGTTTGTGTGTCCCAAAGCTTTTTGTCCACCATCTAAAAAATCCTGTCATCTACTCTGCTCTTACAAATGACTTCTGAACTGTCACATTTTCCCTTCCTCTAGACATAAGTATTTTGTTTCTGTTCTTCAGATTCCTGCGAACTAATATTTTTCCTCAGAAAAATCTAAGAGCTCATTTTCTACAAAGCAGGCAAAACAAAGGTCTGTGCTAAAAGCTCAGGATGTAGTGAACATGCCTGTTTCTCTTAGTGTCTCTGTTTCTGGAGTTCCTATGAACAGATATGTTTACCTTGGACTTGAGAGTTCTCACAGTGACTTAAGTGTGCTCTGAAGTGGTCCTGTTATTTTATCTCTGTTACCATTCTGCCTTCTACTCACCTAAATGAGTCAGAGCTTCCGAGTAAGGAAATGCACAAAGCTTTCATCAAAGTGATATGATTTTAGGGCTCAATAGATCATGAACAACTAGGACTGGGAAAAAAACTATAAAGAATAGATTGACAGTGTCTTGAGAGCATACAGAATTTCTGTCTTTAGGAATTATGTCTCTCTTTGTATCCCCTAATGTATCAGATTTTACATTAGTCACTTTTCCCTCCACTCCAGGGCATCACATAAAACTTTTTACTAATCAAGCCAGCATGCTATATAGTCTGTGTCTTTGGTTGATTTTTGTTTTTTGGGTTTTTTTGATCATTTTTCTGAGTTCTGCAAAAGCTCCATTTCCAACAATGCTATATAACAAGCAAGTCCTACCAAGTGCTTCACCCCTATCCTCAGGTCTGAGGTTTCCAGAGAACTGAGCAGGACTTCAAGAGCAATGTGAGTCTGGAGAAGTGGATGATTTTATACATGCTGCGAAAGTGCTTGGGGGATTCCTGCTTTGAATGTTCTGGTTTGTCATTGTTTTCATCTGGAGTTGCAAGTCCCTGTAAGTTGTAAACACCAAGTCCTGAAGGTCTCCATCTGGGTAGTGGAAATGAAGGGCCTCCTTTGGAATGTTTTTTCTTTGCCTCTCAATTCCCCTAGCTATAAGATGTAAACACTGCTACTCAATATTTGGAAAGTACATTGATTTAGGTTTTCTTTATTAGATTCTGCTAAATATTAAGTGCAGTAAACTTAAATTTATCACAGTAGCTATTGTAATGCAACAATCCTGAAATGCAAGTACAGAACTGCCCTTTCCAGATGAGTCATACACTGTGAGTGCCCCATTAATACATTTAATGTTTAATGACCAACTGTTTCTCCTGCTTCCTCCAAATTACTGAAAAGTTACTATTCCAAGGAGAGAAAGTAGCTTTTTATTCTGGAAAAGACTGTGGCATTCATTGCTTTCAGTGAGAATGTAATCTTAAACAGTTCATGGGATTTCCTCTGCTAAAAGGCAAGCACAAATTTGGAAATCTCTGAAATAGGAGTGAGGCTGCAAGAGAGGAAAAAACGGTATCTGCTGTTGCATTCGTTCAGTTTGGGGCATGTATGTGTGTGTGTGATCAAATTAATGTGTGTATATATATATATAACTTTGTTGTAGAAATGTTGCAGAGTTCCTTTTTTCTGTTTGTAACAGTGCAGCTCTTTACGATTGAAGGGAAAAAAAACCTGGTTTTGTGAAGGGGGTGTTGAGCCTGCCAAAGTTGATGGAGGTGAATTTGGACAGCCAATTAGTGTAGGACAGCTAGATGGGAACAGAGAAGAATGTAAAATTAGTAGATTGCTACAGATTTGTGCTTGCCAGAACAAAACAGGCAAATTGTTTGTGATTTTAAAGACCCTGAGTCTGCAGACTTAAATAAAGACATGCCTTAAAAAAATCCAGTAATATGTTGGTATAATGGTACTTCTTTTGAACATTATGCTGGAGAAAAGGGTACAAGAATGTCAAACATTTAAAAATTATTTTTACTCAGCTAATTCTTCCATAATGGACGTTAATACTGTTGACATTACTCATGGATTGAATGCAAGCAATTTAGACAATAGATAGTATCAGGTGCTAATAGATCAAATGTAATTATTCTTTGTGAAATAATTTTACACAGTTTAGCAAAATGGTTTCAATTTTTCACTGTAAAGGAAAACACTGAGTAAAAGTGAAAATACTAAGCTTTCTCCTCTAGGGGCATTATATGCATTTCTGAGTCATGTTTTTTCTTCATAGCAACCTTTCCTCTATAGCAGCTTCCAGTGCAAGTTATTACAATTCTTTTTGCATAAGATAGGTCATGTGAAGTTCAGCTGTAGGTGGGGCCACTGTGGTTGATTGGGGGACAGTCTTAATAGATCCATTTCATTAATTAAGTCATGCATTTTTTTATTAACAAAACCTGTATGTCAGGTTTAGCCAGCTGGGAGCCATTCTTATGGTTGTTATCTTTGTCAGAAGGAATATTGTGAAAATAAGGAATTACTGTACACGCTTTAACTCCTGATTAAACAGAGGAATGACATCCGCTCACCTGCTCTCCATGAAAAAATAACTTAGGGGCATATCATGGTGTTGATTCATTCATTCTGATCTTACATATCTCATTAAGGTAAAAACTACGTATATTGTATTGAAAATATACCATGAAGGACATGTGTCATACCCAATCCATGGTCATTGAAACAAGCAAGGTTGAGGCCAAAATTTGAAACATCTAGATTATTTATTGTTTCTTTTTATTATTGAAGGAACTTCTTCTTCTTGCCCCTCTTTTTGGCTGTATAAAGTAATATTTTCTTGCATTTTTTCTCTTCTGGTCTTCCACTCCCAGAGATCAGAAGGAAGCAGCAAGGTTTCCGGGAATTATTTAGTTGCACTAGGCAGCCAGAAGAGCACCTACTTATGGCCACAGCCTTTAGCTTCTTGATACAAACAAATTCAAAGCAGTCTTCACTAGGCTTTCTTCTGGTTCTCAATGGGAAATGCACTAATGGCTTCCACTATCATTAACAAAGACTGAACTGGGAGGAACTTTCACCAAAGAGGAAGAACTTCTGTGAATTTGTCCTTCACCAAAAAGACCGCGAGGAAGAATGGATAACAAGGTTCATATTATCTGATTTATCTTTCTTTTGCTTCTGAGCTAGGCAGGATCTTAATGTTATCCAGGCTCATATAGATGATGTTCTGTT
This sequence comes from Falcunculus frontatus, assembly GCA_013398115.1. NCBI lineage: Eukaryota > Metazoa > Chordata > Aves > Passeriformes > Falcunculus > Falcunculus frontatus. The sequence goes on along the minus strand of VZRV01005762.1, from coordinate 60,515 downwards.
TGTTTCAATCATATTCTGTAGAAGGGACTTCCATCCTAAGGGTTTTGGTGGAGATACAGAAATACGTATTCTTCCATTTAGCTCTTCTTCCCTACTGTCTGTACGAAAGGAGTCATTTTACTATACATTTACAGTTGTGACAGTAGAATGAGGACTGTCGTGATAAAGGAATTTGGTTTTCCCTCTTGAGTAATGTTACTGCTCGTATCAGAGGAGAGTATAATACCTGTTGGATGTGTATAAGCATAGTAGGCAGTATTCATACCAATAATTATCTTGTCCTGTTCAAAAAATAAATAAGGAATTGGAGAGTGTTGAATTCCGTGTTGGCTAGATTTCACATGAGGTTTCATACTCATTCAGTTTCCTTGTCAGGTCCTGAGAAAATAATTCTTTGGTTCAGTGCAACCAATATATTTCCTGCTACAGGATTTCACTTTACCTGCTGGTCATGGAGAAATTTATATGCTGGCAAAAAGAAAAAAACTGCAGATTTTCTTGTGAACTCCTGTGTCATAAAGTGAAAAACGATATCCTCTTCAACCAGGCTAAATTAAAGTGCACAGCTATATTATTTTTTTACAGATTTTATTTCAATACCGCAATAGTCAAAACTCATGAGGGTAAAGGAACAGAGAGGTGAGGGAAGCTGATTTAAAATTTTTAGAATACAGAAATCAATTCAGTACTGTTTGTAGCCTCTTTCCAACCCCTGTGCTTGAGAGCTTCTCTTCACTGATTTTTCTCCAGCAGCCCCGAGTCTAATCTCTCACTTTTCAAGAGGTATGCAAGTTGTGTGTTTTGGCTTCCAGTCATGTGCCATATCCAGTTGGTGGCCCCTTTCACTGGGAGGAAAACAAGAACATCTCCTCAGAAAACAAGGATGTTTGTGCTCGAGGCACATCAACAAAGCACAGGAGGCTGCTGTCACTGCCTATGCCCTGTGGTGACAGTGGTGGCTGAACCTGCAATGTGGAGGCACAAACTTGGGAAAAACTGTTCTTTTCATTGAGGTCCCTGGATCTGTCTGCTGAGGTTAACCAGGCTGATGTGCATTGTTAACATGTGCATACTGTTAATTAGCTCTTTAGTGTCTTTCCATGAACAATAATTGGTGCTGAGACCTGAACCAAATCTGGGCCTCAGGTTTGCAAGATGTGGCACGTGTAGGTAATAAGAACAAATCCAGGACCCTAAAAGCTTCGATTTTAAAGAAAAAGAGCTGGGGAAAGACACTTTACTCGTAGTTTCAGCATGGCAGTCTGAGTTTTGCATGTTGCGACTTGCTCAGTACCACACAGAAGACGTGAAATAGAAGAGGGAATTCAAGACAGAGCTCTTATCCCCAATCCACTAAATCATTCCCTTAGCATGTGTCCTTGTTTCACGTTAAGGAGAATGGCCCAGACAAGTCTGCCCAGTTGCTTCAGTAAGCTTTGGTACAATAGGGAAGCAGACTTCCCCTATATTAAATTTCCCAGGCGCTCCTTTTATCATTTAAGCCATCGTTTTAACTGCCTTGTTTCATAGCGCTTAACTGTCCAAGGAGCTGGATGATTTATATGGGTAAGGGTTTGGCAGCAGCAGCTAGGTAAGACATGACTTACTGAGTTGCCATTGTGTCATTTTCATGGCTTTCAGGAGGTGAGTTGCTAAGTGTGTATCCACACAGCAATCCCCAAACCAGCTGTGTTTTTGTATGGGAGAAGCCATGATGGCGTTTCATCATTAAAGTCGGCGTTTCAGGTGTCTTTACCCATGTGGAGGACAGATTTCAGTCTGCAGCACATGCAGTCCTCCTAGTGAGTCACCAGCCATTGCAGAGCGGTACATGTTGCCGTGCACAGTACCAAGAAAGTGGGGAACATGTGCCGGACACACTCACCTAGAGTTCATCAGTACCTCACTTACTGGTACTCTGGTGACCAAAGCTGGGCATGGGCTGGAGCACAGTACACCATGTTTGCCTTTCATCAGAGTTGCATAATGTTTTTCAATAGCACCTTTGAGAAACATCAGACAAAACTGTTCAAATACTCTGTTTTATTTTCTTGGGAGAGGGAAGGAAGTATCCTCCTTAAAAATAAATTTTAAAGGTTACATTTTCATTTTTTTAAAAATATCATTCAAAGATTTTTTTAACCCACTGATTCATTCAGCAAGAAAGTAGGGACAAGGAGCAGAGCCCCACATGATTCCGTTTCTCAGGTTAGTCACACTGAAGGTTTCTATCTTTAGGGCTACTCAGCTCATCCATGAGATCATCCCTCTCTGAAACACCATATGTATTCAGTTATTCCATCTTTGAAACATGTTTCCATTCTTTGTATTTCTTCTAATTGCCTTCTCCTGGAGCGCCTCTTCTCTTCCTCAGCTGGATGTTCCTGGCTATGCTGGAAGGCAAGGCTGGCTTCCAGCTCAGAGTCCAAGACAGCTTTCTCTCTTGCTTTTCTGATTCAGTGGAGGAGTTAAGCCAAGCGATAACAATAGCAAATCAGGACAGCCATAAAATTCACAATCATGTCTGATTTATAAAGATAACATTGTATTAAGTACAAGATATTTTCTGAGGTTTTTAGTAACAGGCTTTCTTCAGCTGATCATTCCTAAATGGTGCCATGTGCTTTACTGCTTGATTGATTTATATGACTTTATGATTTTAATTAACACTGTTTTCACCAGAGGCAATCACTAGTGATTGGAAAACTTCAGGGTGTTCAATTTATCTCTGCCAGTGTTTGGAAATTATTCCTGTGATCTTTATTTTTGAAGACTATTGAATGGCATCAAGAGCACAAAGGAGGCCATGTAAACACTGGGGAAAAAGTAATGCTTATACTTCTGGGAAAACATTTGTGGTGATTCACATTTTGGAAACTGAAACACTATCAATGTTTTATTCCCAGATTATTTTCCAAGAAAAAGCTTGGATCCATTGCTGAATCAGTTTCTTCAAAATACTTCGGCTCATATTGAAGTTGGATCATGCAGAAAAGGCTGGAAGAGTGTGCTGTGGGAGAGAGTCAGAGGGCTCCTCCATTGTCTGACATCAGCACAGAGCCATGGAATAAGCCCATCTCAGTATCTAAGGAGGTGTTTGGATCCTACCTGGCTGTAGCAAAGGGATACCTGCAGTAGATATTAAAGGATCAGGACAAAGGTGTTTCTTTGTTAGGGATCTAGATAAGCTGATTTGTACAGAAAAAACAGAAAATGGAAACATGCCTAATAAAACTCATTACATGAGAATATACCCACTTGAAGATGGGAATATTCAATGTAAGGGTACAGAAAATCTCTGGATCTTGATATAACTGTTTTAGAGTTGGGTTTTTTCCCCCTGGTGAAAAGAAGCTAAAAATTCTATGTCATCTTGATGTGAATGAGAGCTAAGAATTTTTCAGAAACTGAAGCCTTGTAAGAAAATCTCAAATGTGCACTTGTATAACAGGTTTCGAGCAAGTTTGGCACAGTGTTTACTACTACAGTATAAACGGCTAGGTTCCTTGATGTATATTTCTAGTTGGCATTTTATCAAGGAAATAAACTTTGGTTTTTCTTTATTTTGTGACATGTGGGTTGAAACTACATTTTCTCTGTCCAAAACCTTGATTTAAAAGCATTAGATCATTAAATTAGGTGCTTTTGCATAAGCCTAAAATTGTAACCGAACAAATTATTTATGCAGAGAGAACCAAGATAAAGTTTCTTTCAAAAGTTCTTTAACATATCAAATTGATAAGAGTCAAAACACCTTTACTGCCATTAAATATTTACCAAGACTTGGCTTTTGGAAGAGGGGCAGTTCAGTGCAGTGTGTTTGGCTCCATGCAATGCTATTGATTAGCTATCAGAAGGACATAGTTAATGGGTAACCAGAGGTATTACAGAGCTCTCCACATTCTTGTCAAGTCTTTTCTCTGAAGATGACCTAAAATAAAGTCAGTTACAACTGGCATTCACCTGAGACAGATTGCACAAGTTCGCCTACGGTATGAACAAAAGGTTCACAAGGATCAGTTGAGCAGGTCTTAGGCAATCCTTTCTAGTAGTTGTCATCACTGCTGGACTTTAGAACTGCACGTGTTTACATTTAATTAGAAAGAACACACAGTTTACATCGCACAGTAGCTATCAGTATCGAATCAGAATTGATTTCCGCTCTCTTTCTCAAATGGCTGTTTCTTTCCGACTAATTAAAAAAAGGCACATAACAAAATGACTCATATAAATTTTAAAGCAAAGTAAACACTATTCCCTGGAGACAAAAATAAAAGTCAACAGCACGTAGTCATTACATTGAGCTTGTTTTCAGGTGGTTCTGATGCCTGCATTATGATATGTATCAGTACCATCAGATTTCTTTTATACAGGTAGATATATATGAAGTGCCCCTTTGCCCTGAGTGGACACTTCACTGACTGTTTCAGTTTTCGTGGTCAGGATTCTTATTTGTTTCATCTGAATTGTTGCAGTTTATCTAATACGAGTTGATTCACTCATATTACTACTTATTGCGGAAGGATTTTGTACATTTGAAATAAAATTGTCTGTGTGTAGGTCACTCATGTAAAATGGAAGTCAGAAGCCATTATCTTTACCAGGGAGAAGCTGCAAAGGAAACTAAAGGCCCAAGCCACATTAGCCTTAACTTCGTGCATAATTTCTGACAAAGAAATCTCAATTAGATTTTATTAGTTCTGCAGGCAAATCTAAATTCAAACTATGGTGACAGGCAACATCAGTTAAGGCTCCTAGCAGAAATGTCTGGCTCTTGAGTGCATCCATTCTTTGTCATCAGGGGAGATTGCCATGGTTGGCATTTCGGAGAGTAAGGGTTCATACCAGCAGTGCTGTTAAGCCTGTGGGAGCTGAAAGGGTTGCTGAAGGTCTAGACTGAGTTGGTGGGTGTGTGGGTATGTGGGGACTGTAGGAGCTGATCCTGAAATGCCTGGTCAGAAGGCCTGATGTTCCTTTATGCCATAATACCCTGGTTTTCTTGTGAGCAACAGCATTCAGAATGAAGCTCTTGGCAAGGATCATCAGAAAAAGACAAAAAGTAATACATAGTGTTTTAAATTACATAGTAAAACATTGTTTTCTACCAGTTTTTGTTGTTATGCCAGTGGCTGTTATTTTAGAGGACTACCAAGAGTTACTGCTTTCTTAATTCAGCTTATATTTGAGGAAAATGGTGCACTGTTCTTTAAACAGTTGTCAGAAATGTTGTTAAAAACATACTCTCAGTATAAAAAATAAATTGCTATGACCTTTAGGACAAGATCCTCTGTGTCTCTTCCACCAAGCTTGTGTTTCTGCAAATCCCTGACATCAGCAGTTTGCCTGCTGGCCCCAGGCCAGAGCTGCTGGCTCCACACCACCCACGTACACACCCCTTCAGTGATCCATGTCAACCTGGCGGCCTCCAGCAACCAGCAGAGAGGCACAGGTGCTGCCAGTTCAGCCTGGGGATGGGGAAGGTGGCAATGCCTCATCTGTGAGCTGGCTGTGCCCCTCCTCTTTGCCCGCTGCCCACAGCCGAGCCAGGGGCTGCTCTGCCTCTGCTAAATGCTTGCACTTCCCAGGGAGAGCAGACAGGAGGTTGTGATACACGGTAAAACACAGCGTTGCTGGCACCATCTTAAATGTCCATTATATTCACATACTAAGGTCACTCTTGGTGCCAGCTCTGTCTTCGATTAATAGATAAGGTTCCCTCTCTATTTGCAGTGTTACCTAAATAATCTATTGCTGTAGGGAATAACTACAGTATTACAAATACTAAGTTAAAGTTATTTTGTTAACTAAAGCCATTGGCAAATATTTAAGAATGGCCGAAGCATATGAATTGACAATAAAGAACAGATACAAGGTAGCAAAATTCTTACTTCTAGTAGGATAAAGTAAACACCTTACAATTTTTTTTTTTTTAATTTTGTGTTAATTTTACTTAATTAGAAGCAACCCTTCGCAATAGCACCCAGTGAATGCTTAGGTTAGAATGTGCTGATACAATTCCCTGTCAAAACATGACAGGAACAATTTATGGAAAGCTTGGTTCTAGGAATAACATGTAACTTGGGAAAACTACAAAGAGTATCTTCAATAGTTGCTGTTGTATTGAAAACAGTCCCCTAATTCATGAAAGAAATTTGAGAGCCTGTGAATCTGTGTCTTGCAATTAGGACAGATACATTGTGGAACCCTGAAGATGTGTAATTAATGTTAACATGTAGCAAGTAATATTCAGGATTAAAGCATAAAATCTACAGTAGTCTTTTCTGTGAACTCAGGTGCACTATATCTCTGTGCGTGAAAAAAGCTAATGCTGAGTTTCAATCTTCCAGTCTCTAATCAATTAGAGATAGCAGAGACCCCAGCCTTGGGTGCATCGTGTACCCAAGGAATTCAGGTGGGTTTCTTAGCTACAAGCTAGCTTCTGAGCTGTGGGACTCTCTGCTGAACGGAATAGCACTATATCTTCAGATACCTCAGAATCACTTCCATCTACTCATCAGCCTCATGTATGTTTTGCTATGTTTCAACCAAACACTGTTAATCCAGAAACTGTTTTTGTGGAGGTCCTAGGCCATTTGAATGGTGAATGTGAGGAATGATAGGTGGTGCTGAATGTCGTGTGCATATTGCTCACATGAGGCTGTGCTATCCAAGCAATTTACCCAGGGGCTGCATAAAGTGAACAGAAGACATTTGATTACTGTGCAACTCCCTAAATGAAGAGTTTGTAATGGAGGCATGGTTCCCAATTATGTCTTGTTTGAGAGCATATCTTGGTAGTCCTTCAGCTTCAGGAAGGGCTCAGATGATCAACTCCATGTCCTTACTACCTCTTCCACGCTAGTCACAGGGAAATGGTATGGGTACTACAGTGGTCCTGGACAGTAAAAATGAAGCTGAAAAGAATATGTTTGCTGCTTGGCATCACCAGAAGACTATCTGGGTTTAGTGTTGTCCTAAATTCAGATTGTGCTGCATGTAACTTAGCTCTTTCAAGGGTGATGAGTCTCTTGACATGAGTGAAGCTCAGAGCACATTGCAAAGGAGCACTGTGATTGCTCTTATTTAAAGATGAGGATACTGAGGCCCAAGGAGGAAAAATATGTTTGCTAGTGGCCTTTAATTTATATTTGTTGAAAAATAGAAATTCTAAGATGGATAGTAGTCAACTCAAGCTTTCACTGTAGTTAATGAACCTATGTTTGAATCACGTAGTGTCCAGGCTCTTAGGTACAGGTCACAGATTTCTCTAGATCATTTTAGAAGAGAAGGCTGAATCTCAAGGTGCTGCTCACTGTTGTTCCATACTCACATGTAACTGAGTCTGGACAGTATGGACATGCATGATCAGCACTAATCTGCCAGCATAATGTCCTGTAAAATCCTGAAGTTGTATGCCCGACCACCACAGAGAAGAAAATCGACAGTGGGCTCTATTCAACAAGTGGCGGAGGTTGCCTGAGCTCATCCTAGACTGAGTGTATGGGTACACCACACAAGAGGGTGACACTCTGTGATGGACTGTGACAGTGCAAAGAGCATACTCTGTGTTATGTGCAATGAGCATTCCTGTTGTGACATGGTCCATGGCCTGCATGCCAGAGTCTGCCTTCAGCTGCTGCCTTTGGATAAATTAGTGAGAAATGGTTGGTTTATTGTACTGAGAAGAAAACAGTCCTCTTAACTTGTGTAAATGCAGGCAAAGGAAGACTAGTAAAATATTTGTCTATGGTAGGGCAGTGTCATCTAGTTACCAGTCTACCAGCTGTCAGGCTCCTGACTCACATGTAATGCAAACTTGACTATTTTATATGCTCCACTTCACAGCAAAATTTCAAAGTCCTTCTAGGTCTTATGGGCTTTTTTTGATACTGTCTTATTGCAGTGTTTCCTAAGAGCACCTTTGAGGTAGTATTTTCAAGGTAGCGGTGCTGCCTGGCCCTTGAGTGCACTCAGCGGCATGAAGGCACGTTCTTCAAAGCCATCCTGAGTGCAGGCTGAGGTCTGAGAGGTCTCCAGGACCTGTGAGAAACATTTGTGGTGAAACCCAAGGTCAGACCTATGTGCCTTTGGGAACACTGGATATGTTTATCACTGGGGTGGAGGCAGAGGGAGGGGACGGGTAGGGAATGTTTGGTTTTTTTACCAGGGTTATTTTTTGTTCCTTTAGGTGGAAGGTTTTGCTATGTTGTTCAGTAATTGCTTCAGGTGGGAAATCATTTCCCACCTTGCAGCAAAAGTATGCCTGGCAAGGGGAGAAGTGTTTTAAGAGCAGCACTTCATAGAGTTGATTTTTAGCCAAAGTCAAGTCCCTCTGGGACCAGTTACAAGTGATGATATTTCTTACCAAGCTTGAAGCTACTCTGACTTTGGGGACTGAGGAAACCTCTTGCTCCCTACAGGAGCTGCACAAGTGATATCATCACATGTCACCATTTCTTCTGCCTAGACACGGTTAAGGTGGGCCCTTGAAGCTCTCAGACCCAAGCTGGAGCAGGAAAGAGGCCGTGCTGCCACAGTAAATCAAAAGGCTTAGTATAAAGAACATGTGAATTACTGAAATCCAGGAACTGTTTGAATACTTCTGTGACTCATTCTTCAGGCCTAGAACTCCCATTTATTTTTTAATTATAGCATCAATATTCTTTGGAGAAATAATCTTTGGGACATTAATGAAGGAATTTCAAAGTAGTAAATATCAGAAGGGATGAAATAAAAGTATTTTACCAAAGCACATGTTGATGGAAGTCTGGAAATTGCATGCTTTTGAAAAATAAAAGATCTATCAATCACAGTGCCTTTGTGTGGAGAAATCACACTGGTTACAAAATATATACATCAGAATCTATTGGTCACTCAGATGCGATCATTATGAGTTAAGATATGTAGAAGTATACTGCAGTTGTAGTTGTATATATGCGTTTTGCATGGCCAGTCTTTGAAAAGGAGCCCGGTTGTAGCCACAGGGAGCCAGTATTTTAGCATCTAAATAAATTATTTTTCATGTATTCTGGAAAAAACTCTCAGCTAGTGTGAACAAAGTAGAATATTTAGCCAATCCTCTAGTTTTTGTTGCTTTTTTTTTAATCAGGGACCCATATATTCACTGAGCAGTTTAGCTTCTCATCTGTCTTTCTGTTTCTTTTTATCTTGTGCCAGGTGTTCAAGAAGCGGGCAGCAGCAGTATTTCAGTAACCTGCTTTCGACATTATTTGCATACCTTTGTGTTTTTCCATGGTGATCAATGCTCAACTGTAGTGGAACTTCAGTCAGCAAATTTTATGTGCAACTGCTAGAGTAATTTTTTTTTAATTAGTCCATTCTAGGAATTTTAATGTCCCTTTATAAATATTTATATTTTCAATATGTCTTCATTTAATTGAAAAGGTTTTTCATATTATTTTCAGATAACCAGAGATAGTATGCACAATGACATGTCAACACTCTGACCTTTTAGCTTCTCTATTTCATGTAGTTCATCCACATTTTCTTTGTCCATGTATATTATATTTTAGTTCGTTTACGATTTTCCTTCATGGTCTGTTGGAACAGACAGTGTTTTCCATGCAAACACCTTAATAAACTGCAAAGAAAGAAAGAAAATATGCTATTGCATACTAGCCACTGTCATGTAGACTGTTCTTGAGTACTGTAATCAGTGTGCGTTGCCACTAGGAATCCACACTGAAATAATGTTCGATTTGTCCAGAACTTTCTGGCACACAAATACAAAGCATTTAATACTGTATTCTCGTTTGTGCAACGAAAGAGTATTGGGTTTCTGCTCTGTGGTTTGGAATCTCTGTGAACATATCTCAGAATCCCAGATAAAACTGAATGGGGACCTTTAGAACTGGTTAGCATGTGCAAATCATTCATATTTCAAAGTAATCCTGCTGATTTAAGGATTTTAATTTTTACATTGTAGTGGTTTTATTCCTTTCATTTTATTGAAAAATCTTCTTTTGCAAATAAATCCCCTGTAGCTGATAAGTCTGCTTACTAAAAGAGAGTCCTGTGTAGCACAAGTTAATAACACATCAATAACTTATACTGATTAATTCAACTTCATGTAAATCACAATAAAAACTTTTTGCTGGAGCTCAGAGGTGATCAACAAGATGCTACAGCTGAAAAATACTTCCTCTTGAGTGTTTGCTGAATAGTTTTTTTTACTTTTTCAATTTTTGATGGTTGTTACATACTTCTAGAAGAGCCTTGTGGAAAAGGTTTGTTCTTTCTGTTCTCTGTCACTTTTGAAATAAAATTTGTTTTGCTATTAGTGCATGTGAGTCCACAGTCCCAAAATTGAAAGTATTTATTAATTATTGAAGCTTAGCTTTAGACTGAAACTTAATAACATGTATGATTTGGTTTTCCCAGCTTGTACAAGTCTTTGTCTGAAGGAATGAGTCTGAAGAACCAGCCTAACTGTGCTTTCAGTACTTCTGAAGGCCGACTGCAGGGAAGGGAGGATGTTGTAACCCTAACTTATGGCCAGATTGAAGATCTGGCAGCTCAGCTGCAGCAAACTCGATCAGAGCAAAAGGATACTGAGCTGAAGCTCCAGAAAGCCGTGGAAGCTTCACAGGAGGCCAATGAAAAAGTTCAAAAGTAAGTCACTTACCTTCCAACAAATATTGCAGTTGTAATCCACATGAAACATTTTTTTCTGGTGTTTTGTCTATAACTGAAAGTGTGGCAGTACTCAGAAAAGGTCCTTTAAAACTATTCCTTCTTTGTCAGCTCATTTCCTACTCAGTGTGAAGCTGATCATTTTAACAGTTTTGTGCTATTAGGCAGGCCAGGGTACCTCTCATTACTGTTACGGAAATTGCTTCCTACATGTGCAAGGCACAGAGAAAGTCTTTCCATCTCCTATGAATGGTTTTCACTGTCTTTTTACCCTGTGGCAATCTTAAGGCAACAGAGTATTTGCCTTTATAATTGCATGGTAGAATATTACGGTTCTCCTTTTTGGTCTGTTACACATCTGGCAGGTTTCATGCCATGGTAAATGCTTATGGGGTTGTTTAGGGGTGGCTTCAAAATCTCACTGGGAGCCACAGGAAGTCTCTGAGTCAGTGAAAAGAGATTGTATTCTCTTTCCCATCATAAGTTTCCCTGTTGAACGGTTACTGAACTCCAAAACCTGAAGTTCACCTCTACCAAAGTACTTATTGTCATGTTTGTTATTACTAGTGCCTCTTGACAGTCCAGCACTTCTCATCTCTGCATTACATTCATCAACTGCAAAATTCTCCTCTCTCACCCTTCCAAGGTGGTCAATGCTGAACTGATGCAAATTGTCCCATCTGTCCATATATGTCTTCAACTTTAATGTTTGCAGCATATTTATAGAGTAGCCAGAAACTGGCTCATAATATATTGCAAGGACCTAACAAAAGATTTTCTTGTTTAAAAAACACTACATGCTGAGTTCTTGTATTTAAAAAAAGTTATATTCCTCTATTTTTAATTTATTTGTAGCTACATATAATTAAGGTAGCTCTATATGAAAATACATATTTTTAGTCATCTCTTTAAAACGGCCAGTGGGTGTTTGATAATCACTCAAGTCTTTATTCTGAGCGCTTAGATATATTTGAAACTTCAGAGATGTGCACTTGATAAAAACAGACCCATGAAAAAGAATTAAAGCATGGTAAAGAGAATACTGATTGAACCTTTCTGTATGTTGTTTTAAGTTGTTGCATCTACTTTTATTTATAAATGTTTAATACTACAGCTATTTAAGCAGAGGTTGGGTTTTGGCTGGCTTTTTTTTTCTTCCCAAAGTGAAACAATCTTGTTTAATCCCGTGTACCCAGGGTGGCTAAAGTAGAAGTGCAGCCACAAACTGAATTAAAGTAGTGGTGATGCACTGCTGTAGTGAAAAGAATTTACGTAATTTAACATGCTCAACTACTTGGGAAAATTTTGGTCAGGTTAGTTTTCATTATTGTTAAGATCAGACGACTGAGCCTATAGCAAAATTAAACAATTGGTTGAAGTCTTTTGATGACAATAGCATGCCCTTTTTACCATGAAACTGTGGAAATGCTCTGTGCGTCTTCCCAGCACCCGGAGTCATCCACCCCCATCTTATAATTCAACCTGCAAACAGATTAAGCAGCTGAGTTTGTGGAAAGTGTGTTTACTTTGAGCTAAGAACCCTTGTGTGACACTATAGAGATTCCTCTGACACCTCTGGGAGAGCTACACAGACAGTTCGTACTCATCAGCAGGGAAACCGGGCTGAGAATTCCCAATTTCTTTGTAACCTCAACTGCTTCATACAAATCAGTGTTTGGCAATTAGGCAGGAACTCATTTGTTAGCTTAGCATTTTATTTTGAAGATGTAGGATGTTCTACATTTCAAAAAAGAACTGACAATTTAGAAACCTGTCAACAGAAAGGCTTCTTGGTATTAATTACAGTAGTATTAACTATTAGCACTGCCTTAAGAGGATGCTTAATGTAGTTTAAAATGTGACACTAAAATTCATAGATTAAAAACCATTCTGAAATATGTTTTCTTGACTTTTTTAAATGCTGCACTAAAATTGAATTCCGATATATGAAGAAAGTAGTTTTATCAGCTGTATAAAGTAGTTTCTCAATACTATTCACTAAAATCGCAACAGTTAGAAGAGTAAAATAATTATGACCTTCATTAAGAAAGAACATAATTGTACTTAATAAAATAATGTGGAGAAAGGATGTACTTTGTATCTTCATACAATGGAGTTTACTGGTTTTACACTGCCTTTGCTAATCTGTTCTCTGGCAACACTAAAAAATTTTTTAATATTCTTAAAAACATCAGTGTTTTCATTCAGCATGATATGCAGAGCTTAAAAGAGAGCTGTAATTCTCCACATCATTGCCATCGTGTCAGCCATTTGTGTACCCACCTGCAGTTGTTACTTTCTAAACATGAGACCCTAGTCAGAACAGTGGTCCTGCGCTTTCCATCAGAACAAAAAGCATCTAAAAAACTTCGTGATCCTATCCGACACGAAACAGCAGCTGTGAACCAGAAGGGGGATGTTTTGGTATCTACTTATAGTGAACTTGGACATAGTAAACATCTGTTTATACTGAAGTAGGGTGAACATCTCACATTGGCTCACTGCAGCGTGAGATATAAATTGAGACTGTGTGCGCTTGCCTGTGAAGATGATTCACCATCCTAACAGGGGTGCTGGTGTGAAACAGGAAACATTGATGCTCAGAGAGTGACCACACAGATTTAGCTGCATTTGTTTGAATCTATTTTGATTTTGAGACTCTATCAAGATAGACTTTTAAGAGAGTGCTATTCTTTATAAAGCAAGTACACATTTTAACTGTGGTCTGTGTAAATAAATACATGTGTGTGCACACATAACACGATACATATTTATTCAATAGAAGATTATGATCTGCGCAGTAATATTTTTAATCAATACTCTGGAATGGCTATGGCTATAATTTTCTATATTTAATTATTGTTTCTATTTCATGATTACAAAGAATTAGGACAGGAGTGCAGCTTTCACCAGGAGTGTCGGTATAGTGCCACAGGCCCCCTGCAAGTTTGTCCTGCCTGAGAAGCCAGGAGCCAGCTGGTGCAGTCCCAGCAGGGAAATGGGGCTGACCTGGAGAAGGTGGCTGGGAGAGCCTGTGAATTAATTAATACCTCTGCCAACAGAGGAAGCAAGGCATTTTAAAAATGTCCTTCCGGCTGGAACCTCTGGGATTGTGGAGTGGTTGCTGATGTCAGTGAGATCAGAGGAGGTTATAATGTAATACCAAATCAATATTAGCCAATTATCAGTAAAGGTTGAGGCCACTTTTGATGTGGTTTTTCCAGGAAATGTTCTATTTTTCTGCAACAGCTTTGCAGCTGGAGTGAATTTTAATGCAATTTGTCTATTGGGGGCTTCTATTTTTTTCTCATAATTTAATGATTCTAGCTCAGTAAAGCGCAGCTCTGCGTGTGAGCACAGCTACACTTGCACACTCGTGTAGCTGTGTAAAGTGGCAGAGGAGGGTGAATGGGTAGAATTTCTATGTAATCCTCTAAAAATAAACACAAATCCACAAAGTAACAGTGCAATGCTCAAATATAAAGGTATGAAAATAAGCATAAATGGTGCGAAGAATCGTGCTTGTGTACTTTGTCGAGGTAGTTCTGACTACGAAGAAATCTAATATCGAAGTGATGTAAAACAGGAGTCATTGCTTCATTTGTCCTTAACTGTTTATTAGAGACCTTTTCTTTTAATTTTTTTTTCTTTCTTTTAAGGAGGAGGTCAGGAGAGTTACAGCTTTGGATAAAATATTTCAATTGATTTAATACATACGAAAACTAAGTGGTCTTCTAAACTAAATTCTGTTCTTAGTAACATTTGCTTTACCCCTTAAGGTCTAATTTTTTTGACCATCTAAATTTCATTGTGACTGGAACACACCCTTTATTTGTTTAGTCCTGAATTTCCCTCCAGCATTTTTGAAAATACTGTCTCTGCTTTTGTATTTGTTCACGTTTTCCTAGCTGATGCTGATATATAAGTTGATCTATGAAACAACAAAAACAAACAATTCTTATCAAGAGTTGACAGCATTGAAAAGAATACAAAAAATGGAAAGAAATAAGAAGCAAGCATTTATTAAGTAGTTAGTGTCCCTCTCTTCTGCAAGTAAAACTAATCTGCCTTCTGAGTGCAGGAGCTGTGTACGTTTCACATCAATGTCCTACACGTTCTTCAGTGCTGGCTGGAGGGTCTAATCTCTCCCAGAATGATCAGAGCAGTGCAGTTCAAGAACAAGGATGAATATTTGAATAATCACACCACAATGTGAGGTGACCCTCCGACAGGGGACTGACCAGATACACATATGGATTTTGGGAAGAAGCTCTGATGCTCTTTTTTAACACAGCTGTGAGAAGAATGTGGCTAAGACCCAGTAGTCTTTCTGGAGTATAGCTGGCAAAGGAAACCATGAGGAGAAGAGAATTTAACACATGGGTGTAAGGGAGTCCGCTTCATTGATGCGATCTGAGGGGAATGTCTAATGACTGGAAGAATCAAACTTGGCAATGAAAACACAAAGCTCTTTTCATCAATTCAAACGCTGACTCTAAAGCTGCAGATGGTTACCTCCAGCCTCGCCTATTCAGTGTGGGGTTGTATAAAATGGCACTTTGGTGAATACTAATAGATCAAAACAAAGATTTAATAACATAAAGATGTGGTGTTCATTTTTAAATGAGGATACAGGTCAGTGTCTCAGAAAAGAGTGAAATAAGTATCTTTATGTATGGGTCTAAAGTCTCTGGAGATTTTTAACTGCAAACATATCTTTAGTGTGCAGATTGTATTCAGTACAGGGCAGCTATGCAGGGAACAGGCTAAAAGCAAGATTTCTGAATTATTATACTAATGAGCCTCTTTGCAACATGCAAATGTTGTTAACTAGTTATCTCCCTTTTAAAATCATACCTACATATATTTAGCTGAAGTATACATTGTAGCTTCTATGCGTTCAGCTACTTGTTGTAGAAAAGAATGGATCTAGTTAATTAGAAATTGCAGGCAGAAGCACTTCACAAAAGAAACAAGTTGTACATTCAGTAGGACTTAAAGCTGTTTGTTTTGGAGGAACCACCAAGTCTTAGAGAACTCAGTTGGCTTTATTTTAAATTTGAGAGAGAGATTTCTTTTGTTTTCTTCTTTCAAAACAATGAATATGATTTGATTTCTTACTTTATTAAGATGTTACATTTATGTGTTGAGACTTTTCTATTAAAACTATACTGTGCTTTTTTTGTTTGGTTTTTTTTCTCTTATAGAATTGTATTCTGGTACATGTCAGATCAAAACATTAAATACTGGAGACTAGGAGTACAACTTCATAGGTATTAATAGTTTCACTGATTTGTGTCAGTAAATAATTTAGCACACGTCAAAAGTGATTTTCCTTTTAATGATAACTACTGTGCTGCCCACTGCTGTGAAATTCTGAAATTCTGAGTTTGAATAGTTGGTAATCTTTTAATATCGTATGGGGAATAATTTAGCTAGTGCTGGTGTTTTGAAATGTAAAGTGAGTCCTGGCGTGTTGTTGAAGAATGTAGATACAGAGCTAGTTTCTTAGTTACAGCAAATTGACTTTGCTCTGTCGCACTAAGTTGCATTCATTTGTCCTGGTTAAGGGTATGACCTGTAGTTTACTGAGAAACAGATGCTGGTGGGTACATTCAAAAGACAAGTGAGTGAGGGCAAGGTGCTAAGAATTTTATACTTGCTATAGCAATCTACAGAAGTCAATGGATATCAGAGCTTGTATGGAAGGAAATGGAAAGCAAAGGAAGACAACTTTTGTAGCAGACTAAGATACCAATGCAAATTAGCAGAGGTTCTGGACTTTCAGAATTGGATCAAAGCTTATTAAAGGGAATTCAAAGTGGAAAAAACTCCTTGATGATGAGGACTGATGTGTTGGCTGCCTCATACAATGATTAAAAGCAGATTGTAAGCTCCGTGGGGCCCATAAGAGATACACAATCTCCACAGGCAGGGTTTTATGGTGTTTAGGAAACCTACACTAGCCAGATGGAAGATTCCCAGACACGCAAAACTACCACATACCCTGAAGAATTCTACAGAGCTGATGCAAATTTATTTGGCATACTGGACATGAATAGGAACATGAGAAAGTCCAAAACACAAAATCTAGTAACAGTCACTCATATCACATGTGACAATGTTACCATAGAGTAGCAATAACCGGCAGTGTGAATGTACTGGATTTAAAGGCAGTAGGCTGGAGTAGTCTGCTTTAGTCAGTGAGGAAATAAGACTAATTGAAACATGTGAAAAAAGTCATGTTTGATCTAACTGAAAGCAGTACATAGCAGGGTCAGAATTTATTTAAATACTTGGAATTCTTCACTAACACCAGTGATTCCTCTCAGTAAAATTCCCCTCAGACTGCACTAATATGCATAGTGAAATGATGAATTAAACAGTCTTGTAGAGATACCTGTTTGTTGTAATTTTAAAAAATTGAGTAAGCCAGTGAGGCTATGCGCAGCCTCTGAGAAATTCAACATATAGATGGAAATCAATTTTCTGGGACTGCAGGAAATAAAATATTGAACTAGTATTCAAATCTAAGGTGAGCTGAACAAACTCAGTTATTGTTGGCATATTCTCTGGACTGCTGTCGTTACACTTTTCTGTATCACTAGGCAGATCCTGTTTCCCTTGGTGAGGCTAACATATTATTCATACTGTACAAAAGGTAATATATAACTTTTGGAAAGCTGAAATTAAATGTGTTTTCCTTATTGGATTATATTATCTTTATTGAATGACACCAGTTTTTTAATTGTGCATTTCATGTTGCAGTCCAGGTAAAATTTGCAGGCTGTGATGAAGGGAGTGCCTAATAACTCAGTACCACTAATGCTGGTAGCTTCTCAGCCCAAAGAAGAAAGGACTTGGATAATCATAAGCATAAAACTTTTAATTGAAAAAATTATAAAACAATTGACTTATTGTCTTTTCTGCCTGAATTGCCTGGAGACCCAAATGGAGAAGCACATGCTGAGTCAGAGTGAGGCACGCTGGTTTCAGAGATGCACGCAGAGCAGTGTGACCTCAGACATTTCTTTTAGAAGTGTCCTTGGCATCTGCCCCCATCTCAATCTTTGTTTTCTAAGCTGTTGTTTGGGAGCAGGGATTCTCCTCTAGGGTGTGAAAGAATGGATCTGAGTTTTCTCCTCCATCTGTGGAGATCCTGATTCAGATCTCCTGTACCTCAGAGGGCTATTTTAGCCACATAGGTCTGGTCTGGATGCTCCCTATTCCTTGCTTTGAAGCAGTACCATGTAGAAAATAGTGCAGACTGCTTGGATCAGAGAGGAGCAAATAGTCTACTCACCTCTGAGAAACAAGACCTGTTTGTGACACTTAACCTTTAGGGCTTTTTCCCAGTTTTACCCAATGCTTCTTGAATATAAATACAAAACCAATACCAGAACTTCCATCTCCCATTTTCCAGGTGGGCACCCTTGATCACCACCCACAGAATCACACCTTCAGGTCTAATAGCATTTCATATCTTTCTTCTGTAGAAATTCACAGTTTCAGAAAGTGTAGAAGTCTCTTCATGCCTGGAGTGTACTGCTCCCCTGAGAAGTGGCAGATGTGGGTTAAAACCAGGTTTTCCTTAGCTTGGCTGAATGCTCTAAATGAAAGTATTATTTTTGATGTTTGGTTTGAAAAGGAGGACTGGTAGCACTGCTGTTATCTTTGTCAGCCTAAGAGAAACTTGTGGCCCCAGTTTTAGAGAAGGCAGCTTGAGGACTTCTGGACAACCTGGAGCAAGACACTAGAAGCATGGGACTGTCCTTAATAGAGCAGGTCGTGGTATCAGTACTGAAAGTCTCATACAGTTAAAATGTGTGTTATTGCCAGAGCGGATTATGGGATATCCTTCTCCTGGATATTTTGGGTGTCATAAATTATAGTGAGGCCTGTAGCATCTGACAGTTTATGAAGAATGGCAGTATTATGTTCAGTGGTGCACTTAACTGAAGGAAGACAAAAAAATCCCAGCCAAAGGGAGTGACAGGTATGCCTTTTGTGCATTCCTTGCACAGCCAAGATATCCATTGGCTGCAGGGAGTTTCACATGGATGAAGAATGCAAAACTGCACATACAGTCTAAGTCAAGTATTTATTTTCTTTTTGTAGCTATGGTTTACTTTTACTTAACCTCTGTACATTGTGGATTGCAGTGCAGATATTGTTTTGTTAAAGTATGGGTAGTTACAGTATAAACACAAATATTTATTGTTATTTGAATATTTATCATCTCAGCCTTTCACGAAAATAAAAGCAGTGCTGAAACTTCATTTTCTCAAACACTAAAATGTATTCTATGAAAGTCAAATGTTTTCAGAGTCAACATAATCACAGCATCCCAGTTTTTGACCTGTGTGTTCATTTACAGTTTACTTATAGCTGCTTCAGAGAGATGGAAGTTTGTAGATTACAACATGGTTTTATTGATTTATCAGTAGCAAAATACACTAAGTATACACTCAGTAAACTGGATCAGCTAGCTCTTGGGCTTGTATTGTATAATATCAGCTTGTTGTGGAATACTTCAGAACAAAATCAGAATGTTGGCATAGTTAACTTCAGTGGTGTAAACCAGACTTGCAAAGACTAATATTTAGTAAGACCAATAACACAAATAAATTAGATTTTGAAGTTGTTTGCCCAATAGGAAGAAGCATGCTGACACAGTATTTGTAAGCTTATAGTTAACCATTCTATGACAAATTATTAAATAACTTTGAACAGCAGATTGAGTGCTCCTTGAAGAATAGCAAGAAAACTTTTTCTCAGACTTGCTTTTTTTTTTGCAAGATGATAAAAAGAGTGTCACAGCAAATACTCATTTACTTTAATATTTTATATCCAAATAAAATAAGTCCATGGCATTTACATTGCCGTTACTAAATAGTATTTGGTTTGTTTGCAAGAGTCATTTATTTGTGGCTTGGCTGAAGGAATAAAAATAAATTTGCGGTTCTTTCTGTTAATACTCATACTGTTTCTTAACATATGCAAAAGATTGAATACTGTAAATGTATATGCAGAAGCTCAAAAAGAAAGGCTTTCTGAAGCTTCTGAATTACGTATAACCTTTTAGAGAATTGCTGGGACAGTTCTTTACAACAACAAAAAGAAATAACTGACTAAGCCAACAAGGTATTTAATTTTAAGCAAACTTGAAATCATTTAAATTTTTCCACTGCTCAAAATTAAGTATTCCTTTACTAAAGCAGGGGCTAGTTATCTGAGAAAAAAATTACAGTTCATATTTCTGAACTACTACTGAGCCATTAATTAATAGCCAGATTTTTCCATAAGGCTTTTTTTTAAAAAACAGATTTTGTGGAAGGGCAGCATCAACTGTGTTTACGAGAGCTAACAACAGCTTTAACCCCATCATTGCCACTGTTATTTTATTGGCAAGTTGCTCAACTTTCCTGTCCTACATTTATACTGTGATGCGGGTATAAGGTTATAGAGCTAAACACTGAGCTGTTGGAAGGCATGAATCTTTAGGACCAAATTTTATCATTTCAGCTTCAGATCATGGAATTCTTGCCCATAGAAAGTATAAGAATTCAGCCTTTGAATAAAAGACACTGCAGGTATTAGAAATGTGTACAATAAAATTATTTTATTTAGCACTTTATTCTGTGCCTCATAATATATGCTTCAAATATTCTTCAATGAGTAAATACTATGGCAGAATACTTTCTGTGGGGAAGATATATTAGCATAAGGTAAAACTGCTGGTTTTCCGTAAGCAGACAACACAGACTTCCAGGAAGTGTTTGGCAAGAAAATCCAGGAGACCCTTGCCTGTTCATATCAGCACAAACTTCATGGAAATGTAAGGAGTACACTGTAAGGAGTGGGCTCCCATGTCAAGATTTCTCCTAAAAAAAGAGAACACCTGTGACACCAAACGTGTGGAAACAGTACTTAGTGCTAAAAGTAATTCAAGCTTATGGAAGAAGGTATAGAAAAGATTTTTCTGGCACAAATGTAAGTAGTAAAATTTCCATTAAATTGCCATACAAACTGTTGGAATCAAGCTGGAGTAAGTAAGGGAAGTTTGGAGATTTGATTAAATAATCTGGTGTGCATCATTTAGCTTTAAATATGCCAATATATCCTGTATTTCAGCTATTGTTAATTTTTTATCTCTAATATCAGCCACATGCTCAGATGTAAATGGTCCATCCAATAGCAAGAGCCTGGCCTTTATGATACGTTGTAGATTTCAATGTACTGCAATACAGCATAGTTGTTTCAGGATTTATTTTTCTTTCTCAGAAGCTCATTTCTTTTTGGCAATCAGTGTATGCTGTCCTGAGCAAGCATTTGAAAGCAAAGGAGCGATACCTTTCACAAGGTGGCATTAAATCCAGCATAGAAGCAAAGTCCTCATTTTGTATTATCCTGTAATGTGTAACAATCGACATCAATGCAAAGTAGAAATGCTGTCAAAATAGACCGTGTTTACTGCTCACTTTTCCTGCTGCTAGTGATGGCACAAGGTGAATAGTAATGGTGAGCTAGCTCATAATCTTCCAAACAGAAGGTAGAGAGCAAACAGTTTGACAAGATTAGTTATTGTGGACCACAGATAAAGGCTTAATGTTTTAGCCAAGGCCTGTGTAAGCCAGGTTTATTTTGAAATATGTCTGCTGTCAAGAGCCCAACTGGCTGTATTTGCTTCTAATTTTAATCATATACAGAATTACTCTTTTGGGTTGAGAAGATGCTGAAAGGGATTTAATAGGAATGCTTGTTTGGTTACAGTGCTTTTCAGAGGCAGAATGGTTTGCCCTGCCAAATTTAAGGCCTGTACGTTTAATGGAACATACTTTTTGGAGTGACATTACCAACAGTGTTGGGCAGGCAGGAATTGGCGGCAGTGCCTGTAGTGATTAGATTCAACACTGTGGTCTACCACGGTTTAGAGCTCACTGATGCTGCTAAATCAGTCTCTAAGACATGTGTTTTAAGACTAGAAAGGACCATTAATACCAGCCAGTCCAGCCACCTGTCTGACAGAGGGCACTGAATTTTACTCGGCATCAGGTTCAAAACCATGGCTGAACTCCAGCATGCCATTTAGAAAGACACCCAGTCTCTGATCCAAAAAATGCAGAGGGAACTTGTTAAGAAGAGAGCGGCAGCCTGTGCCTTGGAACCATGTGTGGTCATTATCATATGATGATTTATAAAGGAATTGTTACAGACCATTAAATTCAATGGGCAGTGATTTTTAGTGAGATGATAAAAAATTATTGTTAAAAAGACAGGCTTTTGAGGTGGCAAAAATAATACCTGAATTGAAGAATAAGAATAATTAAAAATTTGCTGAATCAGCCAGGAGTAAGAGGGTAATGGCTGTGTAGCATGGTAGATTGGTCATGCACTGCAAGGTCATACCCTTGATACCAGGCTTCAAACTAGTGAATACTTAAGTATTTTATTCAATCAGAACAGCCTCAAATTTTGAAACTGAGAACAAGCCACCCCAACACCCAGCATTAGCACAGTGCTATTCCCTTGAGAGGGAAGCAGCTGGGGTCCAGTTCCCTCATACAGATAATAGAGCTGAACCAGTTTCCTCCAGCCTCTTGAGTAAATGATCCTCTCCAAGTGACTGGTTTCTGGGCAAGACCAGTATCACAGCAGCCTCTCTTCTCTATTTCATTTGTTTCCTTGAATTGACAGAAAATGCGTGAAAACAAGTATGACATTTAGAATTTTGTCAAGTTTATCTGAGAGGAAAACTAAAGGAAAGGAGAGGGAAAGGAAGGGAGTTACTTTATTCTAAATGAAATTACATGAATTTGTTTGTATGACCACTCACCAAACAATCATTCACTGAACTCTACTGCTAAACTGCTTGCAGTGCTTTTGTCCAATGCATTTTATTTATCTAATATATTTTCAGAACTTTGGTTTCCAAAGGGAATTAGTGTCAGCAAAACACATTCCGCAAGAAGCCAGAAATCATGTAAGTAAGGCCATCTTCATAGCCTGAGCCTAATCTTATCTACTGGAGAGATAATCAAGGATTATAGCTTAGGTTTATAAGCCTTTATATAGCATTTCAAAATCCAAGATGGTTTTGTTTTTATCACTTAACTCCTCCATTTGCAGGTAGAAACTATTGTTTTCGGCTAGTCAGTATATTGCTTTGCAGATTAGGACATGGGCTACTTGAAGGGTGCCCTTTTCTGTCATTTGGGTGTCCATTTTGTCTATTTTTCAGGCGTAATTCCTGTCAGGAAGGTCACTCTGTGACTGTGTAACTGTCAAATTCAGAACTTGGGAGAAAAGGCCACTGCTGTCCTTTGGGGTGAGTTCCTTTGGCCAGAGATGGAGCGGTGTGGAAGGATGTACCAATCTGTGTGGATTTCCACAACTGCAGAGTTTTTACTGATCCCAAGCTACAGGTTAGAGTGAGACTTCTTCAGTGAAATACATGAAAGAGGCCAAAAATGTGCATAAGAGTGAGCAGTAGAGAGTAGTAGGTAACATACTTGCGCCGATCTGTTCAGCTTCTGGGCTCCCAGAACAAACTTCTCTGTCAGTTAGGATTTTAAGTAGATTTTAAGTTCTTTATGGAGACTGAGTCTAAAACCAAAATTGTTTTTACTCACAGGAGTAAAGCTTTGCTAAAACTCGGAGCAGATTGTCAAGCAATTCAGGAGCTGTGTAAGAACACTCCACATAACAACATACGCTCCACCCAGGCATTGACAGCTGTGTGTATAGGTGACAAGGGAACACAGTTTGAAATAGCTGGAAGAGGAGTTGAGAATGGTTGAGAATTTGTCTTGGGGAAGACTCACCTAGAAATGTTCTTGTTTAGGTAGCTTTCCTCTAAAAATGAGGATTTTCTTAAAGCTTAGCAACATGTTTAAAAGGACATAATTAAATCTGTAATATCATAGCAACAAGTCCCTTATGGAAATCTTTTTATTTCTGTATTAGAACACAGATTCAACTGCTTAATTCCAAATTTATATAGAGAAAGCATTAAGCCACTGCAATTCAAGACTCTTATCGTTGTGTCTTTTGCTAACTTAAAAGTAATGATGGACTGGGTGTCCCTTTCCTAAATTGTGTGTTTTATTTAATTTTTCCATTTCATGGGAGCATTTAGATCAGCATTTTGGAAATATGTAGTGTAAATAAAGAATATTTCTAGCCCTCATCTTTGTGCTTTTCATCAATGCAAGTTCCATCTATCATAAAAGCACTGGACATTTTTACTCTTGGATATATGCGAATCAATAGAAATAAAACCAGAGCTGTACCTATCCATCTGAATCCATAGTTTTTTCCTGTATTTTATATGTCATTTTGTACTCACTTTGCGTGCATGCATACAATAATTGTGTAAAGAATGCTGATGTGGCATTTGTTGAGAGAATTTATTTGTTAAGGGACAGATTTTCTACAAGTATTTGGAGAACCAAGAAATAACGAAGGTCACCTACTGCGGTTTTCAAAAAATTCTAAGGAAGAAATTGAAATCTGTGAGAATGCGGAGTGAGCCTTTAGGAGGTTTTGTAAAGCATTCCAAAAGGTGTGTGCCTGTCCTTGCACATTTGGACCCTCAGCACTGCGGCAGAGTGGCCCACCCACCATATCATTCTTCCGTCTGATCTAAAATACAAACCCAAATACTTTCTTCTTAAATTACTTGTTCAGTTGCTTCACGAGATGCAAATTCAGAGTGTCCATGCTTACATGAAAATGAAAGTGTCATGTTGAAAATTAAATTTCTATTATGAGGACTCTTGAGAAGCAAAAAGACAAATGTCATTTGTTAAACCTTTGTCTTAGAATACAATCAAATGTAGTCAGTGCTGCTTTCAATTAAGTAAAAGTTGGTAAAATTACACAGAGTAACAGAAGTTGCTTTCTTCAGGTCAGTGTCTTCCATATTTTGAATAAAACCCTGCAAACACTGAGACTAGTTCCCAACACCTTCCATTCTTCTGCTTAAGTTGCCTTTGATCTTGAGGTATAAAACTATTACTGCGGTTTTCCGCATTAAAATGCTCAGTCTCCAGAGGGAGCTGCCTGCAGTATCCCACTGGGCAGGGCACAAAGCCTTATGGACAAGGGTAACTCTGCCACCCTCACCCCTCGCAGGTAGCACCTCACTGGCACGAACAGCCTTTTTAGCTGCCTTTTATTACTCACAAAGAAAACGTTGCTTAGTGTGAGTTGGGATGACAGAGTTGGGCCCTTGGTGAACAAAGAGTCCAGGATTATCATTCCAAAAAGCCCCCTGAGGCCTGTATCAAGAGTTATTAACCACTGATTCAGCGCATAGCATTATTTTGTAGGCTTAAGTGGGATTTCAGTGGTATATTGGGTCTTGTGTCTGTGTAGGGGTAAATTTTGCCCTCTGTTATTTTGTCTTATAAATAGCTGTTACAATTTCTCTTTTCCATTATTGCTTAAATCTCTTTCAAAGGTACAATATCTTAATCCACAGCTACTTTTTTTTCCTTCTCATAAAGAATAAATAAATTTGCAAATCCACATATGACTGAAACAAAAGGCAAATAAGCTCTGCATGGTTTGTATTTGGTGAGGAATACCTCATTTTGATGATTTCAGTCATCATTCATTTGAAAAGCAGAAACTATGATTGTTAAGCCTCATTATTTTCAATGAAGCCTGACAGTTTCAAGGTTAAACAGAAGACAGCTACTTTCATCCCAGTGGTATTTCTCTTCAAACATGGACAACTCTTCGCTAAGTTGTTCTGCTGTGGTGTGCAGTGCCATTGCTTGGTCACAGAGTGGTGCACATCTAGACCCAGTCGTAGGACAATGAGTAAGCAGTGACCTCCAACTTTTGTTTCCCCAAAAGGAGCCTCAATTACTGAAGTCATTTCACACACACACACCCCCCCCCTTATATAAGCCACACAATATTTCTTTTTAACTGAACAGTGATTTAAATAAGCCATGATCTCAGATTTTACTGGTTTTATGCTGTCTCCCAGAAAAACAATTTTCAGCCCAAACCATCTGTTTGTCCAAACAGTTTGAAATATTTCTCCAGTGCTTTTATGTCTCTGAAGCACATTAGAGAGGGTGATAGTGTGAAAGAGACCTCCAGCAAGAGTTAAAATGGCTGAGAAAGCTGCCATGGTTCTGAATAAACATGCTATTGAAAGAGGACTAATCTGCCATTGCTTTCTGAAATTGCACATGGACTGACAACTGATCTAGCAGGGAAACTTCCCAGTAAGAGAGGCTGAAGAAACTGTGACCTGTCAGTAACTGAGTTAAAATCCTTAGAACTCAGAAAACATTGATGTATCCATGTGAGAAAACTTTCAGGAGCAAATAACTTGTGAAATCCCTGACTTTATACTTGCATGGACTGATGGCACTGAGTTATGGCTGTTTGGGTGCTGCCTCCATAAAGACAAAGTGCACTAGATGTTATTTTACAAAAACGGGGGGCAATTCACTAGTTGGTTGAGAAAGAAGAGTGACTATTGGAAAACTGGAGGGAGAGGAGTACCTAAGCAGCAGTTTTTTACCTGTGCGTTCATTCCCTCAGAGTCCCCGTGGAACAGCTAGAACTAGCTGAACTTTCCACATACTTTTCCTGGTGTCTGATGATTACATTTGGGTGGTGAATTCTTAATCTCATTTCAGGAATTAAGTCACCTAGTGAGTACAATGAAAGGTGTAGCTTCATCGTGCTTGGTGGTTCCTGGAAAACAAGAGTGTTTCAATACGTACCAAGCACATTAGTCATGACTTGTGGCAATAAATCCATGTTGACTAGTTTACGTGCACTGAAGTTACTAATGCATTCATGAGATAAAATGCATTTTGCAATTTTGATAAAGCCGTGTTATTTTTATTTCCTATCTGCATTTCTCATGTTGTATAATATATTAAAAAAAACCTTGTCTTCCCAGATAAGCAAAAAATGGTCAACTTTGTAACAATGAATACAGCTATTTGAATCTGCAGCTCTGTTTATTCATTGTGGAAGCTGTGTGTATCATATTCTGGACATGGCTCTAAAAGTGTTCTGCTACACACAGCGTCTGCTTTTATACAGATAGTTTATTTGTGGGAGAG
Source organism: Falcunculus frontatus (assembly GCA_013398115.1). Classification (NCBI taxonomy): domain Eukaryota; kingdom Metazoa; phylum Chordata; class Aves; order Passeriformes; genus Falcunculus; species Falcunculus frontatus. The sequence continues at coordinate 33,762 of VZRV01005762.1, read as the reverse complement.
CTTTCATTGAATACATAAAATACAGACAAATTGAAGAAATAGCTTGAATGCATGATTTCTGGAAGGCTGAAGATAAATGTGTGTAGATGCAAAATGATGAACAAATTTAGTCTTTTGCATTTACCTACATGCTTTAACAAAAGAAAGATCAAATTAAGCCAGTGAGATTCTGAACATGTTTATAGCCTGTGCCTTAAAACTAAGAGGTTTGGGCAGCTCTCTGTCCTGCTTATTTAGGCTGTTAATTTTTCTGTATTTGTATTGACACAAGAATCATGCAGGCCACCTTCAAAATATCATCATCCACATCCTCAGAAACTTGACTTGTTGAGTATTTTGAAAAAGTTTTTGACATAAAGCATGTGGGCTTTTAGACATAAATTTATAAACTGGACAGTAAAAGTATCTATTGGATAATGGGCAAGATACTTTTTGAGGGGAAACAACAGTTAAGTGCTACGTTTAACAAGAGCCTTGGACAACTCATATTTTTTAAAATGCAAAAATTAATTGTCCTGCTTACACTAAAGTGTATATGTACCACAGGGTTGCTGCACAGGGTTTTGTGTTAATGCCATACAGGGACCTTAGATACTACATACACTACAAAGGAAAAGTGAGTTGATATATATCACTGACTGCACATGGGTTGGGTTGTAGGTTAAAAAGTTTTTCGCAAGTTGTCTGCATTTTCCCTTAATGTCTGTCTTTTACAGTAGTGCTTTGTTTCTGAGCATGACCACCACCAGGACAGCTTGGTTCAGTGCAAACACTGTCTCTTTCAGCCAGAACATTCCTAACATTAGCTTCCTTTTTTTTTTCTCTCCTCTCCCTCTCCCCTGCCCCCTCTCAGGTTGGAAAGGCTGGTGGACGTCCTGAGGAAGAAGGTTGGAGCAGGGACCATTAGGACCGTGATCTGATTGAAAGCTGTAGTCTAAGGAAGCTTTCACATCTGGTGACCAGGCTGCTTCATTCAGCACTGTGTAAACACTGAAGCCTTAACTTAGCAAACAGTTGTTAGAAGTGGGACACTCCAGCGACATTCCAAGCTGAGATAAAATCAAATCATAAATGTTTAACTACTTTGCTGCTGAGTTCTGTGATTTGTTGAAATGTTTCACTGAAAACATGTATTTGTTTTTAAGCAAATCCATTGTGGCACTGTGTATTGTGAAAAATTATGTAGATGCTTATTTTAACCGTCTGTCCTCTCAGTGTTAGTAGACGATAGTCTGCTGCAAGGCACAGCTTGGTCATTTTTTTAAATACTGCAGGCTTCGGGTTCAAAATGCTGCAAAGCAGTTTCAAAATTTAAATCTCTTTTTTTTTTTTTTTTTTTTTTTTGGTGAGACTGCAAATAGCCAGTATTTGTATGTTAAATATATTAATTGATAAAGTAGGTTGGCATTCAAGAAATATCTCTGGCTGGTATATTGGATATTTTTTCCTCCTTACTCATAGCCCATTGAATTGCAGGTAGTAACTGTGGCTACATCAAAGGGCAGGATAAATGTATAGCTTTATACAACAGTTGAATAGCTTCTGGTAGTACATGGCATTTTCAGTGTACATTAAAAAGAAATTTACAGTTAGGTTTCACTGGAAGTACAGCTTAATAAATTGCAACATGAAAGCCTTGTGACATTGTCCAGTATCTCAGACAGTGGAGAAAGTTTCCTGTATTGTTTTTAGTCACTCCTCTGTCCTTTTCTATGAGGGAAAAGCTCTCAGATATTTAGAAAGCACCTTATAAATTAAAAATCCACCTTTTCAGTGTTTGCCTCTTCTCATCCCTTTCCTACAAGATTTTTGTCTGCTTCTTCTAGACCTCTGATTTCTCTGCAGTGCAGGAGTGCCATCCAGGTTGGGTTTGAGGCCAAACTGTCAATCCTCGGTTTTTTGTACTCATGAAGTGCCCTAGGACTTAACTCAAAGGCTGAAGCATAGAATCTTACAGGGAGGGGAGCAACTGAGGGCTGAGGAGGAAAATTTGGGGTACACAGACATTATAAACGTTACAGATACATGAGAGTTGAACTTAGAGTTGTGTTTGTGACCCAGCCATCTCCCTGTATGAACTGTCAGGTCAGCACTCGTATAGACCTGCTCAAGAAGGCAGCTGTAATCTCTGAGCACCCCAAATTCAGTAAAGAATCTCAGCAGCCAGCTGGACTTTAGTCTCTCCTCAGGACCAGCCAACTCAGGCAAGGTGGATGTAGCTCCTAAGGCTTCCACTTTCCTGCTTTGCTTTGTGTTTAGTGTTTTTACATGGTCTTCCCTCTTAATGCTTGCTTGTACAGATGTTGTGGTAGTGTAGTCTATCTGGAGAAAATGAAATTTTAATTTTGAGTGTAGAGAGAGGAATTTTAATGTCTGTTTTTTTCTTTCAAACACTTAAACATTAAACCTTCCTCATCTTCAGACCTAAGCCCCTCCTAGTTTCAGTTGACCAAACCTAACCTCTTGCAGGGAGATAAGCAGCATCTCTCCAAGCTGCATTTACCCAAGTCACTTCTAGAAACTTCTGAAGTGCTCCTTTTTGACCTTTGGTCAATCCTAAGATAGCCGGTAAGTCTGGAGCCTCTCCCCCACACCTATTTAGTGGGAAGAAATTTTAATGCTTCCGAACCAGAGGATTGCCACCCCCCAGGTTCCAGCCCGTTCACCCTCTCCCATGTGCTGCTGTTCAGCTCTTTGGGTGACTCAACAGCTCTTTGTCCTACTGTCCTCACATAGCTTTGTGCATGAAGCAGATGACAAGACCTCCTGAGCTATCAGTGCTGCTGAACCATTTCTGCTGTAAGGAGGTAGTGAGGAAGGAATAAAGACAAAAATGTAAGAACTATCATGCTGTGCTAGACCAAAGCCCAAAGACTGCCTTTGGAGATAACAAATAGAAAATGCTTAGGAAAGGGTATAAAGTCAGCCCAGCACTAGGGACCACTCTCCCAACTGGTGTCCCAGGAATTTGTTAGTTAGAGGCTTTCTAAGCCAGAGGTGATGTCTTTGTATTTAGCAGCATTTTTTCATGACCTGTTTTTTAATCCATTTTGATTGTTTGTATCTGCTTGTTCCTTTCACAAGATCTTATGCAGTTAATGATGCATTGAGTGAAGAAATACTTCCTTTTCTGTTGTGAACCAGCTCTATTCATTTGCTATCACCTAGTTTTTGTATGAGAGAAATGGTGAGGAACCATTCCCTGTTGATATTGTTTCCATGTCCCATGTGATTTTACAGATTTGGCATCATTTTCCCCTGCTTTTGTTTTCCAGAGAGAACCCCTAGTCTCATTTAAAGGAGCTGTCTCATGTTTTTAATTGGCCTTGTCATACTAATCTGCTTTTTTTCCAGCTGTGCAGTGTTTTCACTGAGATGCAGCCAGATTTGTGCCTAGTTCAAGATATAGACAAAATGTGACTTTAATGGTTGTCATAATGATGCTGTCTGTTTTATTCTCTATGCTGTTTGTAACCATTTTTTGCACTGGACTTGCTTTATGACAGATTATTTATTGGTATTAATATTTCTGTAGTGAAACAACAACTCTCAGATCTCCTTCCTCAGTTGTAATGTTCAGCTCGGAGTTCATTGTAGGTTGTATGAAGACAGAACTGTTTTCTGCATAACTTAGCATTTATGGGTGCTGAATGTCACCTGTTGTTTTAGCATTCCCTGGAGACCATGAGCTCTTATTCCATCTCTTCTCACAGCTCCTCTTTAACACTCACAGTAGTGAAGTATCATCAGCATCTCCATGCTGAATATGGTGATATGAAATACTGCCATCTCCAAATAACCCCCTCTTCAAGTTGATTTCTTAGTTAAGTTAAACATGGCCTCTGGGACAAAGATCCCTGTGGGACAGCAAGGTAGCTTTTCCTTCACTGTGAAAATGAAACATTTGTTCTTACACATTGTTTTAATCTAACTCTGAACTACTTATTTTTCAGTGTAAAGGTCTTCTCTTTTACTGCTTGGCAGCTTTGATGAGGAAGTTGTTTGCTACTTTGAAAATGCACGTTTACTAAATCAGGGCTTGTGCTCCATGCATGAATGTGCTAAGTTCCTCCTTCCCCTAGGAGTGTCAAGAGCTCCTCACCTTTCCCCAAGTATTTCTGCATCCAGGTGAATAATCTTGTGAATGCAGGCTTCATACAGGCAGACTGTTTGACCTCCAGCCTCTTGTGTCCATTGGCTTTGTTTGGAAAAGTAGGATGGACCATGCAAAAGCTATCTATCAGGCTTGATGTCAGATACATCTGATTTCAGGTAATACTTGATTCGGTAAAATTAAGTGATAGTTTTGCTTCATAATTTTCCTTTTGACACGTTGTACCTAAGGTGAAAGAATAGTTCCTGACTGTCTTTTGTCTTGCACCAAGCAGCCTAGAATTCAGTGATCATTTAAGCTAGGGTGTTTTGTCATAAATGACAAATGTAAATAAATGTATTTGAATCATAATTAAATCAGATATGTTGATTTTTAAAATTCAGCTGGAAATGTTTTTATTCTTTGGAAAGGACCTTGGGAAATTTGCTGTGTTGAGAGTAGAAAAATTCAAAAACAGTTGGGTTCTGCCTCTTCCTTGCTAACAACCTGGTGTGTGGTCTTTGGCAAATTCCTTAGTGACTGTCATTAAAGGTATGCAGTCCCTGAAGAGGTTCCTGGGTTCCTCTGGGCAGTTTGCAAAAGTATCTGTGTGGCTACTGTCAAAACACTTTTGCTTCTTCACCTGCTGAAGTGAGCAGCAAAAGTCACATAGGTCTGGTAATGGAGGCCCAGCCTTTAGTGCCCTCAGCTGAACTTCTGGTCCTGTTGAGCCCAGTCTAACTTTAGCATTTCAGTGTAATGAGAGCAGGAATTCTGTCCTGTTGAATAGAAATACACAATAATGATAACATGGGCTAATGGGCTTATCATATGGTTTATTCATTGAGAACTGATTGGTGCCTGTGCAGAGCTCTGAAAGGGAAAAGAAGCCTGCTCCCATGCAGCAGACAAATGCAATTATCACTTCTGTCCTAATATATGTGACAAAGTTGAGATTGCATCCGATTATGTACCAGGAGTAGCAATTCATTTCCCTCCCAATGGAAAAACAGTTCATGATGAAAGGTGGCTGACCATAGGTGATGCTTGTGGTGACAGTTGTAATTACTGGTCAAATTAGGGACCCTGCTGCCTTGAACAGAACAGAGGTACTCAGAAATGTTCTTCCCCTGTGAGATTTTGTGTCTTTCTCTTGATGATCCTGCAGCACGTTATGTACTGGGAGCCATTTCTGGTATATGCCAGGGTAAAATATGTAAATAGCATCGTGTTGGCTCAGGATAAGAGCATTATTAATGCTTTTCAGCACTGTAATTATATTCCTAGTAAGCCTTCCCTAAGCCCTCACTAATTAACAATATTGTGACAAATCAACTTTAACAGAAAAGAACTGTGGACCTTTAGTCTTTTAGTACTATTTTTCATGCAGCCCACAGCTGAAAACTGGTGGCATGGCTTTCTGTACTAGTGTTGGGAAAACTGCTGATATTTGAAAAGTTCAAAGCCAGCTCAGTCTTGTTAGTGGAGTCCTGTAGCTGAAGACTGATTCCTCTTCAAATATATTCACAGCAAAGTAAGATTCATTGGTTAATCATTAGTGTTAAGGAATATTAAAACTGTTTTTATAAATAAGCTATCATATTGAAATGGTTTAGTGATGTCGGTATGTTGTAGTATGCACATTTATTTATTTGTTTATTCCAAATCAGGAACATTTTACAAGATTGACTTTATATATATATTCTTACCAGGTGATCAAGAGTTGTAACATCTTTAATCCATGTACACAAATGAACTTACTATCTAAATGTCAGGATTTCTCTGTGCCTGCATTTCCTTCAATTAGAATAAGGCTGTTGGGTTTTTTGGGTTTTCTTCTTCTTAACTTACACTCCTGAATATTTTCCTTCCGTGTCAGAATAAGCTGTGAGGCCCATGGAATCACTGACCGGCAGTTTCTCTTGCTGTGATCACAGCATTACATGGGCTGACCCTTATCGCTGTACCATTTCACATCAGGTCTGCAGAACTGGACTTTCTCTGTTTGTTCTTCTCATGCATTGGTAAATAAAATGTATTCACATGTTCAAAAAGACAAAGTAGTGTTCTCATATTAGGTTGATTATAAGTCAGCTGTTGAGCTTCAGTGTTCTAAACATTTCATTCTTCAGTTTTGTTGGGAGCCCACGTGTTCTGGGAGGCTTTTAAACAAATACTTGAAATGGTTGAAAGATTTACATTGCCAGTGCCTAGCTAAATATGTAGTCTTTAGAAAAGACATGGTTTATTTTGGCACCATTTGACAAACTCAAATATTTTAAACATTTGTTAAGTTTGAGCTTGCACATTTGAACTAAAAGTTTGCATTCCAAAATTGCATCTCAGGTTACCTGTCTCTCTCTCTTTTGTATTTTATAATCCCTTTATTAAAATAGTCTGCAAAAGAAGTTGGTTTTTTAGTAGAGTGTGGGGTTTTTTTGTTAAATGTTAAATATTGTCATTAAAAATCAATTTTAAGGTAACTTGTACCTGGTAACTCTATTCAACTAAAATGTCAGAAATACAAAGCCAGAAGTGTTTTCAGAATTTAGGGCTTCATGTTGGTAGCCAAGAATTGGTTGTAAAATTAATGGAACACAGTAACAGTGGGACCAAATCCTGCAGTGCTTTACTCTTAGTCCTACTATGTGCTGTGACGAGTGAGTACTAACCTTGCTGGTGAGTGCAGAGCCAGGCAATAAAGAAAATAGGCTGAAAAGCTGTACTGAACGGATTAAATAGAACAGCTTGAGGAAAAGGAAAAGCAGTCTTTGACCTGGAATTGGTTTTCTTTTCCTTCCCTTGGCAGAAAGGAGGAGCAAGGGCAATGTTTAGTCTAACTGAAAAAAAAACCCTAAAAAAAAGCCAAAAAAACCACAGCAACAAAAAAAAACCAACACCACTTTTATTTTCTCTCAAGTTTTAACCTGAAACTTGTACTGAAACTTTAAAAGTTGAGAATTTATGAATTGAAATCACCATATTTTGTTTAAAACCTGCAAATCCCCTGCTCACAAGTCCTGAGCACACCATCACAGTTGTGTTCGTGCTCTGGCATGCTGCCCAGGCAGTCACCAGCTGCAAAGGGTCACACTCCTTTCTGAGAAGCTGTCATCAGGGGGAGTTGGGCATGTTCCCTCTGTGGTGACCTTGGGCCAAAGGTCCCTGCAGTGCCACGTTCACAGAAGTTCATCATGGTTTGAACAGCTTCTGAACATGAAAAATGCAGATCCATTTTCATATGGCAAAATAGCAGTTTAACCAATAGAATTGGTCACAACTGCTTCCCAGTGGCCGTGGTAAGGCAAGGTTAGGATCACCCTTGCAGAATACATGACATAAATTTGTGATGATTGATACTCCTACATGAATATGCACCTGACATTTCACACACTATTGAAAAATATAGTGGTTTCCCAAAGAATTCAAAAGATGGAAACTTCCATTTTTTCATGAACTAAGTATTAACAGAACTAATTGCAGAAACAAACTTATAAGAAAAGTCAAAACATTAAGATGCAAAAACGAAAAGCTACTTTGGTACTACTCCGATTTATTGTCTGAAGCCACAGGACTTTGTTCATGATTATTTGACTCACTGATGTGGTGCCCCATTTCACAGGTTTTATGATCAAAGAGATAAACTTCTCAAAAATCAGTCTATGAGAAATGAGGCTACTGGAGTCTAAGTGGATGTAGCTATCAATTTAGATGTTGTACTCTTTAGAAGCAAGATTTCACGTATCTCTAAGTAAAATCAAAAAGTTAATTCATTTCTTCACTTGGATATTTAGCTTATTTTGAGAACATAACTCAGATGCAGTCTCTGTGAAAGTATATAGGCTAGAAATAAAATAACAAGCAGTATGGTCTCCATCAATACATGCTTATAGCACATCCCATTTGGTGCTTTAATAGGGTATATAAAATTATGAGCTTTGTTTCTTCCACTATAGACAGGGAAAACTTTCCCTCACCCCTAACAATCTACCAGTGTGTGGAGTGCAAGATAGCAATTAAATTTTGAGCAGAACACCAAAAAGAATTGAGTGAAATCCAAATATGCATGTGTGGAAGCTTTGCCTGCTTCAGATGTAGAAAAGGAGAAAAAGTTCTTAAAATGAGTGACAGAAATACTTTGCTATGCTTACATATAGAAGTTTTAAAAACTTCACAGAAGTCAAAGCAAGACACAGCTGTTGTAATATTTGAAAGTAGATGTGTCAGTAAGGTTAAAGTTGGTATGTGAGCATAAAGCTAGAAAATTAGTTGAAATTTGGTTGTGTTCATTTTTTTCACTAAATTTGAGTTTGATAGAACTAGCTACCTTGGTTCTAAATTTCAGATAAAACATTTCTAATTAACACTTAGCTGTTTTGGTCAGGAGCTAATCGGTATGAAAACTGGCAGTGTCCCCTCTACTTCTGTTATTCTGTTGCTAAGGCTTTCTTGGTATTGACAGGACACAAAAAAGTTGTGTCAAAATACTAAATATTGAGTTATATTTAATAGGATCTGAACCCTTCTACAATTTTCATCAGTAGATCTCAGAACACATTTAGAGGAAAACTTAATAGTATTTTGTCCCTAAGTTGGCAGAAGAAGTGCCTAAATGAGCACTTGACGATATGGCTGGTCAGATGTGTGGCAGCTCTGTGAAGGAAGGCAGTGGCAAGCAGCTTGAGGGGCTGCAGCCTTTTCAGTGGACCAGACTGATGACCACTAGGAATGTCTGGAAGATCTAGTCCTTGCTAATTCACAGCTCTCAGGGATTCATTCTCAGCTATCCAAGATAATGAATTGCCACTGTATGAATAAAAGTGAGGGCCCTATCCATAGCAAAGTTGTCATTTGTTGTCGTTTATTTGCTCAGTAACTGCTTTAAGACAAGCTATAAATTCACATCAGCAGCAAATTTTATATGTACAAAAGGAGTTCTGTAGTCCTTAACAAAAATAATATCCCTGTTGGACTGCTTTGGAAACTAATATTTGGCTGCTGGGCCATGGAAAAATCTCTTGAACTGTGTACAGCTTCCGTGGACTATACTGGAGAGTCAATAAAACTGAATTGTACCATCCTAATTTATTTTGGTTTTTTGCTCTTGTGAATTGCAGCAATGCTCAGCTGTGCGGAAGGGAGAGTGGCTCCCTTGCAGACAAAGAGGAACCTGTGGAATTTCAGGGCATGTGAAGATACATGTGAAAATAAACTGATTTCTAGGGGATCCGTCTTAGGGAATGGAGCTCAGAAAGGTTGGTGTGGTCTTAGGGACAGACTGTTCCCACAAGGAGTATTATCCCATGGGGGCAGCTGTGTTGAGTGCAGTAACTGAGGTTCAGCAGCAGCACGATGAAGGCAGTCATGTCTTCTGCTGACTAGATGACCCATGCTCCCCCTTCCCTAGGAGTGCAGGATTCCTTGCCTGGTGCACATACATGCACTGCCGAGATGGAGATCCTCACTTAGGCCTTTAGACCATCCGACTGCTTGGGGCCAGACATCTCCTATACTGATGGTTTTCTTTAATTCAACAGGTCCCCATAAAAGGCAGCCAGATAAATATTGATCCGACCAGCTGTGGGCAGGAGAGGTGGTGCTGTATGTGCCAGTCAGGTGGGGAAAGAGAGGTTAAGACAGAAAGGGAAGGAGGAAAGGTAGAGGTGGCTATGCTTTGCAAATCCTTGTAGGATCCTGAGATACCATCTGGCTGTGTGGTCCCAGCAGACAGGGAACCACTGGCCTCCATTTCCACAGAGAACTGGAAGCAAGTCCTTGATACCATACCCAGGCTTGCCAACAACTAACACCTGACTGGGCCCGATGTCATTTCTGATTTACACAGGCAATCAAATCTCAGCCTAAGTCATTCACAGAATCTGCTTATTGGACTACTTTCAGTGTTTCTGTACATCCTTGCTGGAGTGAGGAACCCATCGCAGGTGCATGAACCAGGGCTGTACTCAACTGGTAGCTGCACCTCTGCTGGAACAGCTGAGACTTAAGTCTGGATTACCAGGTTGGCCAGTGCAGGAGAAGCATTTCCCTAGAGCGAAAAGATGGCATGTAGCCCCCACAGCCAGCTGCTCTACCTTTGGGGCTAGCTCCCCAGAAATCCCAGGGATGGGTTGCCTGGTGGCAGGCAGTAGAATCACATCTCTCCGTTTTGTGTCATTTCTATGGGATCCTGGGTGCATTGAGACTGCTCTGGGACATGAATCAAAGCACAGAAAGTGAAGCCAGATGGGAGAGGGGCTTCTAAAATACCCTCAACATAAAGAAAACACAACTATAGATGCATCCTGACTGAAATTTGCCTCAGGAATTCGCTCTTCAGAGATATCTGTCTGCCTGGTCTTTTGCACAGGACAGGGCTCGTTCCTCCATTTTGTCCCAAAGGCACTGCGTATGGGACTAACTGCACCCATTTATAGTATTTTGGGACACAGTTTACTCCCCTCCTGAGAGCCTGAAGTGCAGCAGAAGCAAGGACAGAGATGTGCAAACTCACCCTGCAATATGTGAAGCAAAGGCTTGACTGAGGGCTGTGCTGCCGGTGCGCAGGGATATCTGTGGACAGTGAGAGGGACTGTTCATATCTGCACAGCTGCAGCGCCAAATGTTTGAACACAGCAACAACCACCATAGCACATGCTGGAATGAAGCCAGGAAGGTTTGCAGTTTTGCTCATCTTTGATCACACAGTGGAGAAACTCAACTCAGTTGCTTTTCAAGCAGTTAAATGCCATGCTTCCTCCGTGTTTTACCTGTCTGCTCATGATAACTTTATTTCCCCAAAGCTCTAACAACCACTAGAGTAGGACTCTTATAAATCTGAACTGCTTGCGCCTAAAGAAAATGCACTTTCAGCAGTGGGTGTTTTTTGAAATCCCACAAGACTTTTCTCAATATTCCTATATAGCAAATCCACAACTGCCTGTTGTAACAATCTACCTTGTTTTCCAGTAATGGCATTATCCTTGTAATTTTCCATTCATTGAAATCTGGTCTGCGAATGACCAGCTTTGCATGTTATGAGGTATTTTCTCCAGAATTTTACTCTCACACAGACTCATTTCCTGTAGAGCCAACTGTTGCTGTTGAGTGACCTGCTACCTAGTATCTCATTAAAAGTCTTTTTTTTTTTCAGTGCTATTGACATTTTATCCTCTTAGAGCTCTTCCAAAACCACCTGCTGCAGGTGTCTAACTAGGTGCTATGACTATTGCTTTCCACTAGTAGTAAAGCAAGCTGAGGTCTGGCAGGCTGAACCACATATTACCCTCTTGACCCAGGATGTGAAGGAGATATACCACCACCTGTCATAGGCATGTCCTGTTCCCTCCTTCCGCCCCACCCCCTGATTGCAAAACCTGTAAGTTATGTCTTTAGTTCCTATTCAGTTACTCTTTTACCTAAATGATTGATATCACAGGTATCTAGCTAGCTGCCATGTCAATTTATGGTGATTATAATATGTGCATGTAGCATATTTCAACCCAAAGAAAAAGCTTTGAAAAGCTATTGAGCATCATAAATGTGAGAAACCCTGTAGAATCAACATATGAAAAACCAGCTGGCAGGCTCCTCATTCTTGACTTACTCCTGCTTTCCTGGTGCACTTGCCCTAGGAAAACTGAATATCAACTACAATTACATCAATTCCAGCACTCCTTGGTTTGTAACATCTAGAGTCCCAGGCCTTCAGGTGGAACTACAGATGTGTGGGGAATTACAGATCCATGATGAAGGACTCCACAGATAATCTGTTGAACTTGTTTTCTAGTTTGTCTTCTTTCAGCTTCAGACCAGTAGGTCTCATTACGCTTCCTTTTCCTGAGAACTCAAAGAGCAATTTACTACCCCAAATCCTTCCCCATTTTGGTTTCTGGGGACCATGAACAGATTGCTATTAATCTTTTGGATAAACTGAACAGGATGAGTTTCTGCTATCACTTACCAGGTATTGCTCAGACAGTAAGGCATTTCTAATTCTTGGGCATGCAGACGCTTGACTTGTACATAACGCCCTTTTCCTACACTCAGGTATGGTCTATATAGAGCTGATGTCTCCACACTGTTTCTGTGTACGTTCCTGATTTCAAGGAGCTCATTCTCCAAAGGCACAGCATCACCCCACGACCTCGTACTCAATGTCATTCCTAGAAAGCCCTTCAGAGTATGTGTGTTTGTGGTCCATTCCTCTCTAAGAATTTCTGGATGTGGAAGAGACTAGACAGAAAACTATCTGAGGCAGAAAACAGTAATAAAAGAGTAATCTGAAGAAAAAAAAAAGTGGTAAAAGAGAGTTAGGAAGCTCATTTCAGTGAATTCTTCTTCATTAATAGTGATGTCCGTGTCCTGGATTTTTATTGCTAGACCATGAATCTTGCCCAATATGGAAAGAAATATATTCCTGTCATAACCATCTGAAAGTCAAAATTGCTGAAGCCAGGTAGATGTCTTGTAAGGCTGCTGGAAAAAAAAAAAAAACAAAACAACAACAACAAAAAAAAAACCAAACCAAAAAAAACCCCAAAGTGATTGTGCAGTTAATCTTGTTGGTTTAGTTGTGTTCCGTGGTGATTTTAATTATACTGTAATTTGAGCTCAGTCAAAGGATGGTAAGAATAGTGGCTGGGTAGAGGTTAGTGGAATGTCAGTGGAAAGAAGTGATTTGGGGGGCAGATCTGATGGGCTGGAATATTGCTGTGCTCCCAGAGTGGGGGTGAGGCTGTTCTTGGCATGAGTATGACAGGGAGGGAGCAATGCCAAGAGGCAGGCAGGGCTGGCAGGAAGGGATGACAGTTGCTGAGTAGGAAAAGTTATACTGCACTGTTCATGAAAAGGGGGTGAGAAACACTACACTGATGCTGGTTAAGAAGGAGGAGGTCAAAAATAGGACTCAAAGATGTAAGGAAAGATATCACAGAAATAAAACTGCAGAGCACTGAGTATCTGCCTTCCCTGGCAGGCACTTCACATCTGTGAGGCTGAATCCTGAATTCACCTGAGTTTTGTCCTACCTGATGGCAGTCTCTGCCCTCATGGCTAGGGAAATATCCAGCTGGTAACTTAGCTTTCAGGTCCATCAATAATGGCTGCATTTGATCATCAGCTGTGGCACTGATGGACTCTAAGCTACTGCTGTTCAACTAAGCAATGTTTTGTGCTCTGCAATGCATGAATGTTGTTTAGGTGGACTGACATGAAGTAACATTAGTTCTTGACCAAAGTATTCTGAAGAATGTTAACACTCTGCTTGAAATACACCTAGCCCAGCTATCTTGGACTGTACAGCCGTAAGACATGTGAAGCAATCATTCTTAAGTCTATGCTGCAGCCTTCTAATGGTAATGAGGAGCTACTGATGGTCAATATTAAGAACACTCATTGTACTGGTAGGCCAAAATATTTTATTTTCGTAGGGGAAAAGAGACAAAGTTCAGAAAACAAAGGCTGTATTTTGTGGTTTTGTGTTGTGTACTGTGTATAGGACACATAGGTCTTATTACTGAGGGGCAAATGGTAGTTTGTGCTGGCATATAACGTATTTTGATGTCTCACATACCTTTAAAGAAAAAAGCAGCCGCAGAGATGACAAATACCCCTGAGCATAGCAGAACTGACTGCATCCCTCTAGTTAGAGAGCAGTCTGTGGGAGGAGGTTCTGTTCTCTCCCTTGAGAGCCAGAAACTCTCTCATAGCAAACTTGCACTATCTCACAGGATCAAGACCACAGATTTCCCCATTGATTTTCAAGAGCTCTTGTCATACCAAAGAAAAGCCAGCATTAAATGTGTGCCACCTTTGCCCCTGCACTTTGGGGAGCTCTTATCACAGGAGAGACGACATTTCTGCTTTCAAATTTTAGACAGACACAGAATCTGTTGCACTTTCTTACAGTGCCCAGGAACACCAGCTCTAAAGCAGAAAAGTAATGATGGACAGATTGCAAAATGAATTCTGTGAAGTTTGCTTTGTGAAGAAGTTGATCCAACTTTTTTTTCCCTTTTATTTTTTTTCCCCCACTCCAACAAAAGCAGGTCTGAGAGTAGCTACCTGGGAGGCCTTGTTGCATTTTTCTTTAGTTACAGCACCAGGCTTTGTAGATTTAATAGAAAAACTCATATTCTAGTTCCTTCTGCCTTCTGTTACATACTTGCATAGATTAGATGTTAATATACCTTTTTTACAAGGGTAAAGGTAACAATTTCTGAGCCACGCAAATTAAGAAGTGTGTCATTTTAGTAAAAATTACTTGAATTCTGTGTATTATTTCCATAATCCCTTTTCCCACTCCTGTATATCAGCATTTTCTCTATAGACTCTGTAGCATGTATGCGGTATTGCTTTTGCTATAGCCATTTCTTGACAGCAGGATCAATCCTGCTCCTGCCAGGTGCTGAAACTGCTGAACTCGCTTTGGCTGAATAAAAGCTGTGGGTGCGACACCCGCAGCTCTTGGCTCCCCTCTGTGGAATGCTACATTTGTATTAACATGTATCTTTCTTTGTGATTTTTTTTTAACTGAAAATGATGGCCTTTAAAACCTCTTCCTGGAGAGAGAGAGAGAGAGGTTGAGAGAGGGAAAAAAAAATACACTCCCCTTGGAATTTAACCTTAATTTGAACCAAGATCAGTGAAAGAAAAGCACTTTCGTGCATTGTTCACCAGCTCCACCCAGCCAGCCCCTTATCTAACCCGAGTCTCTATTGCCTATAGCTTTGCAACTTTTGCAGTAGTGCTCTCCACATGCTCTTACATGCTTTGAAACCAACCTGGAGACACTGTGACATTATAATACCAAGAAACACTGGTGATCCCATTTTGCAAATCCTTAGACTATGCAGTGCAGCAGCAGGGACTGTCCTTCCACAGGTTTATAAAGGGCCTAGTGTGTATTGCAAATAAGCAGCAGTGGCTGTTTCTGACCCCTGGTAAAGGTAACAGCAGCTTCTGAGGCCCCTGAGTCAGCCTCTCCGTACACCCCAAACCAGGGGATATTGAAACATAAGTAGCTCTTCATTTTAAGCTGATTCCTTGGACTTCTTTAGCCTTTGAGAGGGAAGCAGACAGCCCTTGATTTGCATGACGTCAGCTCGAGGTCAAATTCAGCCTTAAACACACACGTAAAAAAGCAAGCTTCCTTGTTTGCTGTTCAGAGGCAGACTTCCACTGTGTGTCTCTGGTTGTCTGCACTGGGGGCAACAGCCAGTAGATTACTTTCCTATTACTTTTTTACTTCCTAGAAAAGGCAGACAGCTGCTCCAGGTGTGGTCCACCTTCATGCTGTCCCCTAACTCCTATCAGCCATCTGCTCCCTGCAGTCATCTCTCTTTCCTGGCATCCCTCAGTTCTCCTGACTTGTGACCACATGGTCCACTTTCCCCCGCTTACTGTCTGCTTTATATCCCTTCCTTCCACGTCCTCAATCTTTCTTCCAAGCCCTCATCACTCATTATTCTCATCCCTACTTCTCACATGCTCTACAGTCACAGGCCGCCTCCCTGGTTCTCCAGCGTCTTGTGTGAGCCTGAATTCCCCACACTCTGCCCTAAGCGCTGCCTCCCTTCACTTGCCTGCAGATGTGGCAGACATCTGGCAGAGGACAATGTGCGGTGCCACCCCTGCTAGCAAAATAATGTCCATCATCTAGGGAGCAAACTCCTTAAAACTGAAGGCAGGAATCAGGCATTCACAATGACTTCTTGAAATAAAGGCCTAATATTGTGCCGTTCAGAGGGGAAGAGAGGACACTGTTAAATGCAACAGTGGCTTGCCATGTAACCTCCTTTATTTTAACAACTGTCGTCTGCTTTTCTTTTAAAGAGGTGTTTTGAAAAATGCCTTTTGTTTTTTTTCTAGATATCCTAGTAATAAAACCCTTCGAGGAAATACTGCATATAGCATTGCTACTGCAATCCTCGAGTGTTTGAAGGACCCCTTGGAAAGAGTGTGAACCAGGAGACATGACAGAGGAAGCAGGAAAAATCGAAATAAGAAATATCAAGGAGACACGGTCAAGCATGAATCATTTCTTTCGGTTGAGACTGAAGCAAGATCAGATTTCACATCCACCCTCGACGGGGCTGGCATTTTCACACACACAGCAAACCCGTTGGCATGGAGGTAGCTTGATTTCATGATTATTTCAGGGGCCATTGGCATATATTTAAGCCCGACTTAGATAAGGGGGACTGGGTGAATGGCCGGTCTTCCATTTAGTTTAAGAAAGCCACAGATCAGAAGAACAGTTAAAAAATGAATAAATAACCTTCCAGGCAGGTAGGCAGTTTTAGTAGATACCCACCCGCCAGGGAACTGCATCCCCGGCGCCTCAGCGGTGGCTGGGAGCGCAAGTGGCCCCACGAGGGAGTGACGGCTGCTGCGGCCCCGCGGGGGGAGCGCGGGGGAGGCGGCTCCGCGCCCCGGGGGCCGCCGCCGGGTGCCTCCAGCTCGCTCCGGGGCTCGGTTGGCAGCGGGAAGAGGAGGAGGAGGAAGGAGAAGAGGAAGAGTAAATCCTCCGGCGTGCGGACGCGCTCCAGCCTCTGCCCCCCGTGCAGGGATTCCCTGACCGGGTGCTGCCTGCAGCTCTGGGCCGGAGCTGGATCAGCAGCCGGATCTTGCGGCGCGGGGGGCACTCAACCCGTGCTTATAGGAGCTGTGCGTGTGCGGCTTTCCACACAGTAATGGGCTGACACCTGTGCCGAACCCCCAGCACTCTGCAGCTGGAGGGCTGGAGGGGAGCAGCCCCGCCGTGCCGGGGGACGCTCCTCGGCCCGCCCTCT
>VZRV01005762.1:0-14270 GCA_013398115.1 Falcunculus frontatus | reverse complement strand
TCCGGGGGGGGGGGGGGGGGAATCAGCTGTCGTTCCAAATGAAAGTGATAGTTTAAAATACAATAACCTTTGTACCAATCTCAGTGGAAAAACAAAATACTAAAAATTAGATCTACAAAGCTGCCTTTGACTTCTGCCTGTTAAATCATGATTTAAAAAAAAAATGGAATTCTGTTTAATTTGGTGAAGCTGTTGTGTTTATTTTTACTTAGCACTGCATAGCATTACGTGCAACTTTTTGCTCCAGAAGGGATGAAAGGCATGAAACCCTGGAGAGATTTAAACCAGAAAGAAATGCAGGCTAACAAACGTCTGAGTGGTCCAGGGAGCTGGAGATGATGCCGTGTCCTGCTTTCTACTAGAAAGAAATCTGGCGTGAAAACAGGATCTTTGTTGCCTAGGAATTAAGTTGTTGCTGCTGCTTACTCCTTACCTGAACTCCTAATCCCGTGTTTGTGCTATGGCACAAAACAAATTATTTCACATAGACCAAAGGACAGCCTTGTAACAATTAAAGTCTATTGTGTAAAACTATAAATGGCACATTGATCGTTAAGGTAAGCTGACTTGTAAAGAGTAATTCTTGGACATGAACTATACAGTCATTTAATGTACACTTTGGAAAAGTTATTATGCATGGGGAGGTAAATTACAAACTGTAAAATACTTAGTTAGCCAGTTAACATGTATGCTCGGTCTAAACAGACCTTAGCAGAAACAATGTGATGTCTGCTCCTACTTTTGCAGAAAGCACAAGTATTTTAATACTGCTTTCCCTGGGCACAAACATCTTATTCTGGATTTCTTAAAATTCCTTAAACAAATAAGGAGCTCATTCCCCTCAAATTAAAAAAAAAAAATCAACCAGAAACAAAAACAACAAAAAACCCCAACCAAACCTCTGTGGCACTTTCCAAAGTGGGAAATGTCCTGAAATCCTTGAACCTCGGACTCTGCTGAGGTCCATGTAATCTCGGTCACACTCATTAGGAAAAGAAAAAAGAAAAAATCTACCCCCTGCCCAGGGAGTGTTTAAAAGGATGAGTGTGGATCCACTGAAACCAGTCCTGTGAAGGTCAGCTTTGTCTTGTAAGAGGAAAGGTGACAGGGTCAGCATTATTGCACATGATGAAACCCCCATGGGGGCTGGAAGAGGTCGTCTCTCTCCTTCTGTCTCCTCTTTTGGCCAATGTGTCCCTTCTGGGGGAAGGTGATGAGATTTCTTATTGTCACAGAGAAACCCTCGGCTGGCCAGTTTAGGGTTCCAGGCTCCCCATTTAGGGTGGGGTGGGAGAACTCCTGTTCCCCAGAGCGCAATTTGACTTTTGAGAAGCGTGGTATCCCTCTGACCCTGCAAAGAAGGCAAGAAGTTTCTGGGCGACCGATGCGACTTGCTGGGCCCCTTCCGTGTGACTGCTAGTGCCTAGAGGGCATTGCCTCGGGAAAGCACCTCTGGGGCTTCAGGCGGCTCCCACTTCTGCACTTGCGTAAGCTCTTATGGGGGTCCTGCAGCGGGCGCTGGGAAGTTTGGAAACACAAGAGGGTTCTGAAGTGGGATAGATGCGCGTTTGCCGGTGCGCAGGGACACGTCAGACAGGGAGGTTTACATCTCTAGCCCATCTCGCCGCCGCTCCTCGTGCCCGCTGACACGCGTGTAATGCACTCGCCCAGGGCCCCATCACCGCCCGTCGCACGTGCAACGACTTCAGCCTCTCATTGCTATATTTTGCTTGGCTTTGAAAATTAGCCTGTTTGGATAATACCCGATAGAAAACATTTACGCTGGAAGCCAAACAGGCAAATATTTTAATCTCTCATATTAACACAGCGGTTTTCCAATCGGTTGGTTTTTGTGCTCTATTATTTATTTATTTGTGTATGCGTTATTCATTCATTCGCTCAATTCGTTCGTTCATTCATTCATCCGCTCCGTCATTCATTCCTCCATCTCTTTCCCTCCTCCGCTGGGCCACCGGTAGCCCGGGCTGCGCCCGCCGCCCCCACAAAAAGTGGCCCTCGGTTTGTCGCATTCCCGTGGCCCTGGACGGTGTCGAGGTGTGACGGTGCTGAGACACCCCACCCCGACCCCTAGGACAGGCTTCTGGGTATCCCTGCGGTCCCGAGGAGGCGGGGGGACGCCGGAGGAGAGGACTGATCGCCTACTTGGCTGCTCTGTGCCGGCGGCGGCTCCCACCGCCTCTGGGTCTCCGCAAGCCAGCGCGAGCAGCGAGGGGCGGCGGGCACTGCGCTGCGCCAGGGCAAAGTCCAAGCCGGCGACCCCCGCTGGCGGCCCGGCTGACACGGGCCGGGCGTCGGGGTGCGCCGCGGCGGGGAGCAGAGCGGCGGAACCCTCCGGGCCCGGGGGCGTCCCTGGAGGGAAATGTCAAGAGCCTCGAAGCCCACTGCTGCCGGCTCGGTCGGCGGAGGGGGAATGCGCAGTCAGACCACCAACATGTCTGGAGCCGTACAATCCGCCACTTAATACACTTCTGCAATTTAAACTTCTGGGGACCCCCTCCTTTCAAGCCGATTTGTGATATAGGTGTTTTCTCATTACACCCCCCTCCACTCTTTCCTTTGAAATGCACCCCCCCCCTACCCTCCCGCTCCCTTTCTTCTGAGCCCTGCTCTCTAATTCTAGATGAGTATTACTTTGCTCTTTTCGTTGGCCAAGCACAATTGTGTTATTGGAGATAATGAATTCAATCCCCATCAAAGAGTATTAGGAGCGCCTTGGCCCTGTAGTGCCTTTTTTCAAACCGGGAATGAAAGGCAGAGAGAAAATTCTCTGGGTAGCCTCTGCGCTGGCAGCTTTTGAAGTGAAGGGAGGCGGGCATTGTTGTTCACATTTTTGTCCATACGGCTGAAGAAAGACCGGCGGCTTTTGATGAGAAGATGAGAACCGCCTCGTAAGTTGAGCAACAAGTTAGATGGCGAAGTCTTCCCGCTGCCTACTGCCTGTGGATAACATATGTCCCGCATTAATAGGGGCTCAAGGGAACAATTGCCCGGGGGGTGGGGTGGGGAGAGCTCTGCTCCGCACCGTCCAGCGGCTCTTTTTTCTCCCTGTCCTCTGGACACCGATGCCCCGAGGGGGGTGTTTTTAAGGGAGACCCGAAGAGATGCTCCCTGGCTCTTGGTTTGCTCGTGTGTTCACGGGGCCGAGAAGGGCAAGCGGTATGCAGAGATCCCGGGTTCTTCTGAGAGAGAAAAGGGGGACCTCGGAGAGATGTGCTGGGTCACGTCTGCTCGCCGTTTCGTTCTTCCGGGGCTGCTGGTGGCCGGGGCGTGATGTTAGGTCCGCTGGTTTGTGTTTGGAGGGCATGCCCTCTTTCTAAACAANGGGTTTGGGTTTGGGTTTTTTCCGACTAAATGTGGAGTCGGGACTTGGTTTTGTCACTTGTTGTTATTCTCTTTCCATTTCATATAAGTTAATGACATACCTGAAGTTTGTACAGTACTTCCTTAGATAAAGCAACCAGGCAAGGAAAAAACAAGAAGAGGTAAAACGACTGTTGTTCACATCAGATAACCTTAGAACTAGAAAACTTGTTGCATACATTTGAATAAGTTCAGACATGCTCTTATTCCAGTCTTCTGCCCCGCAGTTCAAAGATTCCCCGCCCCCGGGGCTTTATTATGCTAAAGAGGTCATTACTAAGAGTCACTATGGAGAGATCCCGGTTTGCAGAATGAGGCCCACCTCCTAGTTACCAACATGTTTACATTTTCTGTCGGTCATAAGCGGAGGAAATAGGTGTTAGCAACCCGCCGGGCAGGCTCGGGAAATAAAAGGAATAAAGGGGGAAATATATTTCAGCTATTGCGCAGTAGATGGCTAATATAGATGATTAGGGAGCACTTAGAGGTACCGGGCACAAAGGCGGTATCTGCCGTGGACATGGTTGCTGGAGCGGGCCAGATCCCGCTCCTGGGGCAGGCAGCCCTGCGCCTGGGTGCCCGGGCAGGCTCGGAGCGAGACGAGTGTCCCCGGGAGCATGCCTGCACCTCCGTGCTCTGATAGCCTGGCAGGGAGTGGAATCACGCGGGTCCCACTCTCAGCGGCGCGGGGCAGTTCCCGGAGCCCCCCTTTCACCGAAGCGGGTTCCAGCCCCGGGGGTACAGGGCACCTCCGCCCGACCGCTCGTGGCCAAGGGGCGACCCGTCCGTGAAGGGGATGCCCCCGCTCCAGATGATGGAGGTGGCTTTTCTACCGGACGACGGCGGACTCGACACTCTTTCACTGCCGAGTGGTGTGCGAACGGGCCCGATTTCGGAAGCAGAAATGCGGTCACCCGAAACATGTCCACCTGGGGACCCCCGGCCCCCTCTATTCCCTCGGGCGATCAGTGAAGGCGAAGAACGGGGGTCCCAAACCCTGAGCTGGCCTGAACCAAAGGAGGGCAACGCCGTCCGCTGGGGAAGGCTTGGGCTACCGACACTGGGCGGGAGACCCGGACGGGCAGGGAGGTCAGTGGCATCCGCACCCCGCTCACACCGGGGCCGCCCGCTCCCGTGTCGCCTCCGCGCCGCTGCAGAGCTTCCCCCGCTGCGGGGGGACAGACTGGGCGAGCGCAGGGCAGGGGGCAACACAGCAGCGCTCCGGTTCAGCGCTTGTTCCGCCTGCTGGCTGGAATAATAATAATAATAATAATAATAATAATAATAACAACAATAATAATAGTAACACCCTGTCTGCTGGTAGTTCACCCTTGGAATAACGAACAGGTGTAGGAATATTACATGGGAAAAATTAGATTACCAATTGTACAACAGTAATATCAAAACAACGACGAACTTCCCCTAAAGTAACTCGCCTGAGCAAAGCCTGTTCAAGCAATGCTACCGCAGCAGAGGAGCTATTCCGAAAAATGATCCTTTCTATGAATTCAGCTAAATGTAAGAGCTTTAGGGTGCGGGGAAAGAGAGGACATGGCATCTTTTTCCCCTTGTAGAGACAAATGGATTCTGCCATGAGGCTACATATGCTTTAGATCCTAATGACTGGAGACAAAGGTGAGGGCTGGCGGTTTGATCTGTCCAAAGTTCAAAGATCTGAAATCTCAATGAGTTTCTGTTTGAGGTGAAGAGGAGAAACAAACACCATGGCAAGGCTAGGGCCAGAAAGTTGCACGGTTTGCAAGTGAAATGCGACGTTATTTACACTAATCTATCCTTAACTGCTACTTTGTCACAATGGTCAGAATAATTATTAGAAAATAACCAGAGAGAACAAAGGCAGGTTTTCTTCTTATCGCCTCCCGTTTTCCACTCTTCTCTTCCCCCAGTTATTTTCTACCTCTGAAACAGACCTTTCGAAACTACAAATTGCAGAAAGTGTACAAACTATTTTAAAAACATTATTACTCTGCCTTTGCTAAGAGCTCAGAAGGCTGGCTTCGCATTGAGAAGAAGAAGAAAAAAAGAACCATTTTGCTGCACGACCCTTGACATGTAAATAATCAAACTAATTGCATTTTGATTTTAGCTATTAACCATTCTCCTATATTTCCTAAACAGTATTGCAGCGTGGGAGTTTTGCGGGGACTTACGTGTACATTCTGTACTCCAGTCACACTCTGTGCACTATTGTGGTGTGATTTTTGCCCGGTCATTGTGTGTTATGTATATTTCCACTTGTCTCCCCTGGAAACAAATACATATTAATTATATGTATGTTAATATATACAATATATGCATCTATATTCCTCCCGAGAGAACTTTCTATCCCATGTTTATATGAGGATAATTTGCTTCTTCACGAATTAAATTTATCAAGAAAATGCACACGAAATCTATTTGTTTATTAAGTCTCTGATTTAAAAATGTTCTTTTCAGAGTGATTAATCAGATATGCTCACACATGTATGCCTGGATTCCGTTTTATCAAAACAGAAAAGAAACCATACGAAGTGCATTGTTATCGCAATCCGGCGTTTTATCTATAATATAATTATAAAATTAAAACCGAGACAATTGCTCTTCTAAAGACTGGTTGGCGTTACAGCAAGGAAATTCTTTTATTTCGTGTTTATGCTGACGGACCAATTTCAGTACCTACTGAACACATTTCAAAACAATTTTTGAAGCTATGCCAGTGGCTGAAGTGTTCTCTTGCGCCGTTCTTTTACTATTTACTTATATTTTATCGACACTAATAGGATTCAAATGAAAAACTGTCCGGCAAATTTTTTCTTTCTCGTCTTTGAGTAGTCCCGAACATTTCAAACTAATTCCTTCCAAATAATGTATGACCTCCGATTGTTTGCCGATGTAGATGTCAGTGTTGTCCATTCGCACTCAGGAAACAACCCAGCAGTTACTTGTGATTTTATTTCTCCCACTTGACTTGGGTGGCTGAAGTTGTTTTTATTCCACCGATCTTCCCTTCTGCGAAGGGCAGGTGCTGCTCGCAGGTGCTCCGAGGAGGTGCCACGGGAGGGGGCCCCATCGTGCCCCTCTTGCCGGCCGGCGCAGGACTGCCGGACTCCGCGGCAGAGGAGGGCTCCGCTGTGCCAGGGGACCCTTCCGCGTCCCCTCGCCCCCGGCTGCAAGGTCCCCGCCGCGTCGCCTCAAGAGCCCCTGCCCCGCCAGAGCACCCAGCATCTTCCCCTCGTCCCGGCCCGGGGGCCTCCTCACCGCCCAAACTCCGCGTAAATCTTTACAAAGATTCCCCGCCGCCCCGATTTACTCCCCGCTTGTATTTAATGACGCTAAATAAGCCGTTTTCGCTCCCTCGCACGTGGCCGGTCGGAGGTAATTGCCGAGCAGGAAAAGACGAAGTTCCCCCTATTAACTGAGGTGTCGGTCGGAGCCTGGAACCTGAAGCCTGGCGGGCTCCCGCTTTGCCTCTGTCCCGGACGCCGGGCTGAGACACTATCTCTGGCAGAGGCAAAAACCCCTCACCCGCCGGCTCCTTCCCTTCTAGCACAGAGAGACCGGTCCGGCTGGAAGGAGATGCTCGCAAACTCGTCTGTACGCATTGCGGGGTGTGGGGATGCACCCTCTTCTTGTGGAGCCCATTTTTAGCTTATTTTTGCTGTCTGGGGGTTCCCTCAGCACAGGATTAATGCAGCAGCAGCAGGGCAGCTAGGAGCGGAACGGAAAACGGGACTCTTCGCCCTGCTGTTGATTTCCAAGTCTTAAACTGATCACAGAATGCTGCGTGCTTTGCGCCGGGGACCCGCGTTTTTAACATAAGCTGCATCCCTGTCTTGTCAGTGGCTCATTGCCCACCGCAGACACCATTTGCCTACGAGAAGAAAGGGGAGGAATATAATCTTGATGGCGAGTGGCGAAAGGGCACACGCTGCATCCGTGACAGGCTCCGCTCCTTATCTCTGAGAGGTTTGGAGCAGCGTCGGTCCGCTTAAACCCTTTTATTACCCACGCCCCAAATATTTCCATTACACACGGTCTGTGCTCCTCAGCTGATATGTGAAACTTGCTGCCTTATCGCTGCCGGTCGATTGATATTTTTCGTGTATAAGCCCAAGGCATTAAATCAATGTCTCCACTCTGCAATGGCATATTCTCTATAGTCTAGTCTGTAGGAGACAAGTGAAGTCCTGCTGAAAATTGGTTTCATCCCGTCTCGATTCTCACGAAGCTCCTTTTGGCTGAAGAAGCGGGGCTTTAAATAGGATTCGCCTGCCCAGACTCGGTGCCGAGCAGCCCGGAGCTGCCCCTGGCTGCGGGGGGTCTGTTGATGTTTGCCGTTTCGGGGCATTTAGAGGCGGAGGTACCATACAGTCGGGCCGTGGGGTAACCGGCCGCACACGGCGACAGGGACAGAACCCCCTCGCCCCCGCTTCAGGACCCGCATGCGGCAGCCGGGGGGGACCTGCAGGAAATGCCCGCCCGACCAAGAGCACCCGCACAGCACGACGCGGGAGACAGCTCCGTGTCGCCGGGAGAGCCCTGCGCGCATCTCCGATCCGGATCACCGCTGATCCGGCCCCACTCGCAAAGCAGAGGGGCTCTCCCAAGACTTTTTTTCCTCCCATTTTTTGTCGTGTAGTAGTGCTAGAGGAATGTGGTGAGATCTCTGGGACGCTGGCTTGGCCTTTCTTTTCTAAAACGAACCTTAATTTAGTTTGTCGCCGCTGTCCCTAACCCGTCAGGGGGCAATTATGCGCTAATTACGAGAATTACACCGTTCTTTTATCTGGCGGCCGTGCACGAACAGGGCTCGGCACAGCGAAATCAGTTCACACTTAAGCTCCCCTCCCCCGACAACCTCTATTGCTGGGGACCAGAGCTCGCCAGCGCGGCTGCTGGTGTCGTTCCGACGGATGGTTCCGAGCCAGAACTACAAAGCGGGATCTGGGCCTTTCCAGCGGCCCGGAGTGGCGTGGAGCCGCCCTAGGGATGCTCCCCGTGGGCGTCGTCCCGTCAGGCGGGGAAAAGCCGAGTCTGGCTGCCGCCGCCCCGGCAGCCCTGGCCGTAAAACACCGAGGAGGTTACATCGCCTCGGGTGGCTTTTTGCTGCCATCCCTCAACGTATGCCAGCACCGTGAATTAAGGAAAAAAAAAAAAAGGACACCACCACACACATAGCCTCACAGGCCGGTGGCATCTCAGCGCCCGACAAGCACACCCTGCGGGCGCGTCCCCCACTCTTCCTCTGCACAAGCCTGGCCGTGCAAATCTTTCCTCTTCACATCCACACTTAAGCACTACGTTTTGATTTTCTTGCACATGGCTCCGTCCTCTGTAACCCGCCCCAGAAATTTTGTAAGAAAATAGCAGAAGTATTTAATTGATAACATTTGATTTATTTAAAGTCCTTAACTGCAAATGATCAAAAACATACTTCACGCATTAAATTCTCAGTTATCGTTTTAAATCAAAATATTTTTTTCAATTACAATCACATTTATAAAATTAACAAAATTTCTTAAATTCACGTGTAATTATTTTTTACGGTCATTTAAAGCAATTTCCAGCTGTAAAGAAAGAAAACAATATAAACCATGCAATAAATTAAGAACATTGAAACAGCGAACAGGAATAATAATAAAACCCGTCTGGCTATGCTAACACCGTGTAAAACTGTGGAAAGTGCAATAACACTGGATGAAATAAGCTAACGATGGCGATAATTAAACGGCCACAAAAAAAAATTATTAGACAAGTTTGAAAAGGGGAGAGAGACAGAGCTGTCCTCTTTTCCTTGCATCAATGTAATAGTCAATGTTTCCTACGGGAGGGGGAAAATAACCTGGTTATAGATACACAGTTCTAGCTGATACACGATGAAGACACTTAAATTAAATAAGTATGTCATCCACATGTTGATGAGAGTTCCTGATGAACTAGAATCTTCAGTAACAGATGGGAAGGAAAAAAAATCCAACTGGCTGTGACCTCTTGTAACTTTATATTACATCCCAAAACAGGTAACACTTGGAAAAAGATAAGGGTCGCATCCTGCACTCCAAAGCTCCAGTTGGTCCCCTCGGGAGTGCAGGATCCGGCCCGCAGCATCTGGGTTTATGCGCGTTGTAGTAGCCGAAGGTTTATTTTGCAAGTATCAAAAGGATGAACCGAGAAAGTAAATAGTCCTCTTGTTGCTTAGAGATTCTCTTAGTGTTTTGCTACTTCACAGCAGTATTGTCCTTCAAAGCCTTTTTAATTAAAAAAAAGTCTTAAATGTCTACTCTCTTCTTCATCTCCGTATTGTTAAAGTATTGCCACATACCTGTAAACTTACATGAGATTATAGAACACGTAAGGGAGGGAGACGAGGGGGCGGAAAGCACAAACAAGTAGTTTACAAGCTCAACATTTTTTTCTTCTTTTTAATAACACCCTGCATAGGCTGGGGAGGTCTCCGGGGAGAGGGGCTGGGCGGCAGGGGCCGGAGGGAGTATGTACAAGCGGGACGCGGCCGGCTTTGCAGGAGGTCGTGGTGGATCATAACAACACACAACGCGTTGAGAGACAATTAAAAAGTAACAGTCCTTTGCACACAGCGTGCGGAAACACCTTGGTTTGTCTCAGGGAAAGCGGGGAGAGAAGCCAGGAAGGGGAGAAGGGGTCTCGGCCCCGGCGGCGGGGGTTGCACAGCTAGGAAGTGTTTAGCACGGGTCTGGAATACACACCTTGGTAGTAGGAGGGCTCTAGGGCCGAGGGCTCGATGCTGCTCCGGCCAGCCATGGAGGCACTGCCCAGGGGCAGCGCTCCGGGGATGCTGGCCCCGTAGGAGGAATATTGCAGTGCCTGCTCGTAGGCTTTGAAGTCCAGCTTGTGCTGCTGCTCCGAGGAGGACATGAGGTTGTTGATGGAAAACGGGTGGTTGAAGGAGTAGTGGGGATCACCCTTGAGGTGGAGTTGAGGTTCGTGGGCTAAGGAGTGAGGGGGGTGTGGGACGGAGGCCAAGGTGGGTACAGAGCTGATGGTGGAGGAGGCGGCCGAGGCTGACGTCTTTAGCTCCGTGCTTGATCCACTGTGGTCCATAGACTGGGGGCTGGTGGACGGGTTGGAGCTGGAGAGAGAGGTGGCGGTGTCCAGCTGTGCAGGTTTGTTGTGGCCTCTGTGCAGGGGGGAGTTGGAGCTTGAACTAGAGGCCCCGGCCTGATCTTTCCTGCCCTCCTGAGTGGCTTTACTGTTCGCCGGCTTCTCACACTTGAAGCGCTTTTGCCGGCGGAGGTAACAGCCATTTTCAAACATGTTGCCGGAATCGGGATGCAGGGTCCAATAGGAGCCCTTGCCGGGCTTGTCGGGGGAGCGGGCCACCTTGACGAAACAGTCATTGAAAGAGAGCGAGTGGCGGATGCTGTTCTGCCAGCGCTGCTGGTTCTGGCGGTAGAAGGGGAACAGGTCCATGATCCACTGGTAGATCTCACTCAGCGTCAGCATCTTGCTGGGTGCCTGCTGGATGGCCATGGTGATGAGGGATATGTAGGAGTAGGGCGGCTTGGCGTGGGGGTACGTCCGCTTGAAGGACTTAGCGTCCCGTGTCCTGCCGAGGTTTGACTGGGTGTAGGCCATGGGGCTCATGCAGGGGTTCATGCCGCCGTAGGGACTCAGCCCGTTCATGGGGGCCGGCTGGGCAGACATGGCGTTGATGCCGCCGGGGCTCAGCGCCGTGCCCATGGCGGCCACGCCGGCCGGCATGCCGTTCACGGGCCCCGCCGAGCCTGCCGGCATGCCGGCCACGGTGCCGGGACTCAGCCCAGCCCCCAGCCCCGTGTTGGCGTAGGACATGTTGAAGGAGCTGGAGGTCATGTTGCCGCTTGTCGTCATGGTGTTCATGGTCATGTAGGTGTTCATGGTGTTCATGGAGCCCAGCCCCGAATTCATGTTGCTCACGGGCACGGAGGAATAGGCCTAGGGCAGCGAGACAAAGAGACGGAGTTAGAGGGGAGAGAGGTGTGGCAGGACCTCGTAGGGGCCGGATCCGCCCTCCTGGCCCAGCCAGCCGTGCAAACGTCCTGCGGCGGGACGCTGGCCGCTTCCCCGACACCAGGGAAAAAGCTTCCCCAAAGCCGCACGGAAAGGCAGCTGTTGCCATGAAAAGGTCTATTTCATATTACGATACATTTATAAATAGACACGGAGAGGGGGTGCTCTCTCCGAACGCGCTCCCGGTTTACCGGCGTGTCGCAGCTTGCGCGGGCTGCCCCGGGATCAGCGGGGCGCACGGACCGACCGTCTTCCCGGAGCCGCTCCACACCCTCGCGGAGCCGGGCTGCAGGCTCAGACTGCCCTGGGAGGAGGTGTTCTCCCGGCGCATTCCCGTATTTTGTTGGTTTTGTGTCCTGTCTCGCTAGTCAAATACTTAAACTCATCAGAGTATTGAAATTGGTGGGCGTACAATGTTTCCGCCAAGGAGAAAGACCGCTTGCGTTTTCAGAGAAAAATCTCACGCATCTCTCCCTTCCCTCACTAATTTAAATTTCTTTTCTAAGAAACATACGAGATGCAATAATGTCTTGTCGTAAAATAATTAAAAAAAACCCCCACCCAAACCAAACAGGTCATGTCGGCCTGTTTATCTACGGAAAGCTTCCCCCCGTCTACATTTTCTATCAAAACACACTCTAAATTAAAGTTAAAAAAAAAAAAATCAACCAACCGATCAAACACCCGAACTTTCCCAAAGTCTGAAAAGCCCGAACTTTTTCTCTCTGAGATTTCTACAATTGCTCGGTTTGGAAAAAATTGTAGCACCCTACCACGTAACACAACTCTTAAAAAAGGCAGAGCAGGAGAGCCTGAAATTGTGCTTTCTGGTATGGCATCTTATTTAAGAGGAGAGAGAAAGACGTTCCCAGTTTACTCAAACTACGGCTAATATGGCTAAGAAAAGGAGGTTTAAGCAACGGTTAAAAATATAAAATTCATTTCTGATCCCCACAAATTTCACTGACTTATAAGCGCACTTTTAATTTAGAGGATCATATTAATTATTTGAGATGGTAGAATGCGGTTGGGTTTCCCACGTCGCATTCATGCAGCTATTCGAATTAAATGGCAAGAAAGGAGAAAAGATTTAAGTTTTAAGAAATAGCAAAAGCGAAGTTCGCTTAACTTTACATTTGTGGACAACGAGTATAGAGAGGAAAAATGAGTCTGGAAACGACACATAATTAGGATGACCCTTATTTGCCCTTAGCCGACTTTCCTTTATTAAAGGAGATGCCAGCCGGGTGACACGTATCTGCCTGTGTCTGCGTGGCCCTATGGGCGCGTGTGCCAGCTCCGGGTGCGGGACGAGGCGTGGGGACTATGGAGCCGTGTGTCCGGGTATGCTGATGCAATGCCCGGGTGCGCACACCCAGGTGCTGCCTCGCTGCCGCACTTCCTCAAAACGGCTCCTTCCCGGGTGGGAATCCGCCGTGCTGCTGGCCCTGCTGCCGGGCGCTGGCTTCTCCCGGGACCCCCACTGCAGAGCCTCCGCGGCACAGCGCGGACCCCAGGCCCCACAGGGCCGAGGCGCGCCGCGGGGAAGGTTCCGGGCGCTGCCGTGGCCCTCTCCTCCGCCGCAGTTGCGGGCGCTTGGGCCGGTTCTCCTCCTCCTTATGCACGGCGCTGTCAAACAGGCGCGGAGGGCGGAAGCGCCTCCGGGGTGCCGCGGTCCGGACCGGGTCCGGGTGGGGGGCGGCGGGTCCGGGTGCGGGCCCCCTCCCGGCCCGGTTCTCGGCAGCGCCGCCAGCCGGCCCGCGGCAGCAGCGCACGCCGCAGGCAGCCCGTCGGCAAAGTACGGGCAAACGGCTGGTTTTCCCCCTCCTTTCCTTTCCCCCGGCTTTAACAGGTGAGGGCCCGGTGGTGGCGAGTAGAGAGGCCAGAGGGCCCGCCGAGAAGCTCGGGGAAGGCTCTGCCTCCGACCAGGACGGGCTGGCGTCCGTTTCCCTCGGCCCCTGCCATCTGCCGGGAAGGAGTCGGGTGCCGGCGGCGCGGCGAGTCCTCTGCCCCGAGCCAAGAGTTTACGGGGTGCTTTTGTGAGCGCCACGAGAGAAGATTACGCCTCTTAGATGAGATCAGGGGCTGCCCCCAGCCCCTCGGCCCTCCTGGCGGGCTCGCAGCCGCCCCATGTCTTCCCCAAACGCCTCCAGGGTTCCTGGAAGCTGTGTTTTCCTTGGGGAAGCCTAGCCAGTTTCGGCGCCGGAGGGAGGGGGAGGTACGTTTGCGTTGGCAGGATCTGGACTGCAAACCGATTCCTCCGATTGCTGCCCCCTCCAGACCCCTACCCACCCCCAGGTCCTCCTCTCCCCTGCATAGGGGCAGCAGCGAAGCCAGACCCTGGGATTTACTCACCTCCTGAGTGTCGGCGTAGTAGCTGTTCCAGTCGCTGGTTTCATGCCCTTCCATTTTCACAGTCCCTAACATTATGGAGCCAACCTGCCCGGTGTAACCATCCAGCCTTCTTGCAAGCGAGCGATGGGCAGTAGGAAAAGAGCCCGAAAGCCCGACCTAGCAGGAAGCCAGCTCTCAGGAGGGGCGGGGGGTGCTGAATTCTGCTCTATAACCAGCCAAAAAGGAGGCAGGGAGCGGTGTGGGGCGAGACAGTTGGAAAGTGAGGAAGTGCGGCTGGGATGTGAGTGGAGTTGAGCTGATGTGGATCTTACGTCGCAGAAGTACCCACCTCCTCCTCCTCCTCTCCCCATTTGTCCGCCGCACAAAGGCGTTCGCACCTACAAAGCCGGAGATGCACCTGCAAACAAGGCAGTCCCCCTCGCCTGCAACTCCCCCCGGGGCGGCACTTTATTTGCAAAGCTGCGTAATTGGTTTAAGCTTGTGGGGAAAGAAGGAGAGACTGAGGT